>JBAMIG010000001.1:18721413-18743951 GCA_037177335.1 Kiunga ballochi | reverse complement strand
TCGTTCATGCTTCACATGAGTGATTTTCCAATACACTTAATAGAATGCAAAAAATGGGTAACATTCATAAAAAAAAATTAAACTAGTTATCCCCCCAGATAAAGGAAAACAAATCTCTTGCTGACCTTCTGTTTCTGTTTTTGCAGTGCAGCCTCTAAGGAGTCCAGCTGAAACTGCTTCTGTGACCGCTCCTTCTTCAGTTTGTCCAGCTGGACTTCCATCTCCTGGATCTTCTGCAGGGCTTTCCCTGGAAGTCCATCTTTCCACTCCTCCACCGCCCAGCTCATGCTTAAGACCTGATCAGCACATTTAAGCCATCACCAAAACACATAGATGAATTGGAAAAGAGGCACTTAGGATAATTATAGCTCCTTATTTATTGAGTAAACGATAAGTATATTAATATAACCACTAGGTTCCGTATTTGATCTTAATACAAGGAAAATACAAAAGCATATTAAAGGTTTGGTAGGTACATTCTAAAACTCTTTCATGTATAAATTACGCTTTTACCAACGATGTTTAGCTTTTCTAATGTAATTAGTTAGGAGCGATAGCTAGCTTGTACCCTCAATATCGCCCTTAACTCTACCCAACAAATAAGTGCTGGATTGTTTGAAGTAGCCCCAATATTATTTATTGTATAGTTACACAATACACATCTGGAATATCAATTAATTAAATGCTCATTTCAAGTTAACTATTCAAGTTACAGTTGTTTTTAGCAGTGCTAAGTTAGCTGTGCCGGACATGGTTTTAGAAATGCACACACAAGCAAACTTTATTCTAAATTTTATTCAGAAATCAAACACCTACAGAGCATAAAAGTCGCGAGGTTATTATGTAAAATATCCTACGAAATTAATTATCTGGAAGGTTTATTTAAGAATGGCTTAACTTACTTTAGGCGCGAGGCTTATTATCGGTCATTAACTGTTTGGTTTCTTCTCTTCAGCAAATTCAAATTTCAACGGAGGAAACGGCAACCTACTCAGCTGCATCCCCATTGGCTAGCTGGAGTGACATCATTCACACGTGATAGGTCCGTTTTGGTCTCTGACGTGATGTCACCATGTGGTGTTTTTCGCGTCGTGGATGTTAAAAAGCGGAATAAAGTTGTACTGTGTAAAAAAAAAGTTTGTACTGTCAATCATTGAAATGTGTCGGAATTCTTCACCATAATGAACTGGGATGTCCTTATGCGAACAGATCAAAAACCCATAGTCACAAACCATAGTTGTCCATAATATGTGGAGATACAGAAGATAACAGTTTGAAATAAAATTGTGACTGATGTAATCTAAACTATGGATATATGCTGTAAAGAGCAATATGCCGAACAAGATTAGTGTGATTTTTTTGCTTTTGCTCACTGAAACTACTGCAAGCATGGACAGAAGTCAGTAAGTTTTGGTCTACAACACCAATTAAAGGACCTAATTAAATCAAGAGAAAATTACAGAATAAAATCTAGATCAAATATGGCATACTGTTTATTCGGTTCCACTTTGATGGGACAAAGAAATACAGATGCTCAGATCAAATTATGCATTCCAACAAACAAAAATAAAATAAAAAACATTCATGGCTGATATATTTTAATACAGAAAAATAAGAAATATGATGCAGGCGATGTATTGATTTTAGTCTTTTGAGTTTTTTCAACGTGAAATGATTCAAAGTTTCATTATTTCAGCACAAATACAATGTTTTACAATTTTAAAGACATCACTTGAATTTTTTATTTTTTTTTTAAAGAGTAGTTACAGTGGGGAAAAAGCCGACACAAAATCAATAGCAGGTTTAGGCAGTTTTATCTCCTATGCAACTGACTGCACTTTTCTTCTGCAGAAACACAATAATGAACTTTTGGACCGGAGTTGCTGAAATGGTGCTTTTGATTAGTTAGTAAAAATTGTAAGGCAGGCACCTTTTAAATGCATGTTAGCAAGTGACAGTCAGTCACAAATGCAGGAGTTGCTACAAATATCACCACAGGTTGTTAATCACAATGGACTATATCCAACATGTGGTGCATCAAAGTCCCTCAGGAGTAAGCAAAGACAGAAACTACAAGCATAAAAAAAAAGGATCCTCAAGACTGCAGGCAGATAAATCCATTCTGAATGAGTCAATAAAACTGATGCATTGAGGTTTGACCATTTTGCCATGTTAAGTATACAACATATAAATACAGCAAGAATCCTTGATTACAGCTCAGATGATGTCCTTTGAATTAAGTTTCCCTTGCAAACGTCATGCTCAAACTTTATATCTGAGATAACCCTATTATTAAAACTTGATTAGTTGTATTCTTGGGATTAAATTTAGTCTGAATAGCCTAAGAGACCAAGTCTGCTTCTGATAAACAGATGACAAAACCACAGCCCCTAAATCTGATTAACTTCGCTATCATATTTAAATTTTTGGGACAATTTCCAACACACTTTATAGTGAATGATGTCAAATAACTTCATGCAAAATTTACACAAAGAGAAAAAGCTAAACAGTTTATTCATGTTAAATGTAATTAATCTCACCCCATTTCACCACATCTGACATGGTTTACTGCATGGCAAGACCCTGTCCATAGAGGCCATAGTGACTTCTTCCTTAAGCCAATGGTGTGGATTCACAATGCTTTAATAGAAAACATTAAACAATAATAATGCATTTTTATACAGAGGCAAAAGAAGCTACAACATTGCCGCTTTTATCACAGACAGCAAAGAGGCTCTGATGTAAAATCATTGGTTGGGTCATAGCTTCAGTGAGAATGAATGGTTTCAAATCAGCCGCATTTTAAGGACAGGTCAACAGATAAATAGCTGGTTTCTTGTCAGATAAACTCGTGGCCCGTTTGGTCAACGAGCCTCACATGAAACAAGGAGAGAAAAAAAGCACTCACACTTATAAATGCATAAAGAGTCAAACATGCAACATTTTTCAGTTCTTTTAAACAAGCAAAACATACTGTAAGACGAGCCAATAAAACTATTCATTACATATCTGCCATCTCTTCTCCGGTGCTACAGCGTGCTAGATGCACGGCCAGCTATTTTTTTGTTTGTTTGTTTCACAATTTAGACAACAACAAATAAGGCCATACACTCTGCTCTGTTGCTGAATATTTGGCATCTGAGTTTAAATGTGCTGATTGCAAATATGTTGTAATGCCCGCAGTCCGACTCACCAGTTTGACCTGACTTTTTTAATGAGTTAAAGCCAAGGTATAATGCTGTGCAGCTCACAATGTTGGCAAAAAACCCAAACATAATGGGGACAAAGTCTGCTGCCAGCTCCACAAATCCCAGAGAACAATTTCTAGTTCACCTGGAAAAGCAAAACTGACTTCAGAGAATCTTCCCGAGGCGGCATCATGATACGTTTCCCCATCGGAGCAACGCTATTTCAGCCTGCAGTGTGGATATGAGCCCCAGCAAGAAGAGCCAAATGTTTCAAATGATGTTTAAAAGGAAAGAAGATAAATACTCCAGATGTGATTTCTTTCTCCAACTCCAAATAAGGTCTGACAGGAAGTTGTCAGCGACAGAGAAAATGGTGTTATCCTCAGTCAGAATGCATGTAAAAGGAACTCTGCCTAAAGAAAGGCAGGAAAAAAGTCAAATAAAAAGGTTTTTAAAAAAGGCAGAGGTATAAGATGGATGTCATGCATATGTGATGTATATCTGTTACTTTCTTAGGTTTTCATTTCAGAGCCTCACATGATTTTTTTAACTCCTTTTTCTCTTCTCTCTTTAATTCTGCTCCTCGATTTCTCTCTTGACCTCCGCTACATAATGGTGGTCTTTTCCATGCGCAACCTCCATGATGGCCAGCGCCTGAGAATGAGGGGAGAAGATGTGTTACTAACCAAGGAGAGACATACCTGCCAGAAGAGCTTAAACTGGAAAAGTGACTCAAAGCTACAACTCAAAGCCTCCTCATCTTCATCTGCAACTAACTTCTGTTTTAAATCATGCCTATTTATTGCACCTTTATAGGTCAAAATTACTTAATGTGCTTCAAATAAGCCTGCTGGTTGGCTATTGCATTCTGTGGTGCTGCATTTTAACCTCGTGAGCCACAGTAAAGCCTGGCTCCCAGTACGACTGTTGGTGATTAATGTAATCCAGTAGAATATCAGGGTTTTTTCTATTAATTCTGTGGGATCAGGTCTGAGCTGGAAAGCAGTGTGTGCAAATGTGAACTCTCAGGTTACTTATTGTATGCTCTGTCATAAAACAATAATAATAATAATAATAATAATAATTCTAATAATTTACAAGTAATAAGATAATAAGGATTTCAGACTACCACCAATAAAATAAAGACCCTACAAAAAAGGGGTGAGGTACAATAAGTTGTGCTTAAAAAGGAAAAAACAAACAGCACGTCTTTCCTATCTGGTAAAATGATCATCACATATAAAGTCACATTGCTGGATTAGCTTCTGTTGTCTCTTAAAGCTAATCAAGTCTTTATTCCTTTCCTATTTTAGTTTACTGTGAATCTTAGCATAAATGTCTAACAGCCACCAGGCAGGAAATTAAAAAAAAAAAAAAAAAAAAATCACCTTCTTTAACGCTTTGACTCCTTGTGTCTTCTTCTCAAGTCCTAAATACAGACGTCCCAGTTTCAGATACATCGATGCCACGTTCAGAGAGAAGGCGGGATAGTGAACACTGCAGAGAATCATTCATGCATTAACCAAAGTACTGACTTTGAGATTAAAATAAACTATAAACTTAATGTGATACTTGGGCTTTTACAGCGCTGTTAAGATGAAATGCCAGAGGAGTGAACACTAAATAATGAAGACATGACTGAGTGTTGCGTAACACAAAGCAAAAGTGTCCTCAGCAATACTGAGCCTTTATTTTTAGAGGAAAACGAGGGAAAGATATTGACGCTTTATATTTGTGAGTAATTAACACATATTTTACTCAGAACAGACAAAGATATGAGCCTGAAGTCTCGTTACAAAACTAGGATGAAGATGCTGGATTTATTTGTTTGTACATCTAAAAGCTCCAAATATTTAAATTAACATCTCCTGTGATTTCATTCTCTTCAAACCTCGACACACTTTAAAAAGAAACGTTTTACAGATAGTAAATTGTGACTGACAGATTGATGGATCCCACAGCTACCCATACTACTTCACCCTGTATACCACGAGTGCTAAACTACACTGCTGTGGTACAGCCGACACATCTACTGTTGCAGCACATTTACCTGTATGGATGAATGATCTTCTCCCCATAGCTCATTGCACCATCCCAGTCTTGCATGTAGAGACAGACACCCATGGCTTGATACATCATGTGCAACATATACACGTTGGTATCTGCAAAAATAGCTCCCATCTTCTCCAGGCTGAGCTCACACATTTCCAGCAGCTCACTGGGAGGTACAAGAGAGTCAAGGAATAATACAGAGGATGTAGAAAAGTGAAGGTTTGTTACTTATTAACAGAAACCAAGGTGAGGTTATAATGAGAGAAAAGGATATTTTTATAGTGTTTGGCTCTCCTGAACTCCTCAATGACATTCCTGGCATAACGGACCATCGTCTGGACTTCCCCAGGCTCTGGTGAAGAACTCAGCTTCCTTATCTCCATTTTCTCTTTGTCCTACAAGACAAAAAGAACAGGAAAAACTGAACATGGCTGCATATCATACACCGTTTCTGTTCCTGAGATTCTGGTTAGGAGACCCCAGCATCAGAGAACAATCATCTAAAATGAATTTAAGCAAAATCATGGAAAATATTTCCCATTTTTTACATCAAACACCGGCTTCCTAAAGTACAGTCTGAAAACATCTGTTGCCAACATTTATTTTTGTTTTATTATAGTCTCCCTCTAAAGAACACAAATGCAATATACAAGGCAAACAGCAGAAGTCAGAAACCATCCTACAGGACCATCACAGAACAGGGTGGACAGATAAACACTTTAATCTGGGCTGGCGAGCTCTGGTCTGACTGGTAACCTACAAGTCCCATAAACAGGATGAAGATTTTCTTTGTGAGTGATCAGAGAGGCATAATCTCAGACTGAAGTATTCTGAATATGCTATTTAAAAGAGATTTGAGGTAAAGCATCATCACCTTGGACATGGTGGTGCACTCAGTGCACTGGCATGTGAAGAAGTATGAATCTAATAACCTCTCTTTTCGGTCCTCTGTGGGATACAGCAGATCTATGTAGCTGTTGAAGATCTAAAAAGAGGTCGATGAGAAACAGAACACCTCTGAAAATGTGTACATTTTATTGTATGCATTCATTTTTATTTTTATTTTCTTTAATATTTTGCTTTAAATATATTTTATTTACCTCTTCCCCCGGGCTGATCTCTTTAACAGCTCTAACCTCAGCTACAGTGCCTTTATAGGTCACAATGACATTCGGACTACAGCTGTGGTTCATCAGTGCTACACTGGAAGAGAAAAAGAAGCAAATATTCACCGACATAACACATTCAAAACACAACAATAAGCAGCTTTATACTCAACATCCATCATGATCCATCAGGCTGACATGAATAAACGGATGGAGCAGAAAAAACTAATAATTAGCTCTTATTTATATTCACAGCTGTGAGCTTTGGCCACCAAATGTAAACATCTTTGCAAAAAAATACCACAGCAATGTTTCCACATTGTAATTACTTTAATAAAAAGTACAGATAAGTAATATATCCACACTAATTACATCACAGTTTGCATATGAGGGGCATAGAGACTGTCTCACTCACTGTAGGTTCAGCTACTTACTCAGGAAAAACAGCTGATCCCAAGTGGGAGAGCTCCTCATCTTCAATAGTAAAACCATTACAGTTTACCTGGACACAAAAAAGAGAAGAAGAAGATAAACAGATGACGGTAGAAAGGAGGAGGTGAACAAACAGACATGACAGAGTTAGCGGGCAGCAGGGTTGAGTTTATGATATCACACTGTGAAACCTCCACTGTGGAAGAGGAAATCCAGTGATGGAGATTAAATGTAGTCCTCTGATCAGAAGCCCAAGAGGTTTTTTTTTCCATTAGTGTGAAGGAAAAGATGATGCAGGACTGCATCAAATTAAAGGAGTTAAGAGCTGCTGACAGGATGCAGTGGGAGAGAGATGCAGATCCTGGTTGCAATAACACATTCCTGAGTATAACTGCTAACATGTACGACACTACCGGTACTTAGGGGTGGGCAGGACGGGTGATAAATAATGGTGCATAGCAATCATTAACATGCAAACATGCATGTTTAAGTATAGAATTCAAACAAGGAGAATTTTACTGATAATTTAAAAAGAAGTCAATATCTCTGCAAACATAATGAGCATTTTCCTCTCAGGTCGGATCAAACAACAGGACACACATCGTGGATCCCTCTGAGAAAATAATGTGTTATCAGTTTAGAATATCTGAGTCATTCTGAGACCTTTGAGAGGCAACAAAACAGAGGAAACTATGCATGTTCAGTATATAACTGCATCCCTCAGCTTCTCTGATGAATAACCTCACCAGGACAGCTTAGAGCATGTAACACAAAAACAGGATTAAAATGTCTTTTTACAAAGAAAAACTGAAATCCTCCTGAATATATTCTGCTTAATTATGAATAAATTAAAAGTGTTTTTCAAAATTTTTATACATACATACATAAATACATACGCAAAAGCCTTGTCGAGTTTTACCTGTGCAAAGAGCTCAATGAGCGCCTGGTCATTAGGAAGGTCACTGATATGTCTGGAGTAGAAATGATGCAGGGCTGCTATGTCCGTCTGGTTCATTTCCTCTTTCTCACTGTCCATCTTATCCAAATCTGTCAGAGGAAGATTAAACATAAAAAAAGGAAAATGTGAGAGCGAAGGAGACAAAGAAGCACCATAGGACTGAGTCGCTGGTAGGGCCTGACTGGACCAGAGCCTCTAGAACAGCTACTTATTCCAGTGTGAGCGCCACGTTGCAGCAGGCTTTTGATGTATTCCTGCTTAAACTCACAGGAATCAATTAAATTAATCTAACAGCTTATCGAATCCTGCATAATGACTCAAGTCAGGTGTGCTGGAGCAGGAATACAAGGAGGACTTGCTGGATTGTGGGTCTTGTAGGGCCATAATGACCCTGCTTTGGAAAATTTAGATATTAATTTCCTTTAAAAAAAGAAGAGGATCAGATTATTAGTTTTGATAAAGCAGTTCTTTATGCTGCTGGCTTTTGTATATTTTTTTACTTTATTCCTTTGGACCTTCCTAATCTTTAAACGTTTTTAATTCAGGCTTGCTTCCTTTTTGTCTGAATTTTGCTCGAAAAAGCTTTTTAGTTGAACTCATGTTTAAAGATGTTCACATAAATAAAGCTGGATTTAAACATGAGGCCTACTCGTCATTGACAACTTTATCATCATGTTGCTTTCATTACCTCTCCTGTAAAAACGTCTCACTTAGCTTAACAGCATTTGCCTGTGTAAACCACATGTCTCTGCAGGAAGAAGCTGGTCATTCAGCAGCCCGGTTTGCATGAAAAGCAGGTGTGAGGGTTGACCTACGATCCTGTGGTGACATCACTGAGCCCTCATGAACAGCTCAGACTACATGATAAATCAAATAAAGCAACTAATTCTTAGTTCTATGATTTCATATAATCACAGGGAGCCTGCTTAAGGGTAAAGTAGCGGTGGTTGCTAGATGAGGGGAGGGAACATGAAATTACAGCACCCAGAAGCTTGGGATTTAAGTCCCACAGCTCTGCACGCTTGGATTGAATGAAGGAGGCAGAATCAGGACTGGAGGCTAGTGTTCTCGATATTAATAGGCTCAATGCACCAACTGCAGCGACACAGAGAGATCACACACACACACTCACACACACCATGTAACTAAAAGGGCTTGAATATGTAACTAACTGTGAATAAATTCATCCTAACACACACACACACACACTTTTACTCACGTGATTCAAACTCTTTGAGCAGCAGTAGCCTCTCTGAAGGGGTGCGATCTGTTGTCACTCTCTGCAACACCAACACAGTTTACACACACAAATAAGTTACCTGATGATAAAGGTGATCCCAGGTAAATGTGCCCGGTTATTTAACCACATGTAATAATAATAAAAAGAATACTACTACTACTACTACTACTAATAATAATAATAATAATGAGATACTTAAGCTAATTAAGTCAGATATTAAACTATGTGGTGACAGCAGAGCTGGATCCAGGAGCGTTGATGGTAATGATACTGAATACTGAATATTTAAACCCGTAGTAAAGTCTTTCAAACAAACCTGATACTTATTATAGAGATTTAGTTATGGGATATGAACCATCGTCTTATTTCAGTTCAAAATTATTTACATGGTACATTGAAAAGTAGTTCAGATGTTTAGTACTTACCTATAGCAACAGATTCACAGAAATAAAGACAAACAGATATAATTAATATAAATAATAAGCCAAGTTAGCCTTCATTTAGTGAGGATTAAAGAGAAATGAGGTGCGTTTGACATGCAGAGGGAGGCTGCACCACTGTCTGCAGAAAAACCCTATGTTTTCTGGTTTTTAGCTTTGTATCTGGGACAGCTAACCAGAGCTCTGAGTAGAGTGTAGTGACGCATTATAATCATAAGAAAGACACACAGAGTGGTCATCTGTGAAATATGCTCAACACTGTAAACATTTGCAGCCACAGTATCCTCCTGTAGCTGCAGTCCATCATGTCCTCTAACACAGGTAAAGCAGGTGTAACTAAAGACAAAAGCATTACTGTTATCATCAGAAAAGTGTCAAACCCTAATTATTTCTTATAATTGTCGATCATCTTTGTTCGCCTGAACCGAAGGAGTGAATCAAAACATCAATGCCACGTCATTTTGTCACCTGCGTTTTGCAGCTGCTACAAGACGTGGAATTTTGTGATTGTGTTTACAAAATTACAGCGTTGATAGTAAAAAGCTTAAATATGTGCTTTCATAATCCTCTCCTCCAAGTCACAGTTTAAATCATAAACTGGGAAAGATGTGCTTCCAGTTTGTTTCTATTTATTTCTATAATCGAAACCATCTTTTTTTCCTCTCTTGCCTCCGCTGCATTATTTATCTTTTTTGTTACTTTACCTGTTTCATGATGATTCTGGCCACCAGTCTGACTGTCTCTGATGGACACCAGTTTTCCCCGTATGCACACATAGCCACACACTCCAGCTTATGCATGGCCCAGTCACCTCTCTGAACACAAACAGAAAAAGACTGAAATTAGAAAAAAAAGAATGCAACAACAGTGTGTACCCTCCATCTTTGGATAATACCCATTTAGAGCTCTTGAGTGGTGTTAGAGTCTGATCCTGAGGGCGAAAGTGGGTCATAAACCATTAAGTGAGTTTAAGTCATTGTCGTTGTGAATGAGAGCTTTTGTGCACACACAGATCTTGTAGAGATGATACTTAAACAGAAAAGAGAAAATGGCTGCAGAAAAACTGATCAAATACCCAAATAAGTTAAATAACCTGGAATCTGTCACAATATTTTTATAAATAGGAAAATAAGAATGAGTAAAACTCCTCACGTAGCTCAGCAAAACAATTTGTTCTCAGTTTCACTTCTTAAAACTAGAAAGGTGCTATACACACAGAGAGAAACCAGTCTCACCAGCAGTGTGAAAGAAAAAAAACCTTACCTGACAGTCGACATTGCAGTAGTAAGCCTGCTTACATTTACCACACTTAAATAGGTCCTCTCTCCTGTAATGACAAGAAGTCATTCTTTTACTGTATTTATACTTTACCCAATGACACAACATGCTTTTCAAAAGGTTTACCTTTACATGCAAATATAGACCAGATAAGGAATTATGTTTATATTAGCATTTATTTTGTAAGCTGGAAATATCAAATGAGGAAATGAGGGTAGCAAGATTGTTCCAAGCTTCCTAATTGCAGCTTTAATTTATAGCTGTGCTTTCATTTATATATTTATAATTTCCGAGGATAGTTGGGAATTATGAGTTCCCAGCTGGTTTATGCATCTAGAACAAGGGGGCAGCAATGATAAATGACTATATGGCAACATGCTGGAAAGAAACATTGGAGTCAACATGCCAATAAAGCTTTGATTATTGTTTCCTCTGTGACTTTATTGAAGTAAGGACATCAGAAATGTACTGTATGGGAACAGTACCACTCGCAAACATTTAGTGAAGTTTGTTGGAAAATAGGAAATAAAATGCTGGGAGGGATACCAATACCACCATCATATTTAGCTTTCATTTATTTCACTCCACACAATCAGGATGTTTCTAGTCATTTAACAAGCCCAATTTTGGGGGAAATAAAGAAAAACTAAACTAACAAAGTTGTAGTTAACATATAGATCCCCACCACCACGAAGGCATTCACCCACCACCAGTCTTCTCATTTCTACTCTCCTGCTCTCTTGGGACACATGGACTTCTATATTTAGCACCCTAACCTTTTAGTGCTCTAATGGCTGCCTGGTTGGGACACATGTGACAGTATGAAAATGTGTGTGTGATAGCATTGGGGAGGGATGCTAAATTAACTCAGAGGAGTGTTATAAAGACTGCTGGGATGCATTAGGTCTCAGTGGGCAATCCAGATAAATGAACAGTGAAAGACCAGCCATCTTTATGTTCCTGACACTTCACATGACCGTGTTAAATGAGTCAAGTAGGCTGGCCTTTTAAAACATATCCTATTTTACATGGCTACCTGTGCAAGCTTTAAAGGGTGGACATCACAAAAACACGTGAATCTCAGGTAGGTGCAACAATTTATGACCATAACCCAGATTAAAGGAAACTAGGTTTTCCTTTCTTCAGATAAGCCAATGCAATATTTCCTGACTCTGCAGTGCTGCAGCTGAATCTGCAGCATCAGTCAGGTGAGCTATATCACTGCATTGACCCACTTACAGTCCTCATCAGCTCCTGTGGCAGTCCACAGGTATAACAGCTAACCTAGCAAGGCAGTGGGCTTAGCCACATCCCTCGCTCTCCTCTTCATTTAAAACAATTAGACAATAACATACCAGGTCGTTGTTTGTTTTTCTCTGTTGCTTCAGAGATGTGAGGTGAAAGTTACCTGGTGAAGCAGTGTTCACAGTGAGCTCCCCTCTCATTCACTGTCAAAACGTAGGAGTAGGCAGGGCAGGCGAACACCAGTTCCCCCACCGCGAAGTGCCTTACCGCCCGCAGGCCCCTGCCTTTGTCCGGGCTCAAGAACCTCTCCGTGCCCTCTATGCCTTCGTTCTTCATTGTTTCTTCCGTTTGCGGATCTATGACCAGACACAAGCGACCACCCCGTGTCTGCTGAGTTTGCTAATCAGCCTGTCTGAGCTTCTTCTTCCTCCCCGCCGCGTGCGTGCCAGCTGTGTCGAACATCGCCACCTGCTGGACAAAAGTCGGTACTGAGCCTAATGCTGCTCTGTTGTGGTTCCTCCAACACAGAAACATGTCAAATGTTTCATTTTTTTAATGAGATTATTACACAAAAATAACTCTAGCATATTATTAACCAAATATTTAGTTGCATAACACTTTAATTTTTTTACTGATGTGTCATGAAAATTTACACACTGAAACCATTCTTATCTCATTTTTAACCGATGCATTGTTAGCAAAATATAGTTTTGGTTAGTCATTTGGGACATTAACCCATGTCTGATCAAAGTAATATCCAGCACTTTTGAACACATGTGTAGCTTGCAAGTGTATGACCTCTAGTCTGATAAAAACAAATGAAAGCATATGGTTATGATGACCCCGGCTATGGTTTGGTGCAAAGTTGTGAGATAAAGAAAAACAACCTTCCTAAAGTACCGTGAGGTGGTGTTGGTCACAAACAGGGCAGCTAAACTAAAGTGCCATCCAAGGTGGCAGTTTGTAACAGGACCACAGACTTGTATCAAACTGTAAGAAATTAAGTTTAGCTGGGAGATAAAGCTGAGAACATGTTTTCTAAATTTTAAGTTGTTGCCTTTTATTAGCTTTGATCCAGCATCAGAAGTAATTAATCCAAGACCCACAGCAACACAAGTGAACCTAGGTTAATGTTTAGGGAGACAATTTAGGTTGGAATAGATTATGAGGAGCCCCAAATATTAAATAAATATGTGGTATATCTTTGTGCAAATGCATAGTTTGGTGTACTCCAACATCATCAAATATATATTTGTATAACAAATATATATTTAAAAATGTGTTTAATAAGCAAATATATTTTTTATTTGATTATGCAAGACACCAGATGGTCTGAAATGCCTTTAAATAAAGATTTATCATGTAAAGAAACAACTACACAAAACAATCTCCTTAGCACCGAGATAAACTGTCACAGGTGTGTAGGTACCAGCACCAGGCATCAAGGCTGTATCTCCTTATTGTACAGCTAAATATGAGTAAACACCACCTGCATGTCCCAAAACACATTCTGTGCTGTGTACATGTGTTTATATTACAGGAACACACACAAAAATGTGAAATGACTGATGATAGTACAAAAATGCTCTTTTATTTTTGTCCCACACTGTCCACATTTCAAGCAAGTATTCAAATGCCATTAGACTCTGGACAAACTGAGACAAGTAGAAAGTATCGATGTAGTATTATTAGGTTGTTTGAGCTGCAATATGTTGTTGTGAAAGTATTTATTTTCAAAAAGCATAATTTAATATTCAGTGTTGCCACATCCTGTCTTGTTGATTGAAATTTATTATTGGCTTGAGGGATGTCTGACATTGTGATCCCGTTAGGGACTAAGCGGGAAAAAATGGATGGATGTCAGCCATTATTTTAAAATCCAAACAACTGTAAAGTCTGTTTGGTGGTTGGAAAATACCTCTTCTTTAAACATTTAAGCCTCATAACAGATGCAAAATCCATGTGCAGCTGCCTCATTGCACATTATATGAGAGAATCAGCAAACAAAGTGACTCAAAGAGATTAACTGAAGTCTTTTTAAGGTGCAAAATTTAAGCAACATTCAACATGAAACCATAAATAAAGTCTGCATTCAGCATTCAGCAGTGTTTACCGATGCAAAACAAAAAACTCCACATCATTTGACTTATATATAAATGCTTTTATTTAAGTTAATCATTTCTCGTCATTCAAGATTGAATTTCTGCAGAATCTATAAAACAGGGAACAGTTAGAAGCGCTGTACAGTCCCACAACAAAACTAGGAATGCGGCCGAGTACACTGTGTATATATGTACATACTGTACACACAATGATGTAGGTATATACAAAAATATACACTTCACTTTTACATGTGTGACCCCTCCAGTTGTGCCACCCACCCCAGTAATAACACCAGTCATTCATCAAAAACACATTTCCTCACAAACTGCCATTAGTTCATGCCCCTCCCTGCTGATAACTGCTCTAATCTGTTATGCAACATTGATGAACTTGTTGTTTTATGTGCATGTTTCTGACACACTTACACTGTTACAGATGCACAAAGCAGGAGATGGAAACGCTTAGGCAGTCCTGATCTGGATGTGTCAGCAGGGATTTTCACATATCAGAGAAGGCTCTTCTGTTAATCCTAAGAGGGGATGTGAGGGAAGCCGAGAGGGAAAGACGTCCCAATTTTAGAACAAATCATGACCTAACTCTCCCCGTTTAAAGTAAAGGAAAAGCTGAGAACAGAACGCTTCCTCTTTTCTACAACTCCATCAAGTAAACCAGTGATTATTTTCTTATAAAAACACAGAAAAACAAATAAGAAGTCGTCTTGGCTCAGAGGTTAGGATCTTCTTATTTGCTAACTCGTGCTTACATTTTGGAGCCGATGCTCGTTTACAAGATTACACATATCTCTGATGTTTAAATCATGGTCCTAATTGCTTCCTAAGTGTCTAAACACAGTCGGCTCTACCACAGCTGGTGTTGCTGCACAAGTTTGAAAACATTAAATAAGGAAAATGTAATTTAAAAAAAAAAAAATCCCACAATCCCATTATGCATCCGCCGCTATGAGCAGTCCTCCCACAATGTTTACACGTGTAACTAAAACAGGATAAAACGATTAAGACAAGCAACACCTTGCGACTCTGAAAAAACGACTCCAAAACTCCACATATTTGCCCCTTTTCATTTTTTTCATACAGAAAAATCAAGATGAACTTTGGCACATTGTGCTAAAGATGTAAACATTTAATAATCCAATCAAAGCGAGGTGCTGGCATTTGCAGTTATTTGGAATATCCTCAGCATAAAACATGAAAAGTTGTTTTTTTTTAAAAAAGAAGAAATGGCAAACATTTAATTTTCATAATAATAAGACTGAACAGAAAAGAAAGGCTTCACATGACATATGCACTGTTGCTGCAGATTAAACTGCTGATTATTCAGGTGTGTGTGTGTGTAGCATGGTTACACACTGTTCTTTCATCTCCACTGCCTTCCAGTAGGCTCATCGGATCACATACATAAAAATAGTGAAAAAGAAAGAAATCTGGGATCTTTTGATGCAGACAGAAACATGGCAATAAAAGACTTGAACATGAATATGTTGCCTTTATAATTTAGGATATTTATATATACTCACATTGTTGAGCATCGCTGCAAGACAAATTAGCATCTGAGCATTTTTTCTCTTATTTCTGCATTAATTTAGAGTCTTTTACAGATTCAGTTCAAACAACCATGAACGTACCATCTCTGCAACCAGGCTAAAAACATTTTCTTTATGAAAAATAAAACATTTTTAATGAGGATGCGACACGATCCGTACTGCCCCACGTAGCAGGGCATGGGTACAAAATAAGATTAGCTGTTCTGAATGGCTGTTTTGTAACTTTTGTAGCACAAACGTTTGATAAGAAATATTATTTAAATGCACAAATAAGGAAAAACTTTATCTAAATTTAACCTCATCACCAGAACCAAAACATTCTGAAGAAACTAAGACACTTTTATCTAATTTGCATGAATAATGACTGAAACCCTGATCTGGTCTCCAAGGCAACAACAAAGGTTTCACACATCAAGCCTGGTCCTCAACTGAGGGCACTGTGCCCCGCTGCACAATGCAGCTGCAAGTCACAGGATAGGCTTTTTAAGCAGCCGTTTAGTTACAGACGACCTTTTTAACACTATTTTCAGATGAACAGATGGGACAAGGCAAACATCAGGCGCAAAAACAAAATAAAATAGAGTGAAGAAACATATACAGCAAACACAACCAGCTGTTTCTGGCAATTGGCATCTCAGTAAAAGCCTTAAATAGGAAGAATAGGAAGTGTGTATGAAAGGGAGACTGGCTGAATAAAAGTGGGTTTTTGTGCAAAAAGGGGGAAAAAAAACTTAGGAAGGAAATTTGTACTTGTCTTAATGCAGAGGCTGTGATCATTATGGGCCATAATGGCTGCAGTAGGGATGTAATTTGTGTCACTGCAGTTGCCTCGAAGGTGCCAAATGATGATGAGGCTTTCAGAATTTAACCAAAAGCAATTCCATCAAATTTCTCCACAATTAATCACTAAAAACTAAGTAGAAGATCACAGTAATAAAGATTATGTGATATGGAAGCCAAGAAAAGATTAGCCTTGTAAAAATGGTACGAAATGATGGGAAAACTGTCCAGAGGAAAGATTAATGCGCTGTAAATGGTAACTGTAACACTATCCGGGAATGAAAGGATGCCACTGGGCTGTTGGTGACACTAAAATAATATTACTCTAAGAGATGTAGTGCCCTACAGAGGAGGAGGAAACTCTTTATTTCCACTCTGTGTCAGCTAAATCTGAGTAGAGGAAAATCTGCTCAATCCAAGCAGAGACACAGGACGAATGGTAAAATGTTGTTTTCTGCAGTTTCAGTGTGCTGAACTAAGTTGATGCAACAAGCACAGCGTAAAACACTGCTGTCTGATGGCAACTGGGGGTGTGAACATCACACATGCTTTCCAGCATACGTGTGGTCGACATTTATTGTTTGCATAACGTCTGCACTCTGAAAACAAAAGATTTAAATCTTTACATAAAAAGATGGGTTTTTGACAAATCTATTCAAATGTGACATTATTATAGGGCAGCATAATGAGTTCAGAGGCTTTTTGTTTGTGTACAAAAGAAATGTCTCTTTAAGACAAAGAATCAGTAATTGGATAATTTTTTTATGCGTTAGTGGGAAACTGCTGTAATCTTAAGAGAGAAGATGCATTAAAACTACAGATAAATAAAGTTTGGGTCAAGTTGTTTGAAGTTAATCAACTATGGCAACAGAAACGGGCAAAGGAAATGATCTGTGCAGTGGATGAGGAGACAAAAAAGGCTCAAACTAAAGCGCTCCATAGAGAGCTATCAGAGAGCAGCACCAGCATGTAAACTAAAACAGTTTAATGGCTCCACTGGTCTCACTAAAACCAAATACATACTTTTTAAATTTGGCTCCCACCTTTAAGAAAAGTAAACAAAACAAAGTAATAAAAAAAAGTTTTTAAGTGTATTTTTCCCCATAGATGTAAAAGTGTATAAGCTAGGATGCTTCACCCTGCGGACAGTCACACCTTCAGGATGGGCTTCATGACACTGTTTTCAGGAGCCTCACTTCCAGCAGCATAACCCTGACCCCATGCAAAACCCAAATACAGACCCGTTAAGACACAAGAGTAGAAACCAAAATACGATAAGTGTTCTTCCCACTTTACCTCAATTTTCCTTGTCAGTTCCATAAACCAGCATGAGTACGAGACAGGAAAGCTCAAAGAATCAAGTCCACATCCTCCCTTTATGTTGATCACCACCCAAACCCGAAGCCTCCTCCCGCTGTTGCAAGATTCTTTTAAGAACAGAGTCTCCGTGGAGTTTTACCAGCAAGAAATTAAAAATATGAATATGAAAATAAAATAGTTAAGCCAAAAAGTTCAGTTTCACTTTGAAGGAAAAAATTTGTTTGCCTCTGAAACCATCAATGAAAAACACTGAGGTATGTAGTTTATCTTCATCATGATCATCCCTATCCCCTTCCACTAAGCAAACACAGTCATTATATTTGCTCCTTAATAGTCTACAAGCCCCGCCCCCTTAGTGGACACAGTTTAAGGGAGGGGCATGAGATGGGGAAGGGGGTGTATTTCTGACTGGCTGCACCTCTGTGGAGGAAGACCATCAAGTATGTCATTCTCTTGGAGTCTTTCATTTCTTCTTATTTCTCTGTCTTTTTGTGTCTCAATTCAAAATCAAAGTCTTCATGGGGTCATCCACTACGATTGTAAATTGAGGGTAAACTTCCACTGCTGGCTGAGGCTCGGGCTGCAGACCTCCACAGTGAGTCCTCCCATCCTGGCACTGCGGCTGTCGAGGCAGAGGTTGCTGCCCACGTGACGAAGCTTCGAGTTGGACTCGATCTGCTCCCATTTCTGGAAGAAAACAGAAAGACATTCTGCAGTCCACGTACTGGAGTGAGCCTTAAGCTTTTTATTGCTGGCAGAAAAACTAGGCCTGGCTGGGTTTTACCTGTCTGCTGTCATTTTCTCGACATCCTTGTAGTTTGATGAGAGATCCAGCTGTTCGCTCCACCACAGTCAGACACAGATCCATGTGTTTAACTGATTTATCCCTGGTTAAGGCCCATTCCTTTGTTAAAATAGATAGAGGCAAAACATTAGAACTTAGAGACTTTAGCCAGTAAAAGAACTGTGCATTTCATAGTGTCTGTGACCGTCAGGTCCTGATTTCATGTATCATTTTAGAATAAATATGATCCATAGTACTGAATGGAAGAATTGAACTGTATTTGATTAACATATTTTTTTTAGGTCATATCATGAATGCATGTTAGCACACACAGTGTGTTTGTATATCTATAGCTGCTAATTTCTTTTCAATTATATTTTTAAAGAATACATTTACCAAGAAAGGGAAACAATGTGCTTACTTTAGTAAGGAAGGTAAAACAAATAGATGGAAAGAAAGGAAAGAAACCATCACAGAGACTAGAAAGTGCTGATAATAGACCTGACATGTGTAACTCTATAACTTCGTGTCAGCAGCTTTCTGCACTACACCTGCCGTCCTATTCTAGGAAAACAGCCAGTTGGTTATTTGTGCATAAATATTGTACAACATTCATGTTTAAAGCGTGCCAAAAACTTCCCCATCCTCTGATGGAAACCATCGCTACTATAGTCTCTGTGCAAATGTGCAGTTTCAGTTGAGATATTGAGACCAGCAGAGGCTGAAGGTTAAAAAGCAGCCTGAGAGCTGGTGATCAACCAACACGCAACGCCCCAATAAGAAGAAACGCATCTATTTCCTACTGATTCTACATTTAAGGGGCACCACACACCTTTCTTTAAGAACCATTTAACTGTGAAGGAGTCTGACTTAAGTAAGTTTGCCAACATCTAAATACATTTTGAACAACACACAAAATAAGACTAAAATTGTTTTAAAAAAAATAATCCTACGAGCTGCAGGAACGTTCTTTGCTGGGTTGATACGGCCACATTTACAGCAACAAACGTTTCTCTTCCCTGAAAACATAATCTCCCAACACAGCGGAGATCAGACATTTGCTTGAGCCATTTTTAAGCACATTTACAAAACATCTACAATTAATTCAGAAAGAGGAAGATGGTCCTTTTATAACCCTAAGAAAAAAGGGGGTCCTTGAAATCAGAAGAAGTTTGTTCACAAGCAGAAAAAGCTTTTTGATCTGTCAGTGTTTGGAAAACTAAAATCCACAGATGAATGTGCTGCATTTAAATGAGACAGCAATTAACTTAAGTGTGTCTCAGTCTTGCATGATAAAAGCACGTGAAAGCATTTATTCTTCTTATTTATTCATTTTCTAAAAGCATCCTGTGAGTCCTTTTTCCACATGGCCCTGTGCTCCCACCACATGCACCACCACCCGCCACACAGGTGTCTCTACAGCCCTACAAGAGCTACAATCCAGCAATTCCTGGTGTCCCTACTCCAACACACCTGACTCATTAATTGCACATAACTTTATAGACTGTGAGATCCATTCAATTTGATTCAGGTGTGTGAAGCAGGAACACACTGAAAACATGCTATGTGGCTGTGGTAGTAACCCCGCTCTGGAGCGAGCTTTCACAAGCTGTTGCTGTCCTAACACTACCTGGTTTCCACCTGCGTTGTGACATTCATAAACGCCCACAACCCCGTCAGCAAAATGCCCCAGGGTGTCGAGGCAGTTCCCCCCCTGCTGCAGGGCTCCAAAAGCAATGTCCTGATGATCTGGGACCCTGAACACACACAAAAGCAGGATGTTGATGTGCATATATGTGCTCTAAATGTATAAAACTGCTTTACATATGATGAGGTGAATCATAATTTTATTCATCCTTGTAATCTTACCTCAGTTCAGGGTACACATGCTCCAGATACCACTTGAAAGGCTTACAGCCTAATCTCTTCTTCATCTCCAAACGACTCTGGATACTGAGAGAAAGACATACTGAGGTTCTTTAAGGTTTCACTGAATAATAGTTACAGTCAGGGAAGAGAGTGGAGGCCCAGGCACATCTGAGGCCATGTTCCTTTGGAGAAAATACCTGTTCCAGGTGACATTTAATGATGAAAGGCAAAGCATGCTCCTTCACAGCTACATAAACATTATTATAATTGTTTTGCTGAAAAGGATGAATATAATAGTGCTTTGTAGAAGAGCAAATGTACCATGTGTTAGCAGTTTGTGTGCTGCACTGACCTGCTGGTGAGCAGTCAGCAGGCTCAGTATTGATGCATAGTTTAGTTTTTTAAGGTAAATAGTTATCACATTTCTTTTAATAGCAGAGGGACAATGATATATTTCAATGCTAACATACTGCAATGTTGTCATATATAATCAGCTATATTGTAAATACTGCGCAACACTTACTTTCCGTAGGGGACATTTCTTGCTGAGGGGACAGCGGCATAGTAGAAGTTCTTATACTCATCCATCCACACCTCTGCTGCTCTCCTTGTGTTCCTGGTAGAGGAGAGAGAAGAAAAGTGAGAGACTGTAAGATGCTGGGGTGTGATGGATAAACAAAAGACCATGAATAAAAGCAGGAGTTTGTGATGAAAAGCACAACGGGGATGGGAGGAGGAAACGGGACAGTGAAAAACAAAGTGACAAGACAGTGAGACATGTGGTAGACTGTAACCAGTGCTGCATGGGAAATGTGCCCAGACAGATATACGTCATCTAACTGGAGGGGAGGCAAGGTTGGATGAAAGCCCTGAGCACATCCTCCTGCTTATACATCTCACCGCCATAAGAGGGCAGAGTTCAACTGGTTAAATCCTGCTCATTACTTTCTGTTACAACATGATATTCCAATGATCTAAGTGTAATTATGACTGTCAGTTCTTGTGTCAGCCTGAGTCAGGATAAAATATAACCTGCAAAACTCCCACACTGCTGGTTGTCCTTCTAAATACCTGTAATTAAATTGTATCCAAATGAAGAAATACAAGGATTAGTCTATGAGTCAACTGCAAACTGGGAGCAGTCAAAAGTACCATAAAATATCACTTTGTCATCTGGCGTCAAATGGCTCAGTTAGAAACACTCAGGAACTGATTTTTGACTGTTGCTGCAGTGCACCAACACAGAGTTAAATGAGATATATCATGCTTTTAATTCCTTCCTTTTAACACGTAAATTAACACATATAAAGTAGAACCGCAATGTTTTGGTCTGAATTTTGGTTATTCTCGCTCCGCAGACATCTTACAACCCTGTTCTGAGTTGCATCTTTAGAGCGAATCATTTTAGTCTCTTTAAATATGAACAAGGCCTCGCCCCCCTCCAGGTCACAGGAAGTTCAACGCTACCCTGTTCCGCCATGTTTGTAGCCTGGTAGCAGCAATATGCTAATCTCCCGGCAGAGAAAAATTTTATTGGTAAGTTTACTAGAAATGTCAACGTTTCAGATTCACAAAATTAGTTACCCAGAAGTCCATAGACACACAGCAAATACTGCAACGTCATAGATACAAATAAAAAAAACATAATAGAGAATAGAGAAAACTAAAAAGACTGACCACAAAGAATATAAAGATATATGTGCAGCATCAGGAGGAAATAAATTTACACTTAAAAGTGCACAAGAACATGTATTTAAGGCAGTGTTTCTTAATTCCAGTCCTCAGTCCTATCCAACACACCCGACTCATAGACATCAACCTGCTCATAACATTCTGTGCAGCTTTTGAGCCATTAATTGAATTCAGGTGTGTTAAAAAAGGGTTGCCTCTAAAACATGCAGGGCAGAAGCCTGAGGACCAAAATTGATAAACACTGACTTAAGGACTAAAAAAAGTTTATTTTGTATTATATTCTTTTTTTATTTTTTATTTTTTTTCAAGCATGGTGGCACAATATTGTAAATTTTTTTTGTTGTTGTTGTGTCGAGAACGAGACTCTTACTATATGTATAAGTTCCTTAAAATAAAAGCAAGCCGGTTTTTTTTTTTTTTGTTGATGGTGGTCGCTGAGGAGGATTTAATTATGTAGAAATTTTTAGCTGTAATTAAAACAACAAAGTTG
>JBAMIG010000001.1:18708095-18721313 GCA_037177335.1 Kiunga ballochi | reverse complement strand
CCCCCCCCCCCCCCCCCCCCCCTCCCCCCCCCCCCCCCCCCCCCCCCCCCCCCCTTCCTCTTCTCTTTTCCCCCCCCCCACTTCCCCTTTAAATTAGTCTAATAAGGACTGATTATCTTACTGTTACCAGTTAAAGATTTTTATTCTGTAAATGGCATCCATCTCTATATCAAAGAGTAACAAGCTGTCGTTGTGGTTTTGTACATGTGGTTTATTACCAGGGGAAAAGTTACATTTAAAGTCCTCACTCAATACTTACAAAAAATTAAGGAGTATCTGGTTTGTAATTTGGTTTGTGAGCGCTTTGCTCAGTCATTAATGTCGGTAAAAGAAGAATGGTTGAGGTCAAGCTGAGGTGTGGGAAAACCAAATCTTGTTGTGTTATCAGAGAGGCAGCCACGCTGTGACTGATGAAGAATTTCAAAGCAGACTCAGAAGACTGAGGATGTTTTGTCAACACACCTTTTTGTAGAAACAAAGACAAAAATGTTGTGTTCATACACAGAAATGATCAAAGATGTGTAAATTTCTTTGTTCATTTGCTATTCTAATCCGATTACAGAGAACACAAATTATTTGTTGCAGCCTAAATGCCGATGAAACAATGACAGGGATTATGTGGAGACGTCTTATGATTCCCCACACATTCTGCTGTAAACCTGAGTGTGACCTGATCCTGTAAAAGCTCTTTAAGAGTCACTGCACTGGCACATTTTTTGTCCAAACTGAAAGGTGAGACAGGAGACTGAACACACCTCAAAGCAGATGACGCTGCTCTACACTGAAAAAGAAAGCCCCACTGCACACATCTATAAATGTTGGAGAGGCTGATGGAGAGCTCTACATGACAGTTTTATGTACCTGCTTGGCTTGTAGCCTACACAAGGTTTCTAAGCTGTGCTAATGTCCTTCCACATGGATGTTTTTCCCTGAGAGTTTCACCCAGGCCAGAATTAATAAATTAAAGTCCAATTTGAAAGGAAATCAAGGCATGAGGGCTCTTGTACCCGCCCAGTGATGAAGGGTTTATATTTACATTTTCCTGTGTCACATAACTCCATGTGCAACCAAGTGGACTGGTCTTCATTACTTATTTTCCTTATTCCACACACATCTGTATAAAATTAGAAGAAGCCACAGTCATTTTAAATATGGTTATCTGTTTGTTGATCAGCCAATGTTTTCCTTAATCAGGACCATGAGGGTTCGTTGGGCTAATTTCCAGTGGTTGGTCAAGCGTTGTGACTGTTTAAAGGACAAACCCATTTCTATCCATGCATCATGTTACTCATTACTTGTGTTCAAAGATTAAGTTACATGTGCAATGTGCAGGCACTCTAAAGGGCAGCATATGCAAAAGCAGATCATATATTTTGCAGGAGCTTTTGTTACCTTTCAATGAATTTTTTGTCTAAATTGTCTGCTTTAACTTGAGTCTCAGAAGTTTAGTAAAAGTCATTTATGTATGTTTTTATTTGCAAAAAAATTTAAGTAGCAGAAATTAACACACGAAGTAAATACTACAGTTAAAGAATTATCTAAAGTTCACATGCATGCTGTTGCAACCTATTGTCCTCCAATTGGGGTTGTTACAATTAAACAATGAGTAAAATGTCAGTATTGACCTCAACTCTAACAACAAGATCTTTTCAGTTGTTCTGTTTGAGACTTTAATAAAAAAATATTTTTCATTTTTATAAAAGGAGGTCAAGAAAATATTAATCTCCATGAAAACTCGGTCTCTTTCTTGTACTTTAAAGTTGCTTGGGGACCATCTGATCAGCCAGGTTGCTGAAACTTAATAGCTTTGCAAAAAGTAAAAAGCTGTAATGCAAGTAGCTGGAGAGCAAAACACTGGAGCTTATGTCTCGTGTGAAATCAAGGGAGAAATTTATAACAATTTATTTTATATTTAATGAACACAGTATCAGTGTTTAGTTGAGGATCCGTGAGGTACTTAGGCGAGTTTATGGATAGATCTTGGTTTGTTATCTTTATAAAGAAGGCAAATCTCTTGCATGGAGTCATCTAACCCACCCTATAACCAATGCTGCAGGAATTACTCACAAGCCTCACAAGGGTCACAGGTGAAGCAAATATGGTAAACCAAAAGGCCAAGGTCAAATAGTGATGTGAGCTTGCTGAAAATCTAAAAAAAAAAAAAACTAAACTCAGCAAAAGCATCTTCTTCACTTGAACCAAATAAAACCAACCCACTCAAGTCCAACTGTAGAAAACCTATGCACGCACCTCTCTGTCAGAAAATAATCAAACAACAATACTTGCACACACACACACCTGCACTTAGGCCACAAGCAAAGATGAAGCCCAGTCTCTAGGATTGGCATCTTGCTTTACAACACTTTTAATGTGCAGACAAGATAAATTCTGACCTTGTGAGCGGCAGCAAATCAAACACACTCTGTGTAATGTCATTATGGAAATCACAAGAAACAACATGGGAGGCGTTGGCCTGAGTGAATAGATTAATGAATACGGCTGGTAAATTAGTGGTTTATTTATGTGTGTGGGTGTGTGTGTGTTTGAGAGTATGTTACCTTGCAAAAACAGTCCCACTCCCTCCAGGGAAGGTATATGGGTGTTGTTTTCTGAAAACGTGGCCAACTCTACTACAGGGAATGATTTCCAGACTGCCGCCACACTGCCACACACGAAATGAGATCTCTAACAAAAATAAACCAAAAAACATTTTTTGTTAATTATTACAACAGTTTGCAAGAAGACCTGTAGTGAAACTTAGATAAATGTTTGTGGTGTGTGGATGCTGTCAGGCTCGGCTCCAATGTTTGAGTTTAAATGTCTAAATCAACACAAGAGCAAACTGATCTGTCAATCCTGATCTGACTCACGGTATCAGCTGGAGAGAAGTGTGAATCACTGCAAGCAGTGTGATTTCCCAGCTGAGTTCAGACAAAGGCAGCAGAGAGAAACAGCTTTTTTTAAAATGATCTCTATTGTGCACACTTCAGTAGTTTCACACATCATCGTCATGCCACTGAATTTCCAGTCAAACTGTACTGTGGACGGCTTCTTCTTACAGACAAAACAATTACTAGAGGATTTTCTGTTAATTATGCTCTTGGCATGAAAATGCAGATCATTTCTTAACATGGTGAAAGACACAATTACGCAACGCCAGCACTAAATCTCACAGGAGAGTGGAGACTGCACACGTGGGAAGCAATCTGTGGTTGTTTGAGCCAAAAACAGAATTCACGAGCAAGAGAAAGTACAGCCATGTTACTGTTTAAAGCTTGTGGAAACAGTTCATAATGTTTAGGAAAAGGTATACGTTTCTTCCTGTCACTAGTGATGCAATTCTGCTGCCTGAACGCTTTAAAGCTGAAAC
This sequence comes from Kiunga ballochi, assembly GCA_037177335.1. Taxonomy (NCBI): domain Eukaryota; kingdom Metazoa; phylum Chordata; class Actinopteri; order Atheriniformes; family Pseudomugilidae; genus Kiunga; species Kiunga ballochi. The sequence goes on along the minus strand of JBAMIG010000001.1, from coordinate 18,717,943 downwards.
TCATAGCATTCTAACTTAGTTTAGCATTGACACAGGAATTACAACAAAACAGCTGGTCTCACTGTCTAAACTTAAGAAAGTATGCATTATTTTTTACTACTAATCATTCCTGTCACTTCTATGTGTACACACAAATGCAAAAATTATCATTAAAAATTATGCATAAAAACTATATAGCTATTTTTCCTTTTTCTTCCTGCTAACATGTACAGCTATACTTAAAGACCAAAGTGCTATTGATCCTCTCCTTCAACAAAATGTTTGCTTCTCAAAATGTTAAAGCAAGCCTTAAAAAGCAAAGCACAAATGATGACTGGAAACAATTTTATTTCTCTATCAGCTAGTGCATTTGACTTTCTGCTCTCAGCCCTTTCCATTTTCAGACTTCCATTAACCCCCATAATCTGTCCAAGGTGAGTCTTCAAAATTCACAGCACTCACCCAGGTTTTCTCCTCCCCACACGTCCATCATCATGTCATACTTCCCCAGCTGCTCAAAGTATTCCTTATCCATGACAAACAGTCCCCCTGCAATCATTGGAGTCCTTAAGGAGCAGAGAGAGGAGCAGCTGTGTATCCACACTCAGGCGATGATATGATCAACTTTGTTTTTCATTGTCTTACTTACTTGATGGGAGCAATGGGGTTGCCTTGCCTGGCTCGTCTCTGTTCCAGAGTCATGTAGTCCCACTTAAACACCAAATTCCAGTCAAAACCTACCAGCACAAACACACACGGACAGTATGGGACAATAGTTTGTGGTTTTCTAGGCAACACCTAGACAGCACTAGGATCTTACAGTGTGAAGGTGGGAAAAAATATCCAGTAAACTGTTAGACTAAATATGGTGAATGTGCACGACAACCGCATATGCTCACTGTGACTGCAAGTATTTTTTATTAATAATTAAATAATCTAATCAGCATCCATTAAACTACAAAGGATTTGCATGCGAGCATCTTCTGTTTGTGTACTTTACCTCCTTTCAGATCAGCTGAGGCTCCCACATACTGAAAGTTATCCATGTTGATAACATCAATGATAGGAGAAACTACTCTGGTCTTATCCTGATGAGAAGGGAAGAGACAAAATATGCAACAGAACAGTTGAGAGGTGAGGAAGGTACAGAATATCAGGGTCTGACAATAAATATTTATTACAAAACAGATAAAAACAGCAAAGATGCAAAGATTCAGACTCCTTGAGGAAGCAAAGTAAATATTTCCTTCAGCTTGGATGATTCATATCTACCGTGTTTATGGAGGAGAATAAAAAGTAAAGCAATGCTAATTAGTTGTGTGACGTGGTTGCAAAAGCCAGAAAACCACATCACACAGCCAGACAAAGAACTGCTCGACTGACCCAAAGGACAACCACCAAAATCAAGCCTCCAGCTACTGTGAGTTTATTTACTTAGGCCTGAAACATTTTATAATAATACATGCAGCTTCATTATATAACTACTGTTTGCCTCATCCTTTTTCCTGATGATGGAGTGATGCATTATTTAGACAAAGCAAAGAAACTCAGGCTAAAAAATCTTCTAATTTAACCATAGATGCTTTTTTAATTTGCAAGTAACACAAATCTTCAGTCAAACTGGATAAATAATTGAAGAACAACACCGAACAGCATCCCATTTAGTATTAAAACAATCAGGATGCTTATTTTCAAATTGTTTAAGGGGTTTACTCTAAATAATGCCTGTATTGCTCGTACACATCGACACCATGTTTATGTCTATATAATGTCCCCTTAAAAATACAGAAATAAAATCTTAACGGTGACAGTCACCAAGGATAAAATAAATGTTATCACCTGACCATGTTAGGTCAGAAAAAGGAAAGATGAAGTTGTGTAGCTGCTAAAATATGTTTTATGCACTGTTAAATACTGACAGACTTTCCTGGATATTTGAATAATGTTGTGTGCAAATAAATATTAAGAATGTTAAATATTAACAAGCATGAAAGAGCTGCTTTGTAGCTGCCTCTGTAGGGAGGATGATTAAATTCCTTCTATACGTGTAAGTAATTTAATCACTATTATATTACAATATAATCACAAAATAATGAAACAACAATTTGAAACACTTCCATTGTCTCAGTGGTCTTTAATGCAGCAATTAGGGTTACTTAAAGATTCTTTTGTTCTCAGATCAAACTATGTAACCTTTCATTTAATGAATACTTGTCTTGCATGCCACTAATTCCCTGAAGCAGTGTTTTACGCTGTCTTTAAACAATGAAGGTGGTAAAACCAGACTTCTACAACATGCAGGGTCCCTCACAGAGTAAGCGTTTCCTATGTAGGCAGATCCTTCTCCGCTTGTTTTAAAACCATTAACTTAGTGGGTAAGCTTCACTTTAATGCCTTTCCAGAACATTTTGACAGCAAACTGGGACCTGTAAGTCTGAACACAGTGAATTTGTGGCTTTTTGAGTCTACAGAAGGTCTGTCAGGACGATCCCCAATTTCAACTAGTTTTTCTAACAATATGTCCAGAATCATGTGGGGTCTCAGTGAGAATAAGCAGCAAGAAGAAGCTTTTTTTGGTTCATCTTTTCTGATTTTGCAACTTAATCCTTGTTAATATGATGTTAATCTCATCTTCTCATCAGAATGCAATCTATCTAATATTAGAGTGTGACAGGCATGCACATGAGTATGGATTTGGTATGACCTCGTTTATCTGTGTGGATGTCCTCAACAAAGTGGAAACAGACCGAGCAAGCATGCAGAAAAATATCATGCTTGTTCCGACATAAAAAATGTAAAAGCCTGCTTATCTTTTCAACAAAGAGCCTTATATGTATGCAGAATTAATTTAGGCCCATGCACAGTACAGCACAATGTAACCCTAGCAGAGGAAAATTACATGTTTTACGGGGGAATGGACATGTTTCAGGTAAGTGATCAATCTGCCGGAGACAAATCGTCTCCTGGATGTTTTAGTCTGTGTACCTCAGCCACTCTCTCCAGCAGTGGCTCAAGCCAGTGGTCATTACATTCACAGTGAGAGTCCAGGAAGGTGAGAACAGGTGCTGTGGCTGCATCTGCCCCGCGAACCCTTGAACGCATCAGACCTGAGTAAAGATAGAAAAATAAACCAGATTAAAACCCATATGCCTCATGATTTTTTTCATCATTTGGTTTAGTTATAAATACTTTCTCCTTATTACCTTCTCTCCGATCATTTCTCAGGACTCGTACTCTCTCGATCTTTCCTAGAAGTGCGCCATCCTCCGCTAGATCACACAGAAAGCAGCTAATTTTACCTGTATCTACACGCTGATGTTGTGCGTTTGCAAACATTACTTACAGTTATCACTGTAATCGTCAACCAGAATGATCTCTTTGACCAAGTGAGAAGGACTTTTCTTCAAGACACTGGAGGGGAAAAGTTTAAAGATAAAAAAGCACATACAAAGGACTCCCAGGCATCATTAAGAAGAAGAAGAATACACACACCATTCACCTACCTGACCACAGTCCGCAGCAGAGCAGAACGAGCTTCGTTATGAAAGGTGATGACTACGCTGGAGGCTGGCAGCTCTGACTTCCACTGTTTATGTCTGCAGCTACACACAGATGCACCACACAATTCAGAGATGGAAACAGAGACATACCAAGCATAGATCCCCGTGAATGTGCACCAACTCTGACACAAAAACACAGGGATAAATATGCAGGCTCTAACAGATCTTGAATCATTCAATTCAAGAAATTTGCACAAATATGCAGATGATGCATAAAAATACGCAGCAGATTGATCGGAGATTGTATGTGCATGTTTGTGCAGGTTCATAGAAGCAAACTCTTCCTCAGATTAAAATTGGAGAAACGTTGGTGACAAGACACGAGGAGGAGGGAGGGAATAGGCGGTGCTGATAAGATATTAAGGAGGAGAAAAGGGGATGTAAGGAAACATGTTGGGACTGAAATACTACAGAAAATCTGTCCAACCAACAAAATGAAAGAACAAGCTGTTTTGGCAGCAAAAGGAGGACTTACAGCATGTTAGAGAAGAGGTTTTAATGTTGTGGCTGATTAGGGTGGATTTAGCAAAGACTGTACGTTCTTTTAACTCTTTTAGCTTAAACACGTGTTTCATCTCATATGGGTCAGCAGTGCCATGCCAAGCTGACCAATATGGGATTAATACCCCAGGTCAACTGTGTGGGACTGAATAGCGACCATATTCAGAGCACACGCAAAAGCCACAGTGGGCGTTGAGCCAAAGAGAAAATATGGATTTTACTGGGGTCTTATGGTAACACGATGTGTTAGCAGACTCTTTAATGTAGCCACTAAAAAGACATCATGCAAGTTTTCCTAAAACATCCCACAGCAGTTTAGTTTGACTAAGATCTGTGGACTCTTTTTGGACAAGTGCTGCCCCTACCATCAGGGCAGCACGTGAAGGGATGCAGGTGGTTTAATGGTTTTGTGGTTGGTATGTCATCACACACCTTATAATAAATCAGACTAGACCTTCCTCTGTTGCACAGCGGCCTGGGTCCAGTTCCAGCAGTGCGCTGCATTATTAAACCGTTACATCATCACCAGTATAAAAGGTTTTTGAGACCTTTGCGCGACAAAAGCTCGGCTGCAGGTTCAGACAATAAGCCCAAGATCTCGTCAGCAGTTTATTAGCTTCCTTGGACAAGGAACAACAGCACTTTTTATTTCTGAAAAAAAAGGCACTGCTAAAATGAAATTGCTGCCAGATCAATATGATGTGCATCATACACTTTTAGTGGGCTAATGGCTCTGACTGTCTAAGTCCATATGTCAGCAACCAGATGACTGCTATTATATTAATATCTTTTGTTTCAATGAGTAAATCCTGATAGTTGAGGTTAGCATAAAAGCGCTTATTGAATTTAATGTTATACTCTACAAAGATGACAATAATCAACGTAGTATTGGTTTATTTTGGTCTCAGGTGAATGTGGCGTATTTTATTCGGAAATCTTTAATGTATTAAAACAAGTTATTTGTTAAAAACAGCCGGATAACAAAAAGCTAGAAATGTGAAAACCTAGAAGAGCCTTCATTTAAAATAAATAGTTAGAATTTAATAAAGGATATTTTTGTTAAGTGTGTGACAATATTCACATAAGAGGTTTAATGTGTCACAACACATCCTGGTTTTTGAGTTATCACAGGAGCTCAGCCTCTCACCCACACTGGTGTTCTCACATGACATTCAGCTTTATGTTTTCTATATAGGTGCAACAAAATTGTTTCATATAATGAATAATGCTGCACGAAACAATTACTGACAAGAGAATGCGTTCCCAAAGAAAAGAATATTTGTATTTAACGTGGTAAATACTGATGCTTAGTTAAAGCATCATAAAGGTTTAGGATAGTTTTAAACCAGAACCCTGTTTTTTTTCTCACCTTTTGCCTGCAACCTAACTTGTTTTTTTACATGTCTGACAGCATATTAAAAGTAGTCTGACAGCATATTAAAGTAGTCTGACATGGAAAACACAGATGAATATTTTTCTGATATCTTGTGGGAGGAGAGTTATTGCAGACTGAGGATCATGTAAACATCAGAGAAGAGGAAACCACCTGACAATCACCATAGTGATGTTATAGAGTACAGATATTACACAGAGTTAGACAGAAATTAAACAACAAAGCAAGATTTCACTAAGAAAGCAACAACTCAAGAAGATGAGTGATGCTGCACACTGAAAGAAAATTAATTTCATGGTACTGTGTTCTCCTGGTATAAGCTCACATGAAAGCCTAACTAAGGAAATGGGCCTACCGTAATATTTTTAAGAATTTAAACCCTGATTTATATTTCTCTGGCAAAATATGACACCCAGACAACCAATCTGTATGTTATTCTGCTGGACAGGGTTAAAATAATGTAAACCTTCATTTTTGGTTAAACATCTTACAAGTTTGATAAAAACCTGAAACTTTCTGTAACCCCCCCCCCCAAAGATAAAATTCACCTAAATGGTCAAACTAAAACAGAGACGTGAAAACGCTGTGGCATTAACAGAAACGAGACATTTAGCCTTAGAAAGACATAATATCCTCAAAGAAATTCAATTGGTTTTACGACATGATTTATTTATGTCTCCTCGCCCATTTAATAACCAAAACAACTGCTAACCAGTTGAAGGGGTTGTTTTTAATGTCTTGGCCACAAAGTGTAGAGCCCGATCGCAGCCACTTCCTGGTTTAATCTGATAATACCACAATACTGGGAGTTCCCAGGAGATTTTATCTTGTCTGGTACCAATTAGTAAAATCATTTGGTGACAGAGGGCAGCATGTACAAACATAATCACAACACATTACATCAAAAAGTGGTCGTTCTTTCCTTTTTAACAACTGTACGTACTGATCGTGTCTCGTATCAGGAACGGCTCTGTCCATTCGCAGTTTGTCACTCTCCACCTGGTTGAACTTGTTCCTGGCATATGGATCCTGACCTGGTCGCACCACTGTGGCTCCAACATACAGATCCTGGTCGAAATCCTGCCAGCGCACCTTACCTGAGCGCACATACAGACACACACAGACATGCACACACACATGAACAAAAAAGGCCTTGTGTGTTTGCTGTGCAACATAGCAACTGTCCGAGTGGCAGATTACAAGATAAAAATAAAACAGGATGAAGTCTTATCTACATTTTTTTTAAATGTATTCACAAATAATAATTAAAAAAAATCATATAAATAATCAAATATAAATCAAGGTTTTCTTAAAATAACTAAACACCGCCAGATCAATGAAACAATAAACAATGAAAAATCACCAACAAAAGCTGGAAATGGGTCTCAAGAATAAATGGGATTATACATCAGTGGGAAGATGTATGCAGAGAGGAGCTCGGCTGATGTAAGAATCCCTTGTGACTGACAGGAAAGACGCCTCAGTGCAACCTGCTGCTTGACAAGGCAGCAACACGGCTCTCTGGAAAGCTGACAGGAAACGTATGCTGCATGTATGCAGGAATAGATGGAACAAAATTCGGCAGACTGGGCGAGCCGACTGCTGCGCACACAATAAAAACTATCAATATGCACCGCAATAAGTCAGAAATAAAGATTCCCACAAATGTATTGATTTGCTGCAGCTAAAAATATAACAGTAAATATGAATTAAATGGTAGGTTTTAAGGGCCACACATCATTAACCCTTCGCTGAGTTCAGCTGGTGTCTGACCAGATTATTGAGGTCATGGTGCCCTATATAGAGAAAGTTGTCATGTTCAATTTCACAGTTTATTACTGACTGCTAAGACACAGCCCCACAAGAATAATAAACTAACTCATTAGCCGAGTACAGCTGCTATGCTAATAACTTGTCTTAAGCAGATGCTGGAGTGAGATTACAGTATCTCTCAGTGTAGACGAGTGTGTGCATGACAGACAGTAACATAGGCGGCATGTGATGGTGTTGAGCATGTTAATTAGCACAAGCCTGCAACGCTCAGCTTGAGACCATAAAACGGCACATGAGAACGTGTTGCATGTGGCAGAGTGATGCCCTTGCTGATATTCATGTTAATTCCAGCAAGTAATTACTGCTGTGAAACTGATGCCAATACCAGTCTCCCTTAATAATGCTGCTCCATTAGTATGATGAACCAAAAAACGATTTACAAATGTATTTTTATTGTTTCCAACAGCCTACGGCCCCCAGCAGAATATCCTTCAGCCCGAAGCTGCCCGTTTCCCTGTCTTACTGCCCGTGGCTCCGTGCTGATGAAAGGTTTGGTCTTTTGGTTGCTGTTAAAGCAGTTTGAACATGTTCGCGCTCCCTCGACTCTCCTCACTTTACTGCTTCTACCCACCAGTTGTTGTTTGTGTCAACATCTCCTATAACTCCCCTGACACTGCCACATTTCCGAGCGAGGAGAGTTCATGCTTGGTGCTGCAGCCCGACATCTCCACTGAGAAGTGTTTAATGAGAAGCATTTCACCATTTCCCAAAAAGCATTACCAATCTGTGCCAACAAAATCACAGTTGATGTAAACAGGGCAGCATAAATATGTAAACAGACATTAGAAATATCCATTCAGTCCATCTTAAAATGCAGCGTAGAGGATTTACTCTCCAGTTTTCTACAACTAGAGTTGCTTCTAAAAACAAATTCATTAGATTTTGTTCCTTCTGGACAAACCTCTAATTGCCATGTAATTTTACAGACACAAAAACAATAACTAGGAAAAAATGACACCTGATTTTATAAGCAAAAAAATGTTGCAAACTAAGTTTTTAAAAACTAGCACAATACTAAACACATTTATTTGGATCCTCGTCTGTCAAGATCACATCAGTAATGGAGAAACGGCGATGTCTGTCGAAGCAGGATGGAGGTCAGACTCGTTCTGAAAGAGCAAATAAAACGGGCGCGCTCATTTTGGTCTGGTTTCCAGTCTGTAAACTCTGCAACAAATCAGGGAATCTGGCTCTAAACTGCTACACCTGTCCTGTGAACATCAACAGCAGTGTTGTTGGTAAAACAATGCAGCTCATAAAGAAAGCAAATATAATTTAGTGGTGTGTATTCTCATAGTACAATATGTACTACGATACAGGACAATACAATATATTGTGATACTACAAGCTAAGAATAAATTCTTTGATAAAATAAAATGTAAAGTGTTGAATCATAGTAAGCACTGTAGTAAACACTGACTCGTTAATCAAACTTCACATGGATCTTCTCTTACTAATACATAACTGCAAATACAACAAGCTTTCTAATGTAAGTCTTGTGTTTATATCAAGTTTCAAAATAAATGTGTACATAGAAATCATTTTATTCCCGTGTACGGTGAAATCTGCACGGCCAATAAAAACATTTTTAATCAGTCTTGGAGCAAAAAAGGCCATAAATAAGTGTTTCTCAGATCATTTTTGTTGCATTAAGTGATATTTTTTCACATCTTCGGCTTCATTGGCTGTAACTCCAGCACTCTCCATCCTAACACTCATTCAAAGCTTCATCTTTCCTTTTTTTTTTTTTAAGCCTTTTTTTTTTTACTTCTCTTGTCTCCGCACCCACACCCTCTACTCATCACTGCTATCTGCATGAGTGTTTGCACACTGGGTGATCTTTTAACACGCTGCTGTTATAAAGCCTAAAGTCATCCTGAAGATGAAATTGGCTCACTTCAACCTTCCTGGCAGTTCATTGTTAAGTGTGCACTCAGTGTTCACTGGTTGAATATGTCACATGGATAAAAATCTCTGCTCTAAATAGAGTCTTTTAAATCTGTTCTGTTGCACTGCCTTCTCTCTGTAAGCATGTTTTGTTTTTTGCTCAAAAAAGATGAGAAAGTTTGTGTTATTCTGGTACCAAGTAACCAAGTAACTATGTTCCCAGATTCAGAAAGGGGAAATGTCTTGTGTGAGCACAATGCAGAATGCTATGATGTATGAATGCAGAGTGCTGCGTTCACTGTGCACACACTCAGCAGCTAGGATGCATTTGCTGAGCCTTTTAGTTCAACAACAACTGCAAAAAAAAATAAATACTGAACTCTCTCCAGATCCGGAGGGGGTTCCTGGTCAGATATCCTGCTGGAAAAAGGTTCATTTTATGGGTTTGGTTTATGCCTTGGACACATGCGGTGAATGGTGTCTCACAACAGAGCGAGTGTGCCGTGGAGCATGCTGTGAGGTGTACATTGTGCAATGTAAACAACAGTAAAGTTTGACAAACACCGGAGGCAGCATGAACAGTGCATCATTGAGCCAATCCTTTGCTGTGAATGATTAAGTATATTTCTGACACAAAAAGATATCAACTTCAGTCCTACTAGCTGAAATAGAGAAAATTACAGGTGTTATCCAAA
>JBAMIG010000001.1:18680014-18693895 GCA_037177335.1 Kiunga ballochi | reverse complement strand
TTTCACTCTTTGATGCCCCTTCTCCTTCTTCGCCTCCCTGTTTAACAGTAATTGATTGAACCTCCTCAACAAGCAGTGGTGGTCTGCGATGACTCCCGCTGCGGGGACTTCTGCTGGGTTTCATGGTAATTTACATGCCAGTGTTTCCATAATGTTGCTCATTACACAAAGAGGTATGTCATTTGTGCAAAATGCTGCTCCTGGTGGTTTTCAGGGGATTTCATGTAATTCATATTATGCTAAAAAAAAAAAGCAGCAAGAAGAGAAGAACCAGCAGCTTTTGGGTGAATTACATGCTCGCATACTGCTGAGGTTACACCACTGATACCCGCTGAACTCACACTCCAGGTGATTATTTTACACTATAAGATGGTGCATATGTTTGTACTTGTTTTGTTGGGTTACAAAAAAAAGAGGTCTAGACACCAACATATGGAAACTTGTTATAAACATGCGACAGTGATTTTCTCCTCAAGCCTACAAAGTTATTTCTGAGGTTTTGACTCCTTCCTGGTGTTTGTGATTATAGTTATAATCAAAGTAAAGGCGTTTAGCTAAAGTTAAAGGGCTACAGAAAGCATCTCGTTAACAGAGATCCTATGATGACTGCATAAATCGGGCTGCTGTGTGTGTGTGTGTGTGTGTGTGTGTGTGCAGAGCTGTGAGTCTGTATTTTCATCGCCATAAAAGGAGAAAAGCTACTTGTAAGTCAGGAAACTTTTCTCAAGTAAGGAAGCTTTAGGAGGTGTGTATTGCACATGCGTAGGCCAGAAAGCAGATGAACATCACATTGCACATCATCCATCCATCATCAAGAATTCAACTTTCTAATAAATTGGATGCTTGATATTAATTTTGTGGGATGCCAGATAAATCCCCGACCTCAGGAGATCAGTCATCATTAGAGTTTCAGTGAACGCCAAAGTGAAATATAATTCTGGAAAATAACACTTCTAAAAACAAAACAACAGTTAACTCACAATTATACAGCAAAGGAAAGGAAACAAGTGTATGAACAAGGACCAGAGATGATGCTGCCTCATCTGGGCTCAGCTCAGAGTTTAAGCAGGGCTTCACCTGACAAACAGGTGTAAGTCTAATAGGATGCTATGAAGCATTTCCACCCAGGACCAACCAGGACTGACTATTTATCATCAGAATACACTTAAAGAAATATGTATAGTGCACACACGAGTAATCAAGATATTTAAAAGGTGAGCCAAAAAGTTATTTTACTAATTATTTTCTACCAAATATTATTATATATACCAAATATATTCTGACATTTGGATGCAAAATCTGGGAGAAAAAACTCCTTCCAGCAAATATATGTCACAAAAAAATATGCTGCAACCAAGAAATCCAAGCAGTAAACTGTGTGGAAACAGCTGTAATATGTTATTGTATTGATGTTAATTAAATACTGGATTAATTATTTGGCGTTTTGGTTTGTTTAATTGAGCTGCACGTTTCTATATTTGTGAAGGTGAAGCAGAGTTGTGTAAATGCAAAGACCAAACCTAAAGGTGTGCAAGCCAACATGGTGTAAGAAGATAAAGTCACCTCACTGGGAAACACGTTCATTGTTAATCCAAAGCTTGCTGCAAGAGGTCACATGTTGTGCTTTTGTGTAAATGCACGATTCTGGTGTTACGACTGTGCACGTTCTCTGTGTCACAGAAACATCTGGATCCAATTGGCCCTCCTTGATGACGTCATGTTTCTGTGTGCGTGTTGCAACACAGCGAGCGCACAGTCTGACAGGATCATGACTCTGACTCAGCTCTGCATTAAACCACACAGACACGTTTAACAGGCTGGATCTACAGAAGGGGAACAGATGTAAGACTTTTAATGAAGTCTAATTACACACTTCGCTTCTTGCTCTGTCGATTTTCTAACACAGAAAACGATTATTTTTCTGCAGAACGCGACACAAACCCTTTGAAAGAAATCGCAGGTCTCATGGTGTTAACCCCTCCAGGCAGAGGGATACGTCTCATTCTGAAATATATTTAAAGGGACATCAAATCCTTTTTATGAACCGGTCTGGCGGTTTTGTTGGGTGTGTTCTTAACAGTTTTGCTCAGCTGTGGTAAATATTTGACCGAGGGCCAGTTCAAAACCCCCACAGCAGGATACTTGTCGTTATCAGAGAGCAAGAACAACTGGTTTACTTGGCACTTGGGCTTATTTTTCTTAGGATCACATCCTTTTGAAATTGAAACATTGTCAGAATTACTGTATAACGAGCTCATTTTGTGGACAGACTTACAGGTGAGATGATGATGAAGCCATGGAAGAAGCAGAACACAAAATTTTGCTTTCTTTTTACTTATTTCAAACATTTTAATGTAAACAGCTGACAAAACTGCATCCACTCTGTTACTGGTTGTTTAAAGCTGTTTTTGTTGATGCAGTTGGGTCAATCATTCACTGACAGGTGAACTCTGGCCTGTGAGAGCATCACACACTCCACAGCCGCCATGTTGTTAATGGTGCAAAGCCAAAAGGAGGCTGACAGCTGAAGCAGGATGTCAGGAACAAACAGAACTGACAGCCAGCAGCCTGTGTTGTTCCACAGAAACCATCCACTTATTTCACAAGAAGAATTATTTCTCACACTGAGCTGAACGCTTGAACGCCACAAGCCTGGCCTCAGCTCGCTGAAGCTTCATGTGTAAAGCGAATACGAGCAACACACTTAGCCTTCTCTCAAACATGACGTCAGACTCCGGTTTATATTAACAGCAGGTGAGAAACAGCACATTTCAAACCAATCCAAGCCAAGGTGTTAGATGGCTTTAGCTATTTTTAGCTCGTCTTGATGGGGTTTGACACAATCACATCTGCTCCACCCCCACCATACTGAGAGCACAGATAAATCAATCCTACCTTTTAAAGGCAGAAATTTAGACAGAAAAAGGCACAATGCCAAAGTGCTCACGATACGCTTTCCCCCTATTTATGTGGTTTCTCAAACTGTGGGTTAGGGACTCAAAACTGGAACACAGACAAGCTTTTTGGTGGATCTGGAAATTGTATGAATATCATGTAAACTAATTGGCTCCCAATATGATAAACAAAAAATTCTCAGCTTGCTTCAAGAAAACTAAATGCCTAAATATAACAAATAGGATGAATATGGGGGGGAAGAAAGCATGGTATCACAAAGAGCACATAACCAGGAGAGACAAATAACTGTTGCAGAGACTTTTTGGGGGGATATTTTACCATTTGGCTTGTTACAAGGAAGCTAAAATACAGTCCGAGTCTGGAAACACACACACACATGCCAATGAATGGACAATTGCTGGACAATGGAAACACTGGTTGCTTGAAATAATAATAATTCAAAGGGGAGAGATCATATCTAGAAGACTGACTGGAAAGCTCCAGATTATTGCTCCACCTGTCAAGCATAAATATATCTGTCAGACAGTGTACTATAGATATTTAAACTGAAGAAATGTTGCAAAGAAAAGATGTAGCTCTGTTTATTTCCTTCCTGTTTGTTTGCACATTTTGGCATTTTTGGCTGTGAACATGGCTAAGTAGCTAGCTGACAGTAGCTTAAAGAAGCACTACAGAAATGTTCCTGCTTTCTTAGAGATGTGACTCCTACCTGTGAGCCCTGTTCACCTATTAAAAAGCATTCTTATCTTGACTTTTTTCTAATCTCTTCTTTTTTCTCTTCCTCCCTTACTTTCTTTCTTTGTTGCAGGAGTCAGTGTACGTTAAAAATGGTCGGTGTGTTTTGCATCATTTTCCTTGTAACGTAGAGAAGTGTCTTTCATAAATAAGCTAGCTCTGATGATTGTTACATACACCACGAGAAGCAAGAATTTTGTTCTTCCCTTTAAGGCTACAAGACCAAGAAAAAAGTTATTTTTCACTTGGTCAATTAATACTCCACAAGAGGCTTTGTCTTCAAAGGGGCAGGGATCGCTGTAGGGGCTCTTTATGTGTAATGAGCCCAGTTATTTCATGTTAAGTGAGAAACTCAGTTTTCATTCCTTGGAAGCTGACATGAAAACGGTCTCTGTGTACTACAGTGTAACTCTGACTGAAAGTGTTGGATAAAACAACTGCAACAATAAATTCCTTAGCACAAAATTATCTGTGCATCAGCTCATACAGTTAAAACTAATGTAGACTAAAGCAGTAAAGCAAACAGTAAAGTTTGTGTTTAAATTGAAGGTTTAAGTTTAAGTAGAGGCATACTGTACCATCTTGTTAAATGAGTCTATTTTTACAGGACCGCCAACCAAGGTCTCTGTCACCAGGGAAATATGCCACACAGTAGCTGTCTGTTTTTAACATCATAGCTAAGCCCTCCTATTCTAGCAGCTTGTACAATTTGCATTCACAATTCTTTTAAAAGTAAATCTAACTTTTTTCTGTTTTCAGGTTGTCCCTACAAGGTACAATGAAACTTTAAAACGTGAGGGGGGGGTGGTGGTGGCTGTTTTATTGATTTGTGTACGCTGGTGTAAAAACACGTCACAGACACGTATAGAAAGGGACTTTATTTCAGACAAATACCCTCACATAACTTTTAGCTTAAAAATGTGGCAGATAAGCTCTTTAAGTTATTTAAGTTACTTCTTCTTTTAAAGGGTGCTGGAAAAGGCTGGCAGAGCAGAGTCAGCCTCTCTGCTTCCTGAAACTCATTTCACCATACTGTAAAAGGGCATTTTACAAGCTTATCCCTTCCTTGTTTTGGCCAATAACTGTATAGGTGTCCTGCGGACTCTGGACCTTTTATGTGTGAGAGCATGTTCACTTCAGTTTCAAAGCAGTCTGCCAGGAGTTTACAGCAAAGAGGAGGTGTCACAAAGTGCTGCAATTCCACTTTGTCGTTACAGCTTAAAGAACCAATGAGCTACATGTATAACACAACCTGCATTATGAACTCACATCTTCATCTAAAGCTGCTGTCAGTGCAAACATGCTGTACAATGTGAGAAAAAAAGTAAAAACCATATTTTAAAAAATCTCCTAAAATAAACACAAAACTAAAATATATATATAAATAAAAAGTAAAACCAAAAGATAAACGATTGCGACACAGTCCAAGACGTAAAAGCCGGTTTTTAAACGAGTTTTGACGACAACAAGAGGAGCCTGTCTCACCTGCAGCATTTCACATTTTAGGAGCTACAACTGAAAAGGCCCCGGGAGCCAACTTAACTCTCTGATCTAAAAGAAGTGGTGGCATGTCAAGATAAAGGCGCTCAGACAAATAAAAAGAGCCAAGAGCAACAAGAGACTAAAAACACCTAAAAAATCCTAAAATGTTTGAACAGGAAGCAAGTAAAGAGAGGTTAAGACCAGAGTTGTGTGCTCTCAGTTACGTGTACCAGTCAAAAATCATGCAGCAGCATTTAGCATTAACTGCAGAGACAAAAGCATTGCTGAGTAAAAATTCAGTACAGAGTAAAACATGTTATGACAACCAGCAAGATGACAAGAAAACATGCCTTATTTGTTCATCCAGACAGGTATTTAAAATCTGAAGACGCCACTAAAAAAAGCAGAATTGTAATAAAAATGGAGATTAATCCAAGATAATCAGGTGAAGCACACAACCAGAGCACTACTTTGTCAAATAAAAAATGTTTTTGTTTTTTTTTCTGTTTTCATATTTTTACAAAGTCAAAAACAATGCTGAAAATGTAGTTAAATACTGAAACATTAACACCTCCCACATGGCACTATAAGAGACATCTTACTAACACCACTTTCACAGGAAGTCAAACCTTCTCTCTATTTTTTTAAGACTATTAAAAATAACTTTCCATAGGAAAGATCTCTCTGCAACCACAGGATCCATCCATGAATACCTCTGATGGCATATTAAAAAGGAACACCTCTGGGATTGGACAGTATGTGTAAAATATAGTAAATATGTTCCCGATGAAGAACAAGCTCCATATTGAGCGCCTTTACACAACACATCTAAAAGATAACTCACTGACTGCTTCCAAACATGATGCAAACTAGAAGCTCATTTCTCAAATGGTGAGTGTGGACGTCCTCATGCGGCTCTATAGTTACGGCATCACATTTGTTTTGATTTCTTAAAGAATTATTTGAAGACAAAACTCATAAGAGAACAAAAACAAAGCTCCACAGCTCCTTTGCAGTTCAAGCAGATGTATCAGCATCAGGATCCTGTGACCCAGTTGTGACAGATCACACGCACCCATCTAATGCAAATATGTCAAGATGAGAAATAGGTGGGTGGACAGGAGAGCAGTTTCCTTGTTTGTCAATCGTTTCTGCATATATTTGATGTTAGATTTTACAGTCAACATCAACAAAACCACCAATAGTGAAGCAGATGCAGCAGCTTTTAAAAGATAAGTCGAGTTAAAACACCAGCAGAGTGTCTGCCGTTTGAAGGATTTTTAATATGTCAGAGTAAAGAAGAAGGTGACGTCCCCCTACTCCTAACCCCGAGAAGAGGAAAAATGAAACAAAATGGCAAGAAGCTTATAAATTTGAGGATGTGTGCTCCGTCATCACAATCATTACAGTGTCTTCAGAGTCCCGTTAGCAGGCAGCTACACGGTGAGATGCAACATTCTCTTTATGTCAGCATCCTTACCACAGAGCATATGCAAAATATTATAACCACCTGTGCTCCAAATCACGTTAGTATTTGTATAATTTAGCCTGATAGCAAGAGAGCAGATTACAGAGACCTTCGGGGCATCAAGGTCTGTTTCTGTCTGTCTCAGGGATAAAGGAGCGAAAGGTTTTAAGAAGAAGCATCTCTCTGGAAAGCTCTTCTTACATGGGTGTTATGAACAATGCATACTGTCCCCCTGCTTAAAAAGAAAGGAGAAAGACATACAAAACTAGAAGTTTCATTTTAATTCAATTTTATTTATATAGCGCAGTATCACAACAAAGCCGTCTCAAAGGGCTTCACATTTTACAGATCACAATAACTCAGCTATGTCTATCTCCTGCTATATACACAACCGTGTGCTCAGTGCAGTCATGTGATCACTGGGTTTCACAGCAACAGCTTCCTGTGACTGATGGAGAAAACCCTACCAAAGAGCAAACAGACCAACATTACTCTGTTTTGGACAGAGTGAATCCCCACCTCCAATGCCCTTCATCGTCTCACACTAAGTGTTTGTTTATTTTTCAAAGTCCTTCGATACCCATACAACCCCTCATCTATCCATTTGTTTTCCACTGCTTATCCAGAGTCGGGTCACGGGGGCAGCAGCCTAAGGAGGAAGCCCCAGACTTTCCTCTTCCCAGGCCAGCAGAGAGACATACTCTCCTACTGTAAAACCCAATCAGAATAAATTCAGGTAACATAACTGATTCTTCACTGAGATTACCATCAACGAAGTTCACAAAGAGCTCTGACTTCATTAACAGAGAAAACTGGACAAAGTTTCTCTAGTATGGATAAAATCACTGTTAGGCCTACTGCAAGTCTGCAGAAGATAGTTGTTCAAGATGCCACAACCCTCCTTTACTCTATGTGAGCTAAGGTAACAAGAAAAACATCCACGCCTCGTGAATTGTGCAAAAGAGTGGAAAATATCTTGTACAAGTTAAACAAGGGGAAATTTGCATCATAGGATTACAATTCCAGAT
Source organism: Kiunga ballochi (assembly GCA_037177335.1). NCBI lineage: Eukaryota > Metazoa > Chordata > Actinopteri > Atheriniformes > Pseudomugilidae > Kiunga > Kiunga ballochi. The sequence continues at coordinate 18,686,266 of JBAMIG010000001.1, read as the reverse complement.
GAACACTTTAAAAGCACGTAAAGCATGGTGGCAGCAGCTTTGTTCCTACTTTGCTTCAGCTAAAACTGAAGGGAACTCTGGAGAGACAAATCCCCATCAGTGAGGGTAAAACAAACGTGTCTGGTCTTTGTGAGGACACTGTGGGTTAGTCCTTCCTAAAAGCAACGTCTGTGCATGACACAAACAAAGAAACAAAAGCATCTTCAGCGTGAAACAGCCCAACCAAAGCAGAGATAAAAATCTGACTCAAAATCAGCAGGTGGACACAAACAGCCCTGTGCATATCACACACCCCCAATTGAACAATACAGGTCATCATGAGACTGATCGCCGAAAGCCGTTTCCACATTGCTGGAAAGTTTCTCTGGCAGCCATTTATCTTGCTTGCACTTTTATTTAACATAACAAAAAACCGCCGAGGATGATGAGCAACCCTCGTGCCTCCTCTGTATGTCTTTCCATTCCTCTCTGAAGGAGCCAGATGCTACAGTAACAGCTTCCCACATGCAACATCACCTGCCCCCCCGAGGAAAGAGTCTATAAACCCCGCAAACACGTCTGTGTAGCTGCTCCACCAAGCAACACCATCTCTCCCATGAGATTAGTTATGAAGCTGCACCACTTTTTTTGTGACTTTGGGCGGCAACAATAAAAAAATGTTTCATTTAACTGCAGAAAAAACAAACAAACACTGGTTTCTAAATTTACACCGAGCGTAGGAGGGCCTGTCAGAAGCAATCATTATTTTAAAGAATACATTCACACATAATCAATAGGTCACATCAAAACCTTTTATTTGAAAGGTATTCAGGGATTCCCAGCTTAACTCGAGTTTCATCGATTGGTGTGTTTACACTGTGGAACAGCCTTTATTCTGTTATCAATACTGGATCTGCGTACTGGTTGACATATTGTATGCTGGCACTGTGCAGATATTGAGTTGTTTGGGCCTCAGGTGGTTTCAAAGCAACAAGTCTTAAAGATGTGCGACTCTACTGTCAGGAAGTGTAAACACAATCCAGGTTATAAACCAAGCAGCATTACTGGAGGTCTTAGTAGTCACAGTAATCATACCTGTATGCTACGTGTTGCAGATGTTGGTCTCTTTGTGAGAGTGTGAGAAAGTGAGGAGCTAACTAAAAACCAAAAATTCAATTTATGATTCAAAACACACACCTTCACTGACAGTGGGATTTTTTTTATTCAGCTTTAAGAAGAGTGGCTGCTCAGAGGGAAAATGTAACACTGCTTGCACTGAGACTGGTGTACAGGCAGAGACTGAAGGCCAAACACTTTGGATTAAAAAAAACAACTGACTTTCACTCTCCAAATCTGAACCAGATTCATGTGTCATTTTTTCGCCTCAGCAGCTTTCTGGAGGACAAAGAACTCAGAGGTTCAGTCGTCTCCTCATGAAACTAATTCATGTCTGCTTAGAAGACATCAAAAACCTGAAGTTCTCTATATGACAACTGATCAGTGCACACACACACACACACATTCACGCACACACACACACACACACACACACACAGAGACTACTGATCAGTGCACACACACACACACACAAAAGACTACTGATAAGTGCACACAAACACACACAAAAGACTACTGATCAGTGCACACAAACACACACGCACACACACGCACACAAAAGACTACTGATCAGTGCACACAAACACACGCACACACACACACAAAAGACTACTGATCAGTGCACACACACACGCACACATGCACGCACACACACACACACAGACTACTGATCAGTGCACACACACACACAAAAGACTACTGATCAGTGCACACACACACACACAAAAGACTACTGATAAGTGCACACAAACACACACGCACACAAAAGACTACTGATCAGTGCACACACACACGCACACACAAAAGACTACTGATCAGTGCACACAAACGCACACAGGACTGATCCGTGCGCACACACACAAACGCACACACAAGGCTGATCCGTGCACGCGCACACACACACACACACACACACTCGGGACTGATCCGTATATGACTGTGACAAACGAATAACACAATCTGTACACTCACCGTTCCCTAATCTGCGGTTTAAATGACAGATCATCCGATGTGGAAACACATTTGCTCCTCCGCTCTAATAATGTCCTTTCCAACAAAATTGTCCAGTTTTTCTTTATTATCTTTTTGTATCTTTGCTCAAAGAGAAGATGGTTAATTTTAGAATGAAGGCAATTGTTTTGCTTCCTGCAATTCAGTGCCACCTTCCTCTATCTGCCATTTAGCTCTACTTACACTTGCTGATTAGCAGGAAGGTAATCTCAACAGCGAGGAACAGCTTCTCAAGAACTGGCAGGAAAAATCCCTCTTAGGTTTGTTCAACAAGGAAGACTTTAATGGGAGATCCCAGAGCTCATGTGTGCAACATTATCCTTCTGTGTACAGCACTGCACTTACAGATACATGGCTTTGTTTCAAGCCCAGTAGCAGTATGTCTACCAAACCTACAACTCTACAGTGAAATGAGCAAAAGACAAGGAGGGGATTTTCCTTTAACCCATAAACTAGTTGTAAAGAAATTAAAGATCAAGGGAAGGAATGGCCATGCAAAGCAGAGATGGGAAATTTCTAACTGAAAGGCTGATATTTGCTACAAAAATGTCTCTGAGGTGCAAATAACTGATCCAAATTGCTTTAATACAAGAAATGTTGAATAAACTTATCCCATCTTCCTGTCTTTATCCATCCATCCATTTTCTACCGCTTAGTCCATAGGTCAGCAACCCATGGCTCCGGAGCCACATGTGGCTCTTTCATCCTTCTGTTGTGGCTACCTGTGACTTTGGAAAATAATGAGTATTTAAAAAAAAAATTATTTTATTTTAGTTTGTTCATTTTAAAATATATTTCTGAGCCTTCTTCCTGTCTTTAAAGTGACAAAATTATGCTACCCTGTATTCAGGTAGTAAAACCTTCAAAAGTATGAGAAATACTCAAGAACACAGTCATGAACACTCCCATTCACATATGAAATCTCTGATCATAGATACACTGAGCCTTTTGTGCAAAAGGTTGGCATTTCACCTTTTGAGCGCGTTGGCATTTGAGTTTCTGTCTGCTGCGACAGGAAGAAGAGCATTCATCTTTCCAACCAACACTGTGATAGCGCACAAGCACAGATACTGTGGTCAAAAAGCATCTTTAAAATCGCCATGCGTGCTCCAAGCTGTGACTCATTCTCCCAAATAGGAAACTTTTTGGCTGATAACAGTAAAATCCCTCCCTTTGATCTGAAGAGCTGGAGCTTCTGCAGAGCGTGACCGAGCTGAAGAAGCCAGCTGAACTAATTCGCCTTGTCTTTGAAATTCTTCAGAAATGGCCATTTGAACCAGCAGTGTGACCGCGAGAGGCCCACGTGCACGTCACAGTGCTCGGGAGCAGTGATGGCATGTAACTCTGTCAGGTGGGACAATGCAGGGAGGATCTGATTAGCGCCCTGGTTGAAATGTGGGATGCATACGAATATGCAATTCGTTATTCAGACACATGCAGTTAGTTTGAATACAATTGGTGGTTATTGATGTGCTTTATGCCATGTTGCTCTACACCACTGCAGTAGCTTAACAGGTAGCTGTGGACTTTGCATTTAAAGGTTCATATTTCATAGGTTCCTGATAAAAATGTTAAATCCATCAGCTACACTCGCTTACTCTAATTCAGAGCTGCAAGGCCTATGGAGTCTGACCCGACTGCTGTAAAGTGACAATCCAGGTTATTTGTCCATTACGGGGCCAACACACACTTCCTGGGACAATTTGTCACACCAATTAACCTAACAAGCTTTTTTTTTTTTTAACACTATGAAGAGTACCAAGCAAGAATATTTCTAATTAAAAGGAGTTTTTGCTTTATGTGCTCAATTTTCAGACAAATTCAGTCAAAATAATCCTTACTGGTCCTAAAACTCACCAAAGCAATTATCAACAAGTATCGCTATGGTTTGGATTTAGTTGCGTTTGGTCCATACGCCCCAGATCCATAAAATCCAGTCCATCTGTTTGAAGCCTATCTTTTCAGCAATGAAAAATTCACTCAACATGAATTATAAAGTTTACTTCAGGACAACTGAGAGAAGCTAATTAATCTCCCTCGTCTCTCAAACAGGAGGAGGCTGTGATGGAAAACAACTCTTCACCTGTGCAGCCGCAGTGTTGTTTAAACAGATTAACTGTCCCTTGATGTAAAGACACCTGCCAGGCCCACTCCATCGCCCATATTGATGTTGCTCACAATCCAACCCAAGAGAAAGTTGCTTATCACTGTGCATTCCTTTGACCCCGCTGAGAACTTCAAATACACACACAAACACACTAAGAAGAGCTATCAGCCTAATGGAAAAGTAAAAGGGCTGCTGTGGTTGACTGGAGCAAAGCAAACACAGAGAGACAGATAGGACAAGACAGGTGAAACACACACAGGAAGTTCACACACAAAACCAGATACAAAGTGGTAGTAGAGGTAGTGTACTGTGCACACAACCAGCCCTGCATGGACATATAAATATAAAGCAGGAAGCAGCGACCTACATAAGCATTAGAAGACACTCACAGTGAGCATAGGCATGTGTACAAAAAGGTGACGTGTCTTTAAAGTACACTCAAACACTTGGACATGCAGTACAGCTTCATGTGCAGATTTGGAGTATTACAAGTGGATTCAACCCCCAATATACACTGAATACAACAAAACATGCATGTGAAAACCTTCAGGGAAAGCTGATGGCAGTTTATTAGATAAACCCACCTAAAACTAATCCAGTCAAATGTAAAAGTCTGACAATTTATTCATACAGGTCAGAGGGAGGGTCACGCTGAAACTTGTGATGCTGTTAATGTGGACAGTCTCAGGTGTCTCTAATTTAGATGCAAATTCCAATTATCTTCATTAATAATGTATTCTGGTCATTCTTTATATCTATGAAACATCATGATGGATTTTCCAAGGGGATGTCATCTTCTAGTAAATTTTTTTTAAAAATCTCATTTAATGGGTCTATAAGGACAACTGTGAATTCTGGTTCCAGTCTTTGTTTAACTTGAGAAAATAGTTGCCATTGATCATAGTGTATTTTAAACCATTAAAAGTTGGAAATGGGAACCAAGTGAGCTCCATTTAGCCCATAATGACATTAACTCAATGGACATAACAGCTTTCAGAGACCATGATGAGGGAAATGTGCAGCAGTGATCTGATTAAAAGAGGAAGAATTAAGTGAAAAGCCTCCCTTGACAGAAAAAAAAATCTCATTTTGACATCACAATGTATGAGCAATTTAAACTCGAGTTAATATCCACACTTTGTGAGCTTTACATATTATTCAGGCCGCAGTAGTTTGTGCTGACGTGCTTTAAAGACTAACAACCCCCCCTCCACACACACATACACACACACACCGGCTCTGAGAGCAGGGCCAGCAGCCTCACACTAAGAACAATCTCTGCATGCTTTCATCTGTATAATGCAGGAAAATGTACCCGGCACGGCCGATGTGAAACGGTTAACCGGCTACGCGTCGTGGTCGTGCTTTGCTCCCGCTGCCACGGGAGAACGCGCACCAGCACACCGGGAAGCCTGTGCAACGCCGACCGGCCAAACCAGCCACCCTCCAGCCCTTGTCCACACTCATCTCCACCAAATCAATGCCTGCCCACTTATACTAGCACGGCCTTGATCACATTACTCGCAGCATCGTGCAACCTCAGACACAAAGCCGTGAAAAGAGACACAGCAGCATCAGATCACATACTCGCTTTGTGTTGGAAGAAACAGTTCGCACGAGCTCCAAGGCGGACCGTGGAGCCAGAAAAAGCAGTCGAAGAACAAAATCCTACCTTTCGACTCAGCGCTGTCCCCGAATAGAAGTAGTAAGCTATTCCCAGCACCCATAGCACCGCAAAACACAGCAATATCCTCGATTTCCTCCGCATGACTGCGAGCTTTTCCCGTCCGCCTGCCTGCGTGTATCACGGCTCTCCGCTCCGCTCTCCTCGGGCTGAAACAGCGGCTCGTCCCGGCTGGCTGTGTCCGTGCGGGGCGCTTCGCCGTGCGGCTTCGGCAGGCTTCGTCAGTCGGCAAGGGGGAGCCGAGAGAGCAGGAAGCAGCAAGACAACATCAGCGAGGTTAGAGGGTAAAGGCTAGCCGACTGTAATCCAATCAAACACCGGCTCAGCAGGGCAAGAGGAGGGCCGAAGCTGGCTG
>JBAMIG010000001.1:18666680-18677647 GCA_037177335.1 Kiunga ballochi | reverse complement strand
AGACCCAGGACACGCTGGACTGATTACATCTCGCGGCTGGCCTGGGAACGTCTCGGGGTCCCCCCAGATGAGCTGGTGACTGTGGCTGAGGAGAGGGAAGTCTGGGCTTCCCTCCTTGAGCTGCTGCCCCCGCGACCCGACCTCAGATAAGCAGTAGAAGATGGATGAATGAAAGGGATGAAAATACTCTTCACTTTTAGAAAAATGAGGCTCTCGCTTCTGGTAAATGGACGTGTACTTTATGCTACACGGTCACACACCATGATAGGCACATCAAGGAGCAATGCAGGATTCAGTCTCTTGATGTCTTGACCCAGGGACACTCAGGCATGCAGTCAGAGGAATCAAACTACCAACCTTCCAGTTGAAAGACGACTGCGCATCCACCTAAACTACAACTGCCCTAAAATCATTTTAGACCTATGAGGTTAGCTTTAACAGTTTTAATGGACTATTTTAATGTTAAAACAGTGTTAACACAGTTTGGCTTGAATGTGACCAATGAGAGCGAGCTCAGCTGGCTACAAGACCCAAGTCCATGTGGTGATGTTTCAATCCACCACTCAAATCTGTCATTTTAACTGTGGCTAAATGAGATTTGACTGAAGAAAATTCCTGCGGTCACAGAGAAACCTGTTATATACACTTTGTGCTGATTAACTTGTTCCAAAAGGATAACAAACCTGTTTAGTCACCAGAGTGTTAACAGAAGAGGCAGTGTGTCTGGGTTACCTGCTTAGTGTGCATGGATGAAAGTTAAATATGTAGAGAGACAAGCAGAGGACAGAAGTAGAAATGGATGTCCAAATTTAATGACATGAAGGTGAAAGAGCTTTGTTTACCCTTTACCTCATCTCTCCTCTATATGTTAATATTGGGGTCTCAAAAAAATCCACAGTCACAGTGATGTTGTATTGAATGAATTAACTTCCAGCCATTTGTTGTGTTTGATCTCAATGTGACATTTTCTTTGTTAATTTCATGTCATCTCAAATCCTCTGCTTTAACATGTTTATCTCTCACCGACAGACACAATCCTTTCTGTAGAACTTCACTTTCTACCGTAGATATAAGATAATCACACTGACCGCTCCAAAGAGATTAAAAGGAAATAAAATTTAAGGGAAAAAAAGACTAAAATAATAAGATCAAAATCATAAAGGGTGGTGCAAAAAATTAGGTTTTAAACTTTGATTTAATAGATTACACATTTTCTCCAGCACAGTGACAGGGGTGTGAAAGAAAAAACACAGCTGAGTTCAGCTGAGTTTGATCTGCATAAAAGCCTCTTCTTTGTGGATTATAAAGTGTGAGCGGGATTACAAAGATAAAAGCTTAAGCTCTACAGAGGTCCAGATCATGTGGCGCCTTGTAAGAACATGTACGAACTAACAAGCTGGCGTAAAATGATTAAATGTGTTTATGCAGTTTAGGAGTTCAATAGCTGCAGTGTTATCATAATGTTTGAAAAATCCGAAAAGGCTCTTGGAAATCTGGGCATGATGAGATTTAGGGCCTGTAAATAAGAGCAACATGCTTGTATCACATTATTTTATTATTGTATTATAACAGGAACTTAATTATAAATATAATAGTCTTCATATTTTACTGGTAACTCAGGAATCCAGACACATGATTAACTCTTAGTGAAATATCACTAAAACTACTAAGAGAAAGCAAAAACTGCTAAATATTCCACAGAAGACTGTGACCATAAAACCTGGATAATGGATTTATAAATGCAAACAGGGAGCTGTGAATTTTTCTGCAGTGTATATATTACAGTATTTTTCTAGAACGAATAAAAATTAATCACATGAATGAAAATATGAATAAAAAATTAGGAAAACATCATTGTACTTGTCTGTATGAGTCAAATATTATATAGGTTTTTTTTTTTAACCCTTTGAGCCTTACACCTATTTTACTTTAAACTAACTTGACTTTATCTCTGCAGCCCCAAAGTTTTTCCTTCTGATGTTATGTTAATGGAAAACCTTTTAGATTTGACAAAATTTCTAAAATACAGTGTTTATATTAGTGATTAAGGAAAAGTTAAAAGTGTGCAGTCTTCAGGACTCTGAGGATTCCTGTAATGGACCGTTCTGTATGTTGATGTTTGTGAAACACTTGCGCTTATTCTACTACATTTCTCAGTGTTTCACCACTGAGTGCAGGTAGTAAATAGATAGCTTGTGAAACTGCATTGAATTTATCTTGCAGAAGTATCAGTCAGACCAGTTAGAGATGTTATACCAGTAAAAATGCGGATTTCACAGGGCGTACGTGCCTTGCTGCTTGGGCTTCATTGTCATATCATGTCTTGCTTCATCTGTGAAACTGTGCTTGAAATGCTCAAAATAGTTGCATACAACAAGAAGGTATAATAAACTAACATCCCTGATACTCACTGAGTGTAATTGTTTTAAAGAAATTTCCTCAACCCCAGCACAGAGGAGTTTAAGCAGGTTAAGTTTACATCTTGATAATGATAATAATGTAATGACGTGCCCCGGACTGCAGCTACAATCACAGCTTAACACATAGCAGGGGGAGTTCTGCTGCCTACAGTATAGAGGCCTCATGCACAATGTTGGGCACGTTACATAGAAAATTAAATACTAATTACTGCTCCAAAAAGGGATTGGGTTAGTTACTCAGTTACTCCACTACAAAAGTAACTAGTTGCCACAGAAAGTAATTATTGCGTTACAAGTTCCTGCACAACATTTATTTTACACCTTGACAGATCACAACTGGTACAATTGTTTTTCAAGTTTTTGCTTAATCAGAAAAGTGAGCGCTGCAGTGTAAAGAAAAGAAATATTCTCAGAGCACTAGCTGTAAAGCACACACATTTACACACCACTTATCCTCACTGACAACAGTGTCAGAGGATCATACTTTATTAAATAGGAACAAAGCTCTTGGTATACGTTCCTGCAGGAATGATGTCTGATTCAGTCCCAACGTGTTTTGGTGATCATCAGACCAAGGTACGCAAGATATTTAAGGTGTGGGATGCGCCACATAGCCAGCACTGCTGTGTGATAATGTTAATGTGACATAAAACAGAGAAAACTAATCAGATCTTCCACTTCTTTGGGAGAAATGTTGCTGCCATTATATTCAGCAAATATCTTTCATAAAATAATAAAACTAATTCACTTTAATGTATACCACTAGATGTTTTATTGTTTAATACTGAATCAACCCCTGTAAATGCTCCTACAGTTAAGACAAAATTTATTAACCAAAGACTTCAAATATAAACTATTGTAAGTGTTGTTATATATATGTTATTTCCTCTGTGCTGATGAGGTAGATCCATCATACAGCGCCGTGTTATGGGTAGAAAACTAAGTGTGTTGCATTTAGATAATTTTATTTACAGCATATCCTGCTAAAATACAACATGAGTAGAAGCACAAACATATTGAGGTTAAGAGCTGACAACACTGCTAAGAGGAACTAAAAGATCCCATTCAAGCAGTAGAAAATGAAGTTTTTACAGAGAAACCACAGCAGAAGCAGCATCAGGGAGTCTGCCTCAACCGCATGACGAGCACAAACATACCACTAAATTTATTGTCACTTCTTGCTTCCCGGAATAAAATTGTATAAAGACCAAAGCAATAAAAAATATCTGAAATCTATAACAGAATTTTGACAAGTTCATGCAATGCTCTGAACCATTAACCTGGAAAACAAAAACAGAAACAGGATGAAAATCTTCAGGCTTTTACTCTTGAATTAGTTATAATATTTAAGGCAAAAACAAAAAAAAACTTTAAAAACAGAAAAAAATGTTTAAAATGAGTTTTAATGTAAAGCAAAACAAAAACAGACACAAACCAGATACAGTACATTATGTACTTTCATACAAGTTTCAGCAAATAACATAAAACATATTTTATCAAGCCCAGCTGGGAAATTACAAATGATTTTTAAAAAAGCTATAAAATCAAAGCAAAGAAATTTGTTGCAATAGCTTACTGATATTTAAGCTCAAAACAATGCAGCGTGACACCGCTCCTGCAAAGACTCAGCTGAACACTTCCTGCAGCACGTATGGTTTTTACTGCCCGAGTCCTTCAGTTTCTGCTCCTGCTGTGATGTTTATACTCCAAGGTGTTCCCAGACTGCGCTCAGTGAAATTAGCTTGTGTTTCCCAACTCTGCCACCGCAGTTAACATTGCTTATATGAGGTGGCGCAGCTTATATCAGCAGGTACAGATACAACCCCCATCAGACCATTTTCATACAAATACTTCATAAACTCTTTAGCTTGGTCTGATAAAGTATCCATAGGGGTGTCTGTTTTACCACTGATATAAAGTTACAATTCAAAAAGCAAGTCCAGCATTCACATATAACTTTGTTTATACCTTGTTGGCTTCAAATTTAGTCACCAAAGAACATAAAATATAAACATATCCATCAAAACCTGAAACATGTTGAAACCTGTGGAGGTTAAACTACATTATAGTTTGTTTGGTGGATCAGACTGTGTATTTGTCCTCGCCTTGCCGCTGAGTTTTATGGTAGTGGGTGTAGCTGCTGTACAGCTCGTTGAACACCTCTCTGACTCCTACGTGCAGACTGGTCTTCAGAAACTTCAGATCTTGCTCCATGCACATGTCCAGTATACAATAGATGCCCTCAGTCAGATGCAGCTTCACGTCTGGTCGCAGAGTAACCTGGTGGAGAGGAAAAAAGTCCAAATTAAAGACGAACACAGCTGAGAAGACAGGAATGTTTAAGATAAAAGGAGTTTTATTATTTATTTTATTATTTTTTCTTTTCTTTTAAAAATGCTTCTGAGGTTCAAGTCTCGACACTTTCTACATAAACCTTTACAAGATCATCTTTTCAGATATCCAAACAGATTTATTTTAATGTAGAGACACATGGGTGTCCACGTTGTGATCGCTGCTGCAGAGGACTGCTTAATCCTCTAACAGTGGATGTAAATCATGATGACAGAAGCAGGTTGTTCATCAAGGAAGAAAACCAACACTGCAACAATACACACCCATACACAGAAAAAAAACAATCAATGTGCTCAGTGAACCCTGCTAAACAGAGGGAGGATATTCAATAACTGCTGCTCATTCATCTCTGTTACACCATACTGCCACAGGTGTACAAGTGGTACACAACATGACCTGATGCTGATCTACAGAGAGTAAAATGCATAAAAAAGTAAGGAGGGGATTGCTCCTTATTAAATGATTAGATCAAACCTGACTTGCCTAACGGCGGGCTTCATATTACACACTTATATTACACACGCAAACGGCTTCACCATGACGTGTGATGTTCAGCTGTTGTTTGTACATCTGATTATATTTTACTTTTGTTTTTAAAAAGCATCGGCTAAATATGACAGTATTTTAACTTATTCATTACATCTGACCCTGCTCAAATTCATTCATAAAACCATAAAAAAAGATCACAAGCTTTTACATAAAAATTTACTTTGCTGTCAGATTCATTTAACCTGTTAAAAATCAATACCATTTCAGCATTTATATAGTCAAAACATTTTGTGGTAAACACAGTTAAATGTTTATTTCCTAAATGTTGCACAAAACAAGCTGAACATTGCTCAGTACTGAAGGAGAGCCTAAAAGGTGTGTGCATCTGTACTTTATTCCTGAGAAGCTGCTGCACTGAATAAACATAGGAGTTGACTGAAATCAATCAAAATGAAAGTTAAGCGTTTTCAAAGAGGGTAAGGGAGCCAGCAAACAAAATGTATCAACATTTCTCTGGTTTGTCATGTCTCATCTGGTGCTCCTATAAACAGCATGGATTCCTACAAGAGGGGACTTTATAGCCTGTTATTAGAAGCCCGTCTCGCACACGTGGCTGAATTACCTCCAACTTGCATCGACTGACATTTATTTCAGAAAGCTTTACCAAAAGTACAAAATGGATGTAGTTTCTGAGTGATAAAAGTCTCTCCGTCTGTCAGACAATCTGGACGGTATTTTTATGTCTTCCTTTTAATGAGTAATTTCTTCAGGGAACTGCTGAGTCAGGCTGGCATCAAGTTAAACACAGTTTGGCAGAAGAAAGGAGTCACACCTATAAGCCAGACATGACTCACTGTACTGAGGAAACATCCAACCTTAAGCTTCTCTTCAGCATGTAGAGTTAGGATAATCCAGGACCAGTTCACTGAGATTTGTGAGCATTTACAGTTTAGCTAATGGAAGAAGTTCCCATCTCTGCTTCTGGGCACCAACGTCTCCCGTCATTCAGGTTTAACAGATAGCAGACAAACCGGTGGATCAAAGGATCAACCGAGCTCCTGTCGGCAATGAGACAGTATGTGTGTGTGTTACTCACAGCTGTATAGGAGATGACAAACTGGAGGAGGGACTGTGTTGACTTTGTGTGACATCACGATTGTGTTAAAGCAATTGTGTGCACATTTTCTGTGTTTGCGCTGAACCCTTTGGTTTCCAACCATCAACAGCATTTTCCACAGAACACACAAAAGACAACCATTGTATGCATGTGTGAGTGTGATTATATGCTTGTGTTTGTGTGCTTGTGCATGTGTGAGTGTGTGCTTATTAGAGCACTGCATTTCAACCAGAGACCCGAGGCCCAACGACCCACTTGAGCTTTGAGCTCAATATCATATCGTACTGTTGGATTCGGGCCGGGTTTGTTTTTTTACTTGATAATTAAAGCAACATTTTGCAATCATGTTTACTGATTTAAATGGTGTTACCTAAATGCACCACGGTACTTCTGCCCATTCACACGCTCTCCTCAATCACTCACCAAAAATGCACAAGACGAGGCTGACCAATTGGTATGCTACTGATACTCCAGGCTATCATTCGACAATAACATCTTGAGTGGATAACAAAAGAAAACTGAAATTCATCCACTGCATAAAATGGCCATCTTATGGCCAAAGTTCATCCAGTGAAGGATGTTTAGACATCCAGCAATAGGTGCAGATGCAAATAAGCCGTCAGCAGCAGGAAGAGGGGCCTACACATTCAGGTAATAAGCGTAATTTTTTGTATAAGTACTAATGGCTTATGAGTAAGTTATAGCTTTGCTCTGGCGCCACAGTTAGACCTGCTCCAGAGCCCCGACCATCCGCACCAAAGAGGAAAGCAGTACTTGCGGAATATGAGGATGAGCGGCAAAAGGAGAGCAGAACTAGAACGATGAAGACAAAATCCAGGTCTACCTCCACATCAACATAACTATGGACACCGATTGACATGATGCCCTAAACTGATGGAGACAACATGAAAACATGTTGCTGCTGCTGGCACGTCTGGTCTGCTCGGTGCTAAATGTCCTGGTCAGCAGCAGCAGTAGCGAGCGTGTTTTTAGTGCAGCTGGACGGGTCAGGAGAGAAGAATTGGACCTATCCCTGACACTGTTGACATTATTTTGTTTCTACATAAGCAGACGTTTCTCTGCAAGGTTAAACAACAAGACTTTAAGCAGCTCAATAGTAATGTTTACAGTTAGGCCTTCCTTAATCTCATGTAAAATTAGCTGCTTTATTAGTTACTTTTTTTGTTTCATTTTTTTAAGTTGGAAAAAAATATATTTGTTTATGTTCGCTGCAGGCATGATGGTCGTTGTGCTCTTGCCTGGCCCGATCAAAGGATATGTTGTTACTAGTTGTGAAACATTTGCATCGGTTTTAAAATAAAAAAAAATAAAAACAAAAACAGGCTCTTGTTTTTTTCAAGCTTACATTTGGATATAAGTGTTAATTTATTCATTCATTATGCGGGTCAGCTGTTGCTGCACTGTTTGATTGCGCACTGGAAGGAGGGAGGGAGGGGGAGAGAGAGAGAGAGAGCGAGAGAGAGAGAGGCAGGGGTCAAAACAACTCGGATCTGATTCAGGTTCGGACTTGATCATTTTGAAAACCTCTCTGACCGGGTCAGGCTCTGGTCCAAAAATGCGCTTGTGCATGTGTGAGCGTGTGTACCTTCTGCAGCTCTGTGACGTACTGAGCCACCACGAAGCCCGTCAGTGCAGTGAAGCTCTCAGCTGTAGCAGCAATGTGTGTGTACATCCTCTCTGCGAGTCTGGAGCATTGCAAATACTCATCACTGCCTGCACCTTCAGAAACACAACAATAATAAATAAGTCACTGCACAAGGCCACTCCTCCTACATATAGCACCAGTATACAGTTCAGACACACACTAACATTAAATAAGAATGGGTGAACATGTCTAAACGTTTAACTGGAACTGTGGCTTAAAATGAGTCAAACCGGCATTTTGTCTTGGCTCCTTTCTTCTGCTGTGTTGAAATACGAGTAGGTAGAAAGTCTCTGCAGCTCCAGTTTACACAATTTATTCATCTAATTCTTTGTTCAATTCCAAGAACAGGAGCAAATCAAGATACACTCAGACCTGGATTGAATGGTATGTGAATATTATTCACTGACGGCTCTCTAACATCAGATAAGGCTTCTTTTCCATCAAGCCTTGAGGACTTGATCTACTTTTCTGCAGTTTTTACATCTTGCAGCTTTTCTGTGAGCATACTTTAGCAAAGAGCCTGACCTACCTGAGCAAATTAACTTAACTATGTGTGCTCCCAGAGAAAGCTTTTTTTTTTTTATTCCTAGGCCTTTTTATTGCATTTATAATTGATAATACAATCAAACTTTATCTGATCATATGGGTATCCCCACACAGTCACCAATTACATGTAATGCAGTTATGTAATTAAACAATAATGATTCACTGGGAAAAAAAAACATTATGCAAGGGCTTACATTCAGAAAGAATCTTTTGTAAAAAAAAAAAAAAGATGGAACATTCATTCTGCTTTGCATTTATTTTCACTTTTACCTCACATTAAAAGCAGGAAGCAAAGCTACCATTTCAATGCAACACCACAGAGGGCATGATGGCTCATGAGATGCTCCTTTCACATCTAAATGAACTCCGCTTTAGATTTTGCACTCAAACTCTGATGTTCTTGTGATTCTGGCCTCTCATCTGCAAATCCAATTTTTACACATTGCTCTGAGGTGCTAGAATCTGCAACCACTTGACTACATCAAGATGGGTTGCCCTGTTATCAGACAACAATACCCTCAGCGCTGAAATGCTATGTTTCCCTTTTAAACAGAAAAAACTCAGACACCAATAAGAGTCATTTTTAGATATGATATTTTTTGAGCACTGAAAATTGTGATAAATGTTCTAATGTTTAAGTTGCTTTCCTCTTTAGGTTCTGCGTGCTCTTTGAGTCCAGTAAGTGTGGATCAGTAAGAATATATGAATGCATTATTCTTTAAAAGTAACTTAATTAATGATACTTTATGGTGCATCTGTCTGTTATTAGCTAAAGTAATAAATAAACAGCAGCTTTTTGCTCCTTCCTGTTTACAGTGGTGATGCAGAGCCACATGGGTAGTGCTGTAAAGTCTTTGTGAAGATTCAACTCTGATAGTTGTCAAAAATAAAACAAAAACCCTGAAAATCAGGAAATATGAACACAAAAGTCTTTTTTTTTTTAAATCCAAGAAACTGCATCCACAGCTTCATCTTTCTTTTCACTCCGCGGTCGTCCGAACCAGCACGCATCTCCCCACACACCTATACAACTGTATTTGACATTGTTACAATCCCCGAGACAAACCAAAGAAATATGTAAATAATAATTACAGTGTTATATAAACATAGCAGCAGGAATGGAGCACAGAAACTGGTAGCGGCAGAACATGTGGAACCGTTAGGCGCCAGGAGGACGTTCACCATCACAAGATGCATTTCACCATAAATGTGTGCAACTCTGAGACAATCTGGCAGGCAGACCACAGCAAAACATTTTTGTTTATTTATCACATATCAGAAAAAATATACATTCTTAGAAATTTAGCTGTCCCACCATTTGGACAAAGTTTCAGCAAAATAATACCTCATAAAATCATGATTAAGACTTTTAAATACTCTCTAAGGGTCCTAATTTTCCCACAATTATTTGAGCAACTTTTAATGCTTTTTAAAACCCTGCAGACGCCTTTCATTTATTCAAACTGGTAACGAATATTATTTAATCATTTAGAAAGTATCCTTTTATCACTGGTTACCTGTGTCACCATCTCCTCTCTGCCGACCCTCCTGCATGATGGATGCCACCAGACGATAGAAGACATTCAAGAAAGATGGAGCTGCGTTCGATATTACCTGAGGGCACACAAGAAGCGAACAGTTTTACAACACTGAACACACAGGATTCATTTATCAACTCGATTACTAATTGATTAAAGACACTCACACTTAACGCGGTATATTCATGAAATAAAAGGTGTGTTTACAGGAGACTTCATCGTACAGACACACTTGAATCCAACTCAGTTTCTTTTAGGTGTTAAAGGTTTTAGGATATTTGCAGAGCTTCCCAGAAACAGTTTTATATTTGGGTAAACCAGTCCTTAAATACTTGTTTATTTTGGCTGAAACGGTGATGGTTATGTAATAGAGTTCCCACACCTATACGGCATTCAGCATAACCGAGGTAAACGTTAAATAACAAAGAGTTGCACTCTAATTTCTCTCTGTAGCTTTCTTCTTTAGTCTGATGAAGGCCTGGTGTGGACAGAGGGAAGCACAGAGAGAATATAAATGAGACAGATGATGTCACCAGAACTGGTTGGAGCTAGGCAATGGTTTCCTTCGACTTAAACCTGCACCCTGCCAACCCCCTCCGCCTGCCGGCCTGCCTCTCCTCTTCCCCTCCACCCATTCTGTGCTACATCCCATCCCACCTCCTCTCTCTTTCCAATTTATTCTAAAAATCCCCAAATGTATCACTTTCCAATCAAGTCTGCTCCCTAGATTTAATCTTGTTGTATAAATTAGTATTAACCTTCCTTCTTTACTTTCAGCTGTGGCATTTATTTACATTAACATTGACTCTTTTTGTCTTGCAGCCCAGCCTTCTATTAAC
>JBAMIG010000001.1:18630355-18646144 GCA_037177335.1 Kiunga ballochi | reverse complement strand
TATATATAATTAAAGAAGAGAAGACAAAGGACAGATCAATTTGATTTTAAAGTCAAATAATTTTCACTACGAGCCTAAATTCTGCTTAAGCATTAAGAGCTGTGTGCATATATGACACAATGACATCCCTTATAACTCTGTTATCATTTCATGATATTCAGAACACACCAAAAACAGTCTTGTATCAATCATAAAGCACTGATAACTGTATGTTTATATAGTTATGTCTGACTAATAGTTTTCTTTTAGCTGAAGCTTGTATGCGGCATATTTTACTGTTGAATTGAATCAGCTATATTATCGTGGTTATTAACATGTGTAAAACGGGATTCAACACATTTCTGACATGTGGTGATAAATCTTTCTACATTTGTCATAGAAGAGTACTAGAGGTGCATTAGGTTTCACACCGTAGATAAGGCATCAACATTCAGGTAATCATTCGTTGTTTCTGTTGTTTATGTTTTTGTTTTGTTTTGAGATTTAACAGCCATACAACAGCAGAACGTTTTCCAAATCTGAATAACCCCTGCTGAAATGTCTCTGATACCATGTTCATATGTCATACCAGTTTCTCTTTGCGAATCAGAATAATCTTACTTAACTTTCTTTGCACAGTTTTTAAAAACAGGAACCAACATTTCAGCAGGTACAGTTTTTACTGCTGTTTGCAGCTGTATATTTCAGCCTGTTGCATGATGGGCTCATTTATTCTCAGTTTGCTGGTGTTTACTGGATCTCCACTCCACAGCCTTTAATTCTTTATAAGCAGCATCACAACCACATATATCATCACATCTGCACTGTTAAGCCAGCTAGTTAATGCAGCTAACTTGGAGGGGCTGATTCTCCTTGGGAAATATTTGGACTGTAAATGACCACTGAGCTGTTTAGTAAGTAATGACAAAACTGTTTCAGAAGTTTTATCTTTCTTATAAAAACAAATTTCATAATGCTTTGAACTCTTTATATTTCTATAGAGTATTTTATTTTACTTAATTTTATTTAATTTTACTTTATTTTATTTTAGTTTATTTTCTTTTACTTTATTCTACTTTATTTTCCATTCATTCATTTTCTACCGCTTATTCCAAAATGGCGTCGCAACTACTTTATTTATTTTACTTTATTTAATTTTATTAACCACACATCAGAAATAATTTCCTGTTATTGGTAATATTCCCTGAATAACAGCCCTACTTTGTTTTCTTCACTCTGACTTGCACCGTTGGTCTGCACTGTGTTGTGGTGTTGGTCACGCGGCTTCACAACATCCCTGGTTAACAGGTTCAAGCCTCGCCTTGGCAGGGGGCTGAACAGTGTACTTTCTATGTTGGGTTGTTCTTCTTGTGTATGCATGAGTTTTTCCCAGGTACTCCAGTTTCCTCTCGCTGTCCAAAAACATGGATTAATTTCAGTCTACATACTCCTTAACCCCTTAACGCCTGAATTAAGAAGAATCGGGCATAAACATCCCATGTTTAGAAATCTGTCCCTTTTTACATAAAGGAGAAAAAAAGTCTTTTTTTCTGTATTTCTATTCATTATTATGGAATCGGTCAATATTATTATACTGTAATCATCTATTCTCTGGTATTCACCAGGATGCAGGAGATCAGTATCATATGGTGAACAACAGGGTAAAGTTTCTGCCATAAAGTGATGCCAAATGTCTCAGAAAGAGTTTGTATCAAATGTCTGAGATCAGACCATAAGGGGTTAACAGTGAGTGCGAGTAGATGTTTGACTCTGCATGTTGTCTCTGAGATGGACTGGTGACCTGTACAGGGTGAAGGATAGGGTCTGAGGTGGCAATGCTCTGAGAAATGTTATAATGTGTGAAATGTTGCCTGTTTTCCACAACTGTCATTTTGTAGTTCCTTAAATGCAGAACAATGGTGGAATTATGTATTTATTTATTTAAATGTCTTAGACTCTGCTCAGTTCTTTTATGATTTCAACCCTTATTCACTGTATTCACACACACACACACACACATATATATATATATATATATGATATATATATTAGTCAAAATGAGTCATTTTTACTTGAATCATCAGATTTTTATATCAGTAACAGAGTCAGTTTTTGTAAAGCATTGACATTAATGTCACCTGGTGTTTAGAAATTGGCTCATAAAGGCCAAAATTATTAGGTTTATCTCTAATGAATCCACAGGCTAACACCAGTTACACCTGAGAATTGCCTATTGTAATCTTAATGAGAAAAATAATAATTTTTCACTAAATTGTATTGTTACTTTTTTCTAAATTATTATAAATATATGTAGAAGTGATTAAAATGACATATTTATAGTCATTCTGTATGTGAGAAGTCTTTTATGTCCAATTAGAAACTCTTACTACTACAAAATACTACGTTATGAAGTCTGCAGAGGAGTATTATTAAATGTCCACTTTTCCTCAGAGCCATTGAAATCAACAAACAGCCTTATGTCTCCCTCTGTTCCTGTAGATCAAACTGTTGTTTTTTTCCTCTTATCATGTCTTATGCAATGCAGCTTCTGTTGTATTTCACAAGGTGGTGCTGCTGCTTCATACACGCAACTACATCAATACATCTTTGCTCTCAGTTTCTGGTAGATGGTGTCGACACAGCTGTGAGTTTCCCTGCAAATAGACTCTGTGTAGTTCATTTGCAGATCCTAGTAAAAGACCAATGAGTTAATCCTAGTAATATACTCTTCATTAAACATGTTCATAGAAGTTGTTGACCTTTGTTAACAGAAGATGGTTAAAAAATTTTGAGTTAATGTAATTTTCATTTTTTTCCATTTACTTAATTTTTTTAACAAAGCAGGATTATTATAGAAACTAGGGAGTGAGTTTTACTGCTGTATAGCTGATGGTCATGGTCACGCAGCAGGCTTGGTGCTGCTCAACTCGCACACATTCCTG
Source organism: Kiunga ballochi (assembly GCA_037177335.1). Lineage (NCBI taxonomy): Eukaryota > Metazoa > Chordata > Actinopteri > Atheriniformes > Pseudomugilidae > Kiunga > Kiunga ballochi. Next base: position 18,643,223 of record JBAMIG010000001.1, on the reverse strand, counting down.
CTCTGTGTTTTCCAGCTCCCCCTCACCTCTCTGTCCAGTCACACTGAGCTATTTGAGGAACTACGGGGAATGAACCTCTGACCTTCCACACCCCCACTCGAAGCTTTTATTCATATCACATAAAAGCCTTCACTTAAAAAGGAACAGAAAAAATAGAAAATGCATCCTAGCCAGAAGAGCAGAGAAAACAACAACAATGCCACCACTGTTGAGAATTTATGTTGAAGTCTCTTCAGTCCAATAAATAAGTGACTTCCCACCATTTTCTGGGTCCATGCATCAAGCTCTGCTTATTTGTGGTATGCCAGCTCTGTGTATCCTTCCAGCCATCAATCACAAACACATCTATGTGGTGACATTGCACAATTTCCTCACCCTCAGAAAATGAAAAAGGAGCCAAGGAACTGCTACCTGTGGCGGGAAATAAAACAGATTGATAATTAACTGAATAAGTACCTGCCCCTTTATAATATCCTCAGCTTCCTGTTATTTTTCTCTGCAACAAATATAGACAGCCAACAAATTAGGACAACTAAAAGTCTTTACACATCAGTACACGAACAGCTAAAGCATTGTTTCCAGCTGCTGAAAGCCAAAACATGTGTTTTACCCTTTCCTTGACACAATCACCCTCTCACTGAGTTAAATGTAGTACAAACTATGACAGAGTATACACTAACAAAAAAAGCATCCATCTTTCTAGTGTGTGCAGTCACTGCAATGACCACTCCATGCTGATCCCTGTTAGGTCCCTCTGTTATCCTCGCTACATCTACCAGTCACCGTGAATCTTCAGCTCAGTCCTCTCAGACACATCTTCTGACAAACTGAACTCTACCACCTGCTGCACACACCCTTTCTCCTCCCCCTTCGCTACCTCACAAATCCCGCCTCGGCCCTTCTTACCTCCCCTCCAACACTTCCCTCCCTCCTTCCACAACAACTGCCAGCCTATTTACATTTTAGGTGTTTCTCGGACCCTCGGGTCCAAAGTGGCTTACACCGAGTGCATAAAAGTAGCTCAACCTTGCTGTTGCTTTGCAGCAACCCCCTACCCCCCTAATCCTCCCTTCCCCAACCCTTCCACCACTTCACACACACACACACACATACAACACATCCTTACATATGACCACACATTCCCTAATCTGCTCCTGCTCCTAAAAAGGCCCATTAAGCTCTGATCCAACAACTCTTTGGAACAACACCGCTAAGTTTAGATGGTGCAGAATTTGAGGCTCAGTTCGTGCAATAAAACCCAACCTGGTCGACAAATGTGCATACATTTTTCTCTTACAATATTTCTGACCTGCCAATCCTGTTTTGCTGCTGTGGAATAGTCCAGTTCATTAAAGATGGACTTACTTCTGTCTTTTAGTTTATGCGATGGAATGAATAAATGACGAGTGAGTGGTTTTTACCAGCAGCTGTATAGAAATCATTCAAATGTTTGAGGAAAATTGTGAAACTCTATACTTGAAAATGTTCAGAGAAAAAGAACAGATTATAAAACCAATCACACAACAGTATGTGAGCCAAAATGACTGCAGCAAGCTCTGAAACACATGCTTTATGATCTACTATGCCTACATAACTAATATGAATTTTTTACTATATACTATTACATGTTACACACAAATGTTATATATATATTCAGGTGTCATTATAATTGGCCTGTCTCTCCTCTGTGGCTTTAATTGTTTACCAAATCAGGCACCTCTGCCTGATCCTCTCTACACCTGTCAAACCTCCCTTTTCAGTTTATAACAACCACCTCCTCTTCCACCACCCCTGTCATGCTGTAACACACACTAACATGTGCACATATGTACACACTCTGTCCATTTGTCTCTCTCTCTCAAACAAATATGCACCAGCACCCCTCCTCCATTAGAGTTATAATTAATCCAACTGCTCCAGTGACGGAGCAGAATAACTCCCTACAGATAAGGTTTCAGCTGCTGGCTGTTCTAATTCATTCTGATCTGTGTGAATATTGGACCATGTGCTCTGCAGACTTTTTCACATTTCTGATTAATAGATTCTTGTTATGCATGGTAACTTTGCAGATTGTGCAAACATGGCAGAACTAAGGAAACTATAGGTTAATCTTCTGAGATGTTTATGTCTTCCTCTTTCCACTGACTTAGAAATGTTATAACTTCTGTGAGCAATCAAATAATTTATTTCTGAGTTCTTTCTAGTGTTTCATTGGAATTACACAGAGATTAGGTTTACAGATTAAGATTTTCTCAGCTGACCTCTCATCATTGTAAGGAATTAGTTTTTAACTGGGGCCTGGACTCACCCTGGTTGCTCACTGGTTTGGGCCCTGGCTCTCACTGTGGCCTAAATCTGTTCAGATGAGAGAAGCAATTTCCCATTTTAAGGCTGGATGAGGCCTACTAGCAGCAAATCTATTGCCCTTGTTGGCAGCAACGGGCGTCTCTCCTAGAAACCCCCCAATGGCCCGCGTGCTCCTTATACGGCCGTCTAGGTGGGACCGCGAAACTCGATGGGAGGTCAAAGCCACAGTTCCATATATGGCGCGCACTCTCTCCTCGTTGGGGGCGCGCAGCGTCACTTCTGATCCCCCTCTCTGGAACCTGTTGGATGGAGCTTCTTCCTTGTTGCGGAGGGGCGCGCCTCCTCGCTGCACCCCCACACCCCTCCCACCAACTCCCGGTGCCTCGGCTTGTCAGCATCCTAATATGGCAGAGGGCCGGGATGGGGGCCAGTGCTGAGGTTTGTGAATGGTGGAGAGTGGGTATAAAAGGTGGACAGGCAGCAGGGAGGTCTTTAGCTGGTTCAGCAGCAGCACTGGTTGGGTCGTTCTCTCCGAGCCGCAGACAAACACCTAAGGTAAGAACCGCGCTAAGGAACTGACACTTCTGAAGCCACTCTGCCAGGTTGGGACCATTCAGGCCTAAAGAGAAGCGCTGTAGCATCACTGAGAACAGACCAGGGGAGGAAGAAAAGGGCGAGATACAGCTCAAGGCAACGCTGTCACCTGCTGGAGGATAGACTATTAGCGACCTGAAGGAAATAATTGATAATTGCTTATTAATTGGCTACTTGAATAAACTGGGAATTTTGAAAATACTTAACAGGAAAAATCTAAACTATTAGCTTTGAAAATGTTATAGATTGGGTAGATACACCAGATAACACGGGTTTGAATTGATATGATTAACAGGAAATCTTCTGGTGTGCCACAGTGGTATACCTACACGTGTGGCCTATCTACACATGTATACCAAGTTTATAGGGTTTTTAATAGATTCTTTCAGGATACATTAAATGCCTTAAATAGAAAAAATATCAGAGAGTTCAAATTCAAAGACTTGGGGATTTTACCACGGATTTTTGTAAAACACAATTTTATTCCAAATTATGTGTTTTTAATTGTAGGCCAACGTTATATCTTACAATTTCTTGTCAAATTAGGACAAAGTGTTTGAGAAATTCAAGACGTTATTGTTATTTTTTTTTGGTTTGTATTTATTTAGCCTATAACTAAATCACTCGTTACAGCTGATCGATGCGCATTTACATTTACCAGGATACGTTCATGTTTAAATTTTAAAGGAAGATCTCTCTAAAAGGAGACTGAAGTGTGAACTAAACGTTTTGTTATCTGACGCAATTCATGCCATACGTGTCAGGTGGATTTGATGTGGTGAACTTAATCCCTTTTTCCTTCATTCCTCTCTGACAGAAGCCAACATGTGTGACGACGAGGAGACTACCGCCCTTGTGTGCGACAACGGCTCCGGCCTGGTGAAGGCTGGCTTCGCCGGAGACGACGCTCCCAGGGCCGTCTTCCCTTCCATCGTCGGCCGCCCCCGTCACCAGGTAAACAGAAGACTAATTGACTAAAGTATTTTATCTTATAATAGCCTAATAATAATAATAATTCGATTAGATTATTTAAAATGTTGTTGTTACTTTACCTTGTTTTCTTATTGTAACACAATATTTAGCCAAAGAGCTCCTAAAGCTTGATGTGGGCCAGCCTTTTTATATTAAATTAGTCACGGATTATTTGACAGTCTCACAGTTGCTCTCTGTCAGCCTCTGTGACCTGTGCCACTATTTGGCACCATTACGCAATTGTTACTAAGTGACGTCAGACAGAGGTCACACCTCTGGACAACCACGACTGACCTTTCCTTTATCTTTTCTTTCTCCCTTCAGGGTGTCATGGTCGGTATGGGTCAGAAGGACTCCTACGTCGGCGACGAGGCCCAGAGCAAGAGGGGTATCCTGACTCTGAAGTACCCCATTGAGCACGGCATCATCACCAACTGGGACGACATGGAGAAGATCTGGCACCACACCTTCTACAACGAGCTGAGAGTGGCCCCTGAGGAGCACCCCACCCTGCTCACTGAGGCCCCCCTGAACCCCAAGGCCAACAGGGAGAAGATGACCCAGATCATGTTTGAGACCTTCAACGTCCCCGCCATGTATGTGGCCATCCAGGCTGTGCTGTCCCTCTACGCTTCCGGCCGTACCACCGGTAAGACTGACAACCATAAACAGCAGTACTCCTGACACAACCTCACAACTTTCCTAAACTCACATAACGCACATCTCCAACTCTTCTTTTAAAAAAACAGAATTGCACTGAACTGAGAAAAAATATATTTAACATATTTTAAAACATCTTGCTGTCATGAGGTATTTTTGTATAACGAGCCATTTTACGCACAACTTTTACGCACACTCCACCAGCCTTTCTTTCAATATTTACACAAGTTCATGGCTTCTGTGTCTCTAAATTATTCTTCAGTCACATACTTCGGTCGTATTTGACGCACAGTGTACAGTATGACATTGAGGTGTTCAGGCTGAGCTTTATTCTCCATCTCTCATCAGGTATTGTGCTGGATGCTGGTGATGGTGTGACCCACAACGTCCCAGTCTATGAGGGTTACGCCCTGCCACACGCCATCATGCGTCTGGACCTGGCTGGTCGCGATCTGACCGACTACCTGATGAAGATCCTGACTGAGCGTGGTTACTCCTTCGTGACCACCGGTGAGAAACTCAGTCTTCTCCATTTTATGGATTAATATTCAGAATTTAGAGCAGAGAAAGGTTATAATTATTAAGTCTGTGTCTTTATTTGGAGTATTTGGGCTAGTCTATACGCAGTTTTTTTTTTTTTTTTTTATGATAGCCTGTCTAAAATCAGCCAATCAGTGCTTGTTGATGCGGTCAGCTCCGTTTTCTCTGAGCAATAACTCGGCATATTACCCCCTACAGCTGAGCGTGAGATCGTGCGCGACATCAAGGAGAAGCTGTGCTATGTGGCTCTGGACTTCGAGAACGAGATGGCCACCGCTGCCTCCTCCTCCTCCCTGGAGAAGAGCTACGAGCTTCCCGACGGTCAGGTCATCACCATTGGTAACGAGAGGTTCCGTTGCCCTGAGACCCTCTTCCAGCCTTCCTTCATCGGTACTTTAAATATTAATTCATTTGTCCAAAACATTGCACAAACCTGCACACCTCCTCTAACACTTGTACTATCATCCGACCAGGTATGGAGTCTGCTGGCATTCACGAGACTGCCTACAACAGCATCATGAAGTGCGACATTGACATCCGTAAGGATCTGTACGCCAACAATGTGCTCTCTGGTGGTACCACCATGTACCCTGGTATTGCTGACCGTATGCAGAAGGAGATCACTGCCCTGGCCCCCAGCACCATGAAGATCAAGGTACTTGAAACTTAAACAGAATATGAAAACTTTTCTCACTCAACATTGCGTAAAAATGAACAATTACGCACACAATAGCACTTCATCCACTATCTCCTCCTCCTCCTCTAGATCATTGCTCCTCCCGAGAGGAAGTACTCCGTCTGGATCGGTGGCTCTATCCTGGCTTCCCTGTCCACCTTCCAGCAGATGTGGATCTCCAAGCAGGAATACGACGAGGCCGGCCCCAGCATTGTCCACAGGAAGTGCTTCTAAATCCTCCACCATTTTCACCAGCTTCTCCAGCAATTTTACCACCAGCTATGGAGATCAAACAAGAAGGAGGAACAACCTCTGCCGCACAGCAACACTGCTGTCAATGGACTGTCTGTCTGCGCTGTTGACATTTATATGCATTTTTTACTCTGATAAAATCTGCATATTTTACGGCTGTTTGTTGTCTGTGTTGAACGGAGAAAGGCTGTGAAAACAACCACTGAACCATGCATCCATCAAAAAACTTTAATAAAAAAAATAACAACAACATGTTGCCCAACACATGTGAATGTAAGTGTATATACATATTGATAATTTATTAAAGTCCATTATTTGGTATTTTTGCCCTTGGCCTTGTTTTTCTATTAAGGAGTGTAAAAAGAACACAAGTTTAGCTCAATCCAGTGATAAATTTACACAAAAGAATCAACACAGCTTCAAAAACAAAATGTGCTCCTAAACTTATAACAATATTAAAACATTTCAACAGGAATTATCCAAAATCACTTGGAAAATTAAATCTGCAGGCCACTTTAGTGACTTGGATGGCACATTTATCATGCAGCGGAACGGTGGGGTGCAGGGTGGGGTGGGGTGAGGGGGTTGGGGGTGTTATCAAATCTGCAAGTTTTGATGCAGAGAGAGAGACTCTGCTTCAATAGCTCTGTCAGATTGGCTTTGCAAGGTGAGAGATAGGCTACTGAAAGGAGACGCCTTTAAAGCTCCGACAGTGACTTTCCAAGAATGCGCACAGGCAGCAGCAGCAACTCCGCTTTTTAAGACTGCCCGGATCAGCATCGGACACCTGATACATGAATCCCGTTGAGCTCTATGCCCTGCGCAACCACTTGCGCCTCCCTGGCGTCCAGACCATCTTTAGCCAAAAGCATACCTCATGCGCAGAAGGACATCTCCACTGCCCTGCCTTATATGCATATGAGCTCATCAGGTTATCTTGGTGGGGGATTTAGGTCTAGTCTAAAACAACAAAAGAAGTGTTTCAGTGTGGGTGTCAGATCATTTATAACTCTATTTGATTGATGAATATTGTAAAAAGACACCTCTGATCTATCTTTACAAGATACCACAAGATACAAATTAAAACAACGTAAATCTGCCTTCAGGGGGTAAAAAAAAAGTTTCTTCATACCTACTTTTAATCCATGTATTGTCATAATAGAAGAAATATAAGGTCTTTTTTATTCACATTTACAATCTGACAGAAATCATTACATGCCAAAAGCCACTCTAACGGCATTCCCGACATCCCAGTTTGGACCACCTGTTGCGGGTGTGTTTGGCTTTTTAAAAACGCCCTTAGGCGGGCGGAGCTAAGCTGCGTGATTACAGAAGCGCACCATCGTGAACGCCATCTGTTCCGCACCTCTTACATGACATCCGAGCCCAGTGTGAGTATATTTACTGTACACAAATTTAGACTAGTGCTGCTATGAATTTGTCAAGTCGCGCGCTGTCGTTGACAATTGCCTGCTAATTTTCAGCGAGACGTGATGTTCACTGATATGTATGTTCAAGCTGACAAGCGGTGGTTCATTATGGGAGGCCATAGTTCTGCATAATCAGTATGATTACCTGACGCGTAGGCTATAATAACACGAATACATTTGTTCCTTAGTAGAACAACGACTGCACATTCTAGACACAGTAGCCTAATCATCCATTTAAAATATTTACGTCGTATAAATGCATTAAATAATCTGTGATATATTTTAACAAGAAACTATGTAATTGGTGGTCGCATGTGTTGTAAAGCTCCGTGTTTCTTACTAGTGATTACAACTGATCTGGTTTCATTAGGCGAACACGGCCGTTGAGACCACAGCCAATCAGAAAGGGAGATGACAGTGACGTAATTTGGTTCAAGAAGTTTCTGCTGTTAGCTTGGTAACGGTTGAGAGGACTTTCATCTATGGCCCATTTTTAAAGTTAAAACACATCTAACCTAGCATGTGTCCTATTCTGTACTATCTTCAAAGCAGATTTTTTTGTCTCATCTCCCCAGACAAACATGTTTGTCTCCAGTAGGAAGTAGGTGGATTGTTAGCGGGGCGGGTGGGCTCTTACCGTTCTGCTATTGGTTTACGTTGCTTCGACCTTTTCGTTTAAATGTCTGGCGGTGACGCTAAATAAACCTATAGGTTACGACTGCGTACTGTTTGTACTGTGTTTGCTTTTTTTACATTATCGTGGATGATTTTATTTCCGTGTGAAAGAGTTTTTAAGCTCTTGTTGTGGCTGGTCACTCACTTTTAGGGGCAACATGGTGACAAAGAGGATCCGCTCCGAGTACATGAAGAAATTCAAAGACCCCAAATGGGAGACTTACACCAAATGCTATGAGGAGATGCTGAAGTACAGGCTGACCCGCAGGCTGTTAGAGCACACACACAATCCCTGGTTCTGGAATGGCTCAGAGAGCGATTCGGAATCAGGAGGAAGAAGCCCCGCTCCTCCCGGTAAGAACCAGGTTGGTGCCGAAACTAGAAACAGAGCAGAGGTTGAGCTGGAGGAGTGTGAGGGGGCAAAAATGGCCAGACAACTGGAGCAGCAGACCAGAACCACAGGTCCAGTACCCAGGCTTTCTATTCCAGACAAGGAGGAAGAGGAGGAGAACATGTCTGCTGTGCAGTCTTTTGTTCAAGGTAACTATGACAAAAAAAAAAACCATAAAGAAATGGCTGCTGCTGCTCTTGTAATGTAAGATATTTAATCTCTTCTCAGGGTTGGAGTCTAATGATGCCAGGGAGAAAAGAGTATTGGAGGAGGAGGAGGAGAAGGAGCAAAGAGTCAGCAGCAGAGGAAGCAAACAAACAACAGCTCCACACAGAGATAAAGGTAGCTCCAAAAAACAAACGTATAAAAAGTAGAAGATCATTATTTGTAATTAATTGCAATCCTATATTAATGCCTCAAAATAATTTGGTCATTGGCAACATAATCCTTTTTTTAAGTTTTAAAATGCACTCAAAGTGGACACCTGACTTTTAAGTTGTCCTTTGAAATTATTTCAACAAGTAGGGGAACCGTTTAAAACTCAGTATCATTTAGTTTAAATGTCTTGTTATGATGACAGCATGGACCTTTAGGCTATTCATTTCACACATTTCAGGTAGAGGTAGTTGGTGATGTTTGTTTGTTTGTCTTCCGCTTTTAGAGAATGACAAACGACAACCTCGATCCAAACAGAAGAAACCCTCCAAGTCCGCAAAACAAACTTCGCACTCTCAGCGGGTGAAACCTGCAGCTTTACGGCAGCCCAAAGAGGACAGTAAGGACAGCAGACATCCTTTCGCTCTGTACGGCTCAGGTGAAAAAGATGCAGACATTGCTGACAGGAAGACTCACAATGTTGGTCCTGCAGCATCAACTAATGAGGTAACTGTTCTCTTTGTGGTTCTGTTAATCTGTAAATGTGGGAACATGTGTATAACCAAAGTATTGACATTTATTACATCTGCAGATCCACGAATCGGCTTTGAGAGCCAAAACCCGGCGGCAGGTGGAGCGGCAGGTCCAGACACAACAAACCGAACGGCGGAGAGCTAAGTCTGCTGACCTGGACAGAGTTAAGAGGCAGGTCCAAGCTGAGTTCAACCCCTGGCTCACCGAATACATGCGGTGCTTTTCCGCTCGCTCTCGATAGGACAGCTACACCAGAATGATTGACAGTGGGAGGAAAAAAACATCATTAAAGCCATCAATGCTTCTCACTTCGGAAGCAAAAACACCAGAGTAGAGTGCGGGACATGTCCTGATTGTATACCTCTCACGTATTTCAAAGCCATCAGATTTACTGTCAAAACCTTTAACATTGATGTTCACTGTGCGGCTTATCAACCCGGATCTGTTCTGTCGGGTTTTTACACAAAGTTCTTTCAACATGAAGAGTATAGCAAGAGAAATCTTACAGAATGCCTTTTTCCAGCAAATTTAGAATTATTTCTGTCATGAAAATATTTAGATGTGACTGAATTGTTCAAAATGAATCTTTTGGCTATATTTTGATGCAGTCCCTTTAAACAGGCCTGGTGAAGTACAGGTCAGAAGGACATTTTAAAAACCTTTCTGAACCAAGATGAACAATTTTGTGTGCAAAACATCCTTTATAATGCTGGTAGTGCTGTTATAGGGTGTTTTAAGTGCAATGCAATACATTTTTAGCTTTATTTTGTTTACAGAGTGGATGAACGTCCTTTGTGTAAGAGACAACTAGCACATCGAGACACGTCTGCTTCGTAGTGTCAAGGCTTTTCTATTTCCTGAACTTTAGCTGCTATGACCTGGATCCTGCTTGTGTTGTGCTTTGTAGATCTGTTCGTGGCTTGCTTTAGATGCATAGATATTCACTTTTAACTAATCTTACCGAGTTGTGATGATTGCATTTTCTCTCAAGTTTACTAACACGTGGACATATTACTGACTTTAAAAGGCTTTATCGATCCAACTGGTGCTAATGCGTTCTCCTAAAATCACTGGATGACTGTGGATACTGCCATCTTTCTTTCACTGAATGGGGAAGCTTTTCTTACCAAAAATAACAAAAAAAAATTATATGAATATTTACCAAAGCCCAAGTCCAAGCGTCTTTATTATTCCTGTTACAGAAAGCACTCCAGAGCAAGAAAAAGACGTAAAATTGTACGCAGAAAGCTGATGGAAATATGAGTGCAGACTCATTTGTTATTCAGTTATGACCAAATTCAGCTGCACTTTGATCATGTCGCCTTTCTGTAATAGTTACAGTGTATCTGGTTGAGTGATTACAGGATTTTATGTTAACTTTTAAATCTTTTGCACGTTTGATTTTATTATAGTAAACAAATACACTCAAATGTAAGCAAAATGAATGTAAATAATCGTAATGACAAAATCAACAATGTGCCATAAAAAATAGATTTCCATTTCTAAAATAGTTTTTAGCTTTTATCTTTTTTTTTTTTATTTGTGGTTAAGAATATTTTTATAGGAAGCAGCTGAGGCCTGTGGTGTACATACATGGCTCTTTAAGCTGCATTGTTTTTTTTTTTTGTTTTTTTGCATTATGAATTTGTAAAAAAAATGTAATTAGGTTTAAGTTGTTATATAGTTTTGTGCAATATTTCCAAAAGAAAAAACTAGCTGCATTTGAGCCATTTTGATTGCACGATGTGGTAAACTTTGATAACAGATTACAGGAATAAAATTGGTAAATGAACTCATTAGTTGATGGGACAAAACTATGTGGTTAAGCTCTTGTTTATATTGCATAAAAACTAGTTTTAATGAATTTCCTAAAAAATTCACATGATTTTCTAGATTTACTTTTCATTGTCTGGCAGAAAGTATTTGTCTACACCTACATAGCTTTGACATATATGGTTATATTGAGTTGTACATATAAGGTCTCAGTACAGTTTAGTTTTAGAAAAAAATAGCCAGTTTTTATTTATTGAGTTATTAAAGGTTTCAGTGTGAATAAATGAAAATAATTTGGCTCAGAGTACATTAGTAATATTTTGGTAGTTTTTTCCAACATAATAGATTCAAGTATTACATTACTGTAAAACATCATTTTCCTGTTTCCTTTTCTCTTTATGTGTTTGGCTTTGAACATACTGTGAGTGCATGATTGAATAAATGGAAATAACTTTAGCTGTATTACATAAAACATTTTTCCACTGTTTTCTGTTCTAAATAACATTCCCAAACTTTTACACATCACTCGGCATCCCTAACACACTGGTTTCAATGTGACCCACTCCCTGATGTGATATCAGCTGGTTTGTTTCTAGATCAATGCACAACATCAAGTATTCACTGTGCAGTTTATTTATTCTGTTGGTATTTTGTTCATTAAAGCTTAAAAATTCACTTGTTTGGTTTCAATTAAGTTTTTTCTGGCTATTTATGACAAACAACTTCAAACACGATGCTGGATTTGTATTTGTTTTTATGTCAAAACATATGCCTTTTTATTATAATAAATAATAATTATGATATTCATATTGACAAACAAATAAAAGAGACAAAATATAAACACACAGAACAAACACAGGACTAAAGCTTAAAGCCAGTGTCAGGTATCAAAACACCTGAAGCTTTCCTAGAGTGAAATATTTCCTTTTATATCAAGTGTTCAAACAATAAAATATTTGTCTTAAATAAATGAAATGTCAGAACATTGGATGAAAACTACAACAACTTCCACACTGAATCATTAGCAATGTCTTCAAACAAGATGGAGAAAATAAAAACAAAGCACACATCAGATCATTTTTATACAGAGCAAAACTTGAAATGTGATTAGTTTAGCTGGCAGGAGTCAGTCACTCATGTAAACAAGCAAAACTTTAAAGTGAGACATCAATCCTGTGTAAAACGATGCGAGACGCACTACCAGCTAAAAGTTTGGACATAGTTCTTCTTTACATTTGATGGTGAATTCATGGCCACTTACTGATAAACCTATGATGATTTCAACAAACAGAAAAATCCAGCGACTGATCGTCGTATTTCTTCCTGCCTCATTCTTCTATTGATCATACATTTCACCAGGGTACTGGAGCTACATGTCCTGAATATACAGTTGAGCATGAAACAGATGCTTAATATGATATTTATGCTATTATACATGTAATATCTCTTCATAATGAAATCCTCTGAAATTCTGCTTCAGAAAACATGCGTCAGTCTGTTTACACAGAAACTGTGTAAAGTGTATGAGATGCTACAGGGGGGACGAGAGAGGAGGAGAAAGACCAGGCAATTTACACAATGCAAGAAAGGCAGGAATGAAAGATTTTCTGATTTTCTTTTTTTTTTTTTTTTTTTTTTTTTTGGGGGGGGGGGGGGGGGGGGGATTTGGGGGGTTTACAACCAAAAGGA
>JBAMIG010000001.1:18613759-18630255 GCA_037177335.1 Kiunga ballochi | reverse complement strand
CCCCCCCCCCCCCCCCCCCCCCCCCCCCCCCCCCCCCCCCCCCCCCCCCCTCCCCCCCCCCCCCCCCCCCCCCTCCCATTCACTGGTTGTACAGCTAAAGGGAGCTATTGTTAGAGAGTAAACAGGTTATAAAAAAAGAGGAATACATTGGTTTGTAAACTGTTAGTGGTGTGTTTCAATAAGGTAAGAAGGAAAGTTCACCAGTAAACAGAGCAGCTGGATGGTGAAAATACTCTTATTAGGAAGTACGCAATTACAGGAACTGCTCCACAATAAAGCAGATTTATTTTTTAACCAGTGCTTGGATCAGAAGTTCATTCTTTTTGTATATTATCAAGCAAGAACAGGAAGTCAGCTTGTCTTATTTAAGCACAGTCAGTTTGGCTCACTCAAAAATTTTAAAATCAATTCACCGACACAAATATGACCCTATAGCTGAAACAATTAAATCGCTTACGTTACAAAAAGCAGGAAGCAAATGTAAAATGTCAGGCTGGAACAGTAAAAAGTGGATCAAAGTGTAATAATGTGGACGAGGAGGAAAAGTGCTGGATAAGCATCTCGGTAAACATCTTGCTTTACTGGTAGGCTGAGGAAGGTTTGGTCCAATGGAACAGCAGGGTGTTGAAAGGTGGACAGTCAGTGGTTACCTTGGAGATTTCTGAGCTCTGAGGAGGGGGCGGTGCCAGGAGGTCTTCTCAGCTCTCTGCACATGCAGAAATGATAACAAAGGCTCTGAAGGGACCGTGCAAAGGTCAGGGAAAGGTTACCAGCGTAGCAACCCAGACCCAACATTGTTGGGTCCTCCATGGCTGTTCTTCTTCTGGATTTCACAAACCTGTCTTCAATATTCACATAAACACAGGCAGCATGAACTGAGAAAAAACAAAGGATCATCAGTAAAATTACACTGGCACCACATGTTCAATGTGCAATGTGTTTTTTTAAACGCATAAAACAGAAAAGGATGAGACTATATTAGGGTTTACCTGACAAAACACATGTATTCTGGCTTGTTTACCTTCACTACGTATAAAACCAGAAGTCCACTAGCAACCACACTCCTGAGTGCCCTGTGGCTGAGCACGGCGAGGAGAACGAAGCTGTCGTAGTGCAGCGTCTCCATACTGGATACCTGAGCCCATCCGCTCTGGATCCAGCTCCCCTGTAAACGAGAAACAAGATGTAAAAAAAAAAGAAAAAAAAAAAAAAGAAGGGTGAACATTCACTCTTCTCATATAACCAACACAAACCTGCTTTGAAATTATGCTCATTTCTTGTTAATAAACAGTGTGTAAATAATCTGTTTTATCTCTGCCACTTAAACACAGATTTGCCTCTACCTGTCACAAATCTCCAGGCCAGCCGATTGAAGATAATGAGGCCCGGGTTCAACACCTAAGCCTCAACATTGATCCTGTTAGGAGCAAGAAGGGATTTTACATTTCCTACCTGACTCTATCTTGTTAAGGATTTTTCGAGCACACTGGACAAAGGCCTCTTCAACGTTTTCCCCAGTTAGAGCACTGGTCTCCAGGAACATCAGCTCTGACACACACAAGCATATTCCCAGATTAGACAAGTATCCAAAAACAGAACCTAGTATTTTAGTACTGGCTGATATAGTAAACGTGTTAGTAAATTGAAATTATTGCTTTAAGTCTAAGTGGTTTGTACTCTAAAAACAAAGTGCTCTGAAATGCTTTCATTAAGAATCCCTTTGTGACTTTTACCATTCTCCTGAGCAAAGCGGGACGCCTCCAGGAACGTGACCTCTCTGTCAGCATCCAGGTCCTTCTTGTTCCCACAAAGGATAATGACTATGTTTTGACTGGCCAGCATTCTGGCATCACTCAACCATGTGGTCAGAGCATTGTATGTTTCCCGACTGCATTGTGGAGTGAAACAGAGAGAGATGCCACAAAAAGGATCAGGAGAAACAGTTTGTACTTCTTCTGTACTACTTCTGGTGCAGAGACTTGATCTGGCAACTATGAATAGATAGACAACAAGAAACTTCATTATAAGCAAGTTTTCATGATACCTGGTGATGTCGTAGACCAGCAGAGCTCCTGCTGCTCCTCTATAGTAGCTCCTGGTCACAGACCTAAAACACGCACACATATAAGGTAACTAGCACATAGTCAATGAACAAATTAATATGGTTCAATAATGGCAAGCAACACAACTTACTGAACTAAGTAATCATGGTATTTAATAATTGCGTTATTTTTTATATATATATAAAACAAATTTTCTTTCTCAGTCTGTGAGCTTCTAACCCAAGGAAAACAGTGATCTTCATCAAGTTAACACAGGAAAGCCAAAGCAAACATGTTCAACTGTTTTATTTTACTGAGGATATTAAGATCCCTCCAAAAAGTATATATTTTATAAATCATAAATGTGTTTTTTTTTTTTTTTACTGTGCATGGTTTGTGTACACAAGTTCCAAAATATATTAATCACGAGGGTTATGGACTGACTGTGTCTCGATCATGGGGTTTTATCCTTACCTGAACCGTTCCTGCCCTGCAGTGTCCCAGATCTGCAGTTTAACCATTTTATTGACAACACTGATAATCTTAGATCCAAATTCCACACCGATCGTGTGGTTGGATTCATCCTTAACTGGAAAACAAAATGAAACATAATAATACAGAATGATGGTTTTTTTGTCACAAGACTGCTTTATATATCAGTAAAAACATGCTCTTCTCTTCAAACGACAGAAAAAGAAAAGGCCACATCAATCACAAGCCATAAAGTCACTGTAAACAATAAAAAGTAGTGGCATGACTTACATCTCTTCTCTATGAACTGGTGCAGCAGACAGGATTTGCCTGTTCCAGCATTCCCAATCACCAGGAATTTAAACAGGAAATCTGCAGGGGGGGCATTAAAATGAGAGAAAATGCAAAACTTTGTATGTAGTGCCAGGGCACCAAGAACATCATTGAGGACCACATTAGATTATTGCAGTTACAGATTTATGCATTGGCTGGTTTCTGCACACATGTAGGAGAAGCTGTTAACAAAGTGCTATTTTAACACTAAGCAAGACTACTATCATTTGGTCGACTACCAGATATGCATTGTGTTTATCTGCAACTCCTATAATAATCAGGATGATCAAAATGTAACGTGCTGTTAGGACAACACCCAAAAAAGCAAATAAGCAACAACTGCAAAAGCAAAAATCTCGGTTAATATGTTATTGAGGAGATAAGTCACATGAAGACGTCAGCTCTATATGACCCTCTTGTTTTCCCTAAAAACCCCGAGATTGTTTAAAATATCTAAAAACTTGGTAAATTTAGTATATCAGGCCACGGTAACCTCGCCTCTATTGTCTCTTAATTTTATCTACGCTGACATCTCACTTTTAAGGCCAAAAGCCTTTTCTAGAGGCTCGGTTAGCCCATCAGCTATCTGTTTACGATGAGACACACCTGCCTCATCGCTTCTCTGTGGCTACGGACAAACCTGTCTGAAAGAAAGACGGTCTCCTTACCGTAAGACTCTGACATCGCCAGTTTGGCGGGTTGAGAGCAAAACGAAATGAGGGAGAAATAGAATTTGACAGATGTCTAGCTAGCAATGTAAAGGAAAATAGTCCCGTTTGTGACTTCCGCGGATTCCAGCTGATTTTCCCCTCCGACTTGCCGTATGGAATCCATCCAATCATAGATGCTTATCATGTCTATGGTATAACTGTTATCAATAGCAGGCAGTGGACGAATATTTACATGTCGAAAGAAAAAAAGTAATTATCTGAATAAATCGAAATAGTAATAGAATAAAGTAGGATTATATGTGAAAAAAATCAATTGATGTTTGCATGCAAAAACCTTTAAACTACTGGCGTATAACAAATTTGTATTTGTTTATTTGTTTGAATGGATCCCCATTAGTTGCGACCGTGGTAGCCACTAGTCTTCCTGGGGTCCCTCTTAAAAATGCTTAGTTACAAGATAATATCACTTAAAACACAATTACAATTAAAAAATGAACAGTACAGAATAAATACTGTAGCTTAAGAAGATAATCAAAACAAGATAAAACAAGAAAGTACAATAAAATATCCAATTTTAAAGAGACATTTTTACTGAGATCTTTCTTTAGATAACTTTAAAACATCTAATGTTGACAACTTTAACAGAAGATGGCAACTTATTCCAGTTAATTGCTGCCCTGTAAAGAACTGTTTTCTGAACAGCACAAGTTCTCGGCCATGGGAACACTTATTTCACCCCTTATTAGCTGCCTGGTGGAATGACTGTGTTGATCACTTAAACTATTTTAGAATATAACATAGAAGGCTTCTTGTTAATACATATATTGTAAAAAAAAATACAAGCAAGTTTTTCTGTAACCTACTATCAACCATAAGCCATGACAGAGTCTGATGCATACAATTAACACTAGTACGAGGTGAACAGCGCAGAGCCAAACATGCAGCTCTGTTCTGCAACACCTGAAGTTTATGAAGGTCTTTCTTTGGAGCACAAGACCAAACCACCGAGCCATAATCCAAATGAGACAAAACAAGTGACTGTATGACATATTTGATTGAAGGTGCAGTCATAAAGTAAGCACATCGTCTGATGACAGAAATGGCTCTCCCCATTCTTATCACCAGCTTGTTAATGTGTCCAGACCAATTCAATTGTTCATTTATAGTAATCCCTAACAGCTCAAATTCATGTACTTGCTCCAAAGGAAGACTATCCAATGTAAGCAGCAATGGCTGTACTTGTCTTAATTTAAAGCTGGAAGTATTTACTAGTATTCAAGATAAGTTTGTTATCCTCAACCCATTTCGAAACAGAATTCAATTCACACTGTAATGTTGTCCTTAGATTCAGGAGATTGTCTGTTGAATAATATAATGTTGAATCATCAGCATACATTGTTATTGAAGACTTTTTCAAAAAAAGAGGAAGGTCATTTGTAAAAATAGAGAAGAGAAGAAGTCCGAGGCAACTGCCCTGAGGGACTCCACACTTTTAATTCACTAGCAACAGAAGAACTACCATTAAAATACACTGATTGTGATCGCTTAGATAGATAGCTCCCCAACCATTTAATAGCACAATCTTTAAAACCATAAGCAGACATATTTTTTAGCAACAAGTCATGATCAATAACATCAAAAGCTGCACTAAAATCAAGGAAAACAGAACCAACATATTTTTTTTCATCAATTTGACTAAGCCACTCATCAGTCATTTGTGCCAGTGCAGTGGAAGCCGAATGGCCATCTTTATTTGCATACTGAAAGTCAGAGTTGAGTTTGTCTCTGTGTGTTGGCCCTGCGATGGACTGGCGTCCTGTCCAGGGTGTACCCCGCCACTCGCCCGTTGGCTGCTGGGATAGGCTCCAGCCCCCCCGCAACCCCGTTAGGGACAAAACGTTAGATGATGAATTCAGAGTTGAGTATCATCTCGCTCATAGTGGATCTAAATACGTTTGGATATGTAAAAATAGTTGTAGATGTACAATAATATACATGCCAAAATATCTTAGTAAAAAGTCAAGTTTTTTGGTAAGTGGGGTAAGTTCAAGGCTTTTAAGCCAAGTGACAATCCCAAGACAAGCCTGCATCTACACTAATAAATGTCGACGTAAACAAATGTGAGCCCTTTGTGAGAAACCAGAGCCTAATGCATCTGGCAAGACCTGTTTTAGAGCAGCAAAGAAGAGGCCACAACTGTCAGCACCCTTTGCATGGACCAACTCAAGCAACTGCCTGTTGTTGGATGAGGAGGAATGGGATTTTTCTTTCAGTTTACCCATTTATTTATTCTTATTGTATTAGTCCGGAGGAAGTTGCAATCACAACTGATGAGAAATCATGTGAAAGACTAAGCCGTCATCCATGCTGTCATTTTGTCCAGACATCCGAATAATGTAGGAAAGCAACATGAGCTTGGTACAAATTAGCATATCTGACGTTTTCAAATCTGAATCTGAAAAAAAACTCTGCTTTCACTATAAATTTTTTCCGTTTTTAACATTAGGTCTGAATTTAAAGATCTAAAATTCAAATGAAAAAAATTCTGCCAAGTTTAAAAGGCCATTTTTGATGGGTAAGAGTCAGTTTAAGAAACTTTGTTTTAACATCAAGACCACTTGTATAATGAGTCAGTTATGGTATTATTATTGAATCACACACACACACACACACACACACACACACACACACACACACATAGAGATGTGTGTATATATATATATATTTATACATTCATTTAAAAACATTCATTTAAAATACACATTTAACTAGAAAAGCACTCTGAGAGCGCAGACTTCCACCAAGCAGCACTATAATTTTTCTGAAAATTTCAGTGATGCAGAATCCAGGATTTTTTCTGGATCTTCACCAAAATTTAATTTGTTCCAAGTGACACTCCTAACATATCCTGAAAATTTATTCAAAATCCATCAATTACTTTTTGAGTAATGTTGCTAACAAACAATCCTATCCTATCCACTGACTCCTTTGCATTTTATCTGGAAGGTAAAACAGTATTTTATCTGAACTACCACTGCAGTCCACTAGAAGTCAGCTTTGTCACTAAACGTTTCTCAACGACGAATTGTTCTTTCAGAGAAGAAGACTCGCTGCATAACAGCTAATAAGCTAGCCTAGCAGAAGGCATTATTAATCGAGATATGGCTACTGTATTACCCGTTAGGCCGCCCTGTGATAGCAATCCCGCTACCCC
The DNA here is from genome assembly GCA_037177335.1 of Kiunga ballochi. Lineage (NCBI taxonomy): Eukaryota > Metazoa > Chordata > Actinopteri > Atheriniformes > Pseudomugilidae > Kiunga > Kiunga ballochi. The sequence continues at coordinate 18,623,524 of JBAMIG010000001.1, read as the reverse complement.
TGGAGCACAATCAATGAAGGTGACATTTGCACTTCATAAAATCGCAATATGTATCTGATCAGATGTCTGCGTGGCTGTTGGCTCAGCGAACAACTGTTCAACGGCCGCCTCCATTCATGAATGACAACAGTTAGCAACATTAGCATCACTTCTTTGTTGTCAAACGGTCTGGAGGCTCGTTTAGACTGATTGACACGCGTTTTCCCTTAATGCCGAGAGACCGCATGTTTCTTGAAATAGGAAGCAAATTCCGGACTGTATTTTGTTACTATAAATGAATGTTTATTTTTGTGCCGTCCTTGTTCCTGTTTTTTGTCAAGTAGTGTATGAAAAGTCATATTTTTGGTTGTTGAAACTTATTTAGCGTTAGAAATGATGATATACCAAAAGAGATTAACAGGTTGTCTCAGTGATGCGTGGGTAAAACAAGAAAAATAATATGCACACACTAACAGAAAAAAATATATATTAATCAGTAAATACATAAGTTTAAGTTTAAACTTGACTCCTCAAATTAATCCCCGGTAAAATCCCCCATCACAGGAAAAACTACCTTGTTTAAAAAAAGTATTAATACCATACTTTAAATTGGCCAGAGTTTAATTACTTTCACTGAAGTCAAAAGATTTCCACGCACATCCAGGTTTTTACTAAGTTAATGAGACTTTTGGTCTACATAAATCTATTTTGGCACTTAGCATAAAGATAGTTGAGTGAAGAAACAATTATAATGTGCCATGTTGCAGTTAAATTAAAGCGGGACCGCCTCATGCATGTATGATTATAGCAAAATCTCCCATGTTTTAACAGTCTCCATTTGCTCTAACTAAAAATATTCAGATAAAGTTATTCCTCCGCATGGGATTTCAGTAATATCAATAAAAATTGAAACTAAAGCCATATGTGTGAACCTGTGTAAAGCATGCAGTGTAAATATTTCCAACACTACACTAATGTCATTTTTATATTTAAATTAAACTTTTTTTCCCTTTCCTTTGAATGTGTAGGAGGATGTAATTGAAGAGGTGTCCAATGATGGGAGCCAACCTCTAAAGAGAAGGAGAATGGGTTCAGGGGACAGCTCGCGAAGCTGTGACACCTTTAGTCAAGAGCTCGGGTAAGCTGGCCAGATATTACATTACCACCATTTCATTAAATTACCACTTGCATAATAATTTAGCAGTTACACAAATAGATTGTGTTGTTAGTTTATAATACGGTTTTCTCTTTGCTGGACCCTGTCCAGACCAACATATTTTCCAGCAGAAAACCTGACAGAGTATAAGTGGCCACCTGATGACACAGGAGAATATTATATGCTCCAAGAGCAGGTCAGCGAGTATCTTGGTGTCACTTCATTCAAGAGGAAGTATCCAGGTAATAATTTTTTGGGTATTGCATTTAAAAATGAATAAACCTGGTATTGAACATTTCACAATGTAAAAATGTGGAAATATTGTAGATTGCAGAGAAGTAGAAAAGTGTATGAAGTATTATTTTATCCATTGTCCATTTTTGTGTGTCTCAATTCTCCTCTCCTGTTGTGAAGTTTTATTGTAAGTTTGTTGAGCACTGGAAATAATTTCTATTTTGCTAATCCATTTGTAGATATGGAGAGGAGGGACCTGTCCCACAAAGAAAAGCTCTACCTTCGTGAACAGAACGTCATCACTGAGACGCAGTGCACTCTGGGTACAGAACAAATTCTAAAAACCCACCACCATTCACACTTTTTCTGACCGCATTTCTTAACACATTATGTATCTTTGTTTACTTTTCCAGGTCTGACAGCTCTGAGGAGTGATGAGGTTATAGATCTGATGATAAAGGAATATCCCACCAAACACTCTGAGTATTCAGTCATACTGCAAGAAAGGGAGCGGCAGAGAATAGCAAAGGAGTACTCTGTGAGTACACAGGAAACAGAAATGTCTTCTTGCTTTACATTTGATAAACATATCTTACAGCCTTGAACTTTTTCTTGTGTTTTGATAGCAAATGCAACAGCAGAACCCTCAGAAGGTGGAGGCCAGCAAGGTCCCAGAGTACATAAAGAAAGCAGCAAAAAAAGCTGCAGAGTTCAACAGTAATTTCAACAGGGAGCGCATGGAAGAGAGAAGAGCATACTTTGATCTCCAGACACATGTAAATCTGTTTTAAAACAGCTCAGGATTCTGTAAAGGGACAACGATACATGTGCTAAGTCTCATATGTTTCCCTTTTTTTGCTCCAGATTATCCAGGTACCTCAGGGCAGGTTCAAGGTGCTGGCTCCAGAGCTAACCAGAACAGGGCCTTATCCTGTTGCTCTCATACCAGGACAGTTCCAAGATTACTACAAGAGGTATACTCCACATTATGCATTGATTATATTAGGTGTAACTTGCTTATAATATTTTACATGTGGAGTTTTGCTCTGGAACATCTTTGTGTTGTTCATAACAGATACTCTCCCAACGAGCTGCGCTATTTGCCGTTAAATACTGCTCTGTACGAGCCGCCGTTGGATCCAGAGCTGCCGGCTCTGGACTCAGAGCCTGACTCGGATGATGCAGAGGATGGCAAAGATGACAAGAAGAACAAAAACTCTTCTGTAAGACCATAGTCAGTTCACTGGCTAAACACTCTAATAATGAATAGCGTATGTTTAATGGAGATTTACTATGCAGTGAGATTAGCAGACTTCATGTCATAGTGGCCTGTTTTTATTAGTCTTAATGAAAGTACCCCTTTGTACACCACTGTTATACATTTAGTTACTTCCCCACTTGCCACTGTTACTCCCACAGGACAGCTCTTCGGGTAATGCATCGGATGTGGAGAGCCAGGAGAGTGGAGGTGGACAGGGCCACAAGTCCAGAGCCAAAGACAGGACATCCGCACCAGGCAAAGATCAGCGCCTTTCTGCCTCCCACAAAGCTACCCCAGGGTACAAGGTAGAGGACAAAACCAACTGAACTCTTCTTCAACACCAGCAGCAGCACTTTTCTACCCCCCTCCTCCTCCTCTTTCTACTACTACCACTCCCTTACTCCATCCATCCCGCCACCCCTCCTTAGCTCTCTTCACTTTGTTCTCCAGCTTCTACAGCTTTTCCAAGCTGGGACGTCCTGGTTCACACACAGGCAAACCCACACACACACATACACACACAGTTGGTCCTGTCTTCAGTTTTTGGTCTCACAAATGCCACGTGGCTTTCCCCCCTCTTTGTACAAGACTGCGAGCAATAAGAACATTTTAAAGGAACAGTTCGGGCTTCTTTTTGCTGCACTTTCAACTTTTTGATTTTTCAGCAAAGACAAATTTTTCCTTTTGATTGTCTTCAATATACCTCTTTTCTGTCCTCACTTGTCAAAAAAGATATTTCCAAGACAAGTAAGTGGATGTTTTGGCTGCTAGTTTTCCCTTTTCAGTCTTGAAAAGTTCCTTTTTGTTATTCTGACATGAAAACAACATGAGCTGAACAGCTTATGCTTATCATTAAAAATAAATTCATGGTAACTCTAGAAAAGTTTTTATCATTTATATCTGAAGTGTAGAAGACACTTGATTCTAATGTTTTAAGTTTGTTTAAGATAACATTCTGTTTGTACACCATGTGATGTACCATGAAGATGTAAATAAGTGTGAGAAAGCTGTTTGGCATGGGCTTTAACTGTCCCATTAGAGATGAGGATATGCTGACTTTGTTCACACTGTCACTGAGCTGAGATACAAGTAGTGTGTGCTGACTGAGCTACACAACAGCTTACTTTTCCTGGAAGTAGTGTTAGACTAAATCCAAATATGGGAGCATCTTTGATGCTAATTTATAACTCCTTACATCTTGTCACCAGTAGATTTTTCCCAACAGGAAACAGATTTGCACTCATAAAACTGATTTTGCTCTTTTAGTCTGAAAGAAAATCTTACAGTGAAAGTGGATGATTCGATCATCATTATTGAGTATAATGGACGTCAATATGTCCAGTTGAGTTCAGCTCAGCTTTGTAGTGTGGGCATGGTGCTTTCAAAGTGTCTGGTTTCTGTGTTAAAGCAGCTGTAGCTTCCTTATCTTTGGGTTGACATTTTCCAGCAGAAAACTTTGTGTATGCGTTTGAGCCATCAAATGTGGCGTGGCACGTTGACTGCAAGATCTCACTAAAATCCCCGGACTGTTCATTTGATGCATGCACTGTGATGCATAAAGAGGGATGTAGATGCAATAACTTTTTAACATTTCCATATTTGAAAAACATATATAGTGAATGGAAATAAAGTCTTATCTGTCATTTTGTAAAGCTGATTTTGCCCCCATCAGATGGACTGAATGATCTGTAACCATTCCGATGCTACATAAACATTTGACAGCAGACTTTTTATTCTGCGGCTTAGATGCCAGCTTAAAAATGTTACCTATGCTTTGTAACTTTTATCTGCAGGGCATGCAGTGGAAAAGTGACTTCCCGGTTGACCTTGAAAGCTTTAGAGTAGCGCAGCATTTTACAAACAACCAGGAATGAAGATGATGTTCATTTGAATGGTCCACAGCAGTACTCGCTCAGATGTGATCAAAGTGTGCTGTAACTAAACTGCACCATAAAATTAGTAGGTTAACTTTAATAATTATAGCAAATAAATCACTGAGTTATCCTGTAGCTCACTTAGAAATGATGAAGATAAAAACAATAATGGCACCCATTTTACTAAGGGATTACTGTTACAGACCAAAGTTTATAGTGTCAGATACATTGAATCTATTGTTTAATCCAGCAGTGGATAAATATTTATAGTCAGCTAGTATAAGGGCCACGCTGAACTCCCCTTTGTGTTTGCCTCTGCAGCTGCATGTTGGAGCAACAAGACACCTTTGAAAAACCAGCCGTCTTTATGAAGGCAAACATGCCCTGAAAATGTTTTAAACGTTAGTTCTGTTTCCCTACATGTGCCTGAAAATGCAGTACTTTCTGTTTAAATTACGTTATCGTAGAATAAATCATAACGAAACTGGCTGAATTCAGTCTCATGAATTGTTAATGTCTTTAACTGTGAGGATGTTTCCACTGTGCAGGTGTAATCCACACTCTGTGGGCTTTAAGCCTTAGCACTGCTGCTAATATTCTCCTTTTATGTCAAAAATTAGTGGCTGGATTTCAGTGAAGAATTCTTGAAGAAAAAGAAAATGTTCATAAGCAGATCCGTCCTCCTTTCCTCTCTTCTTATCCCGTATTCTCAGTAATTCAATGTTAGATGTTCAACTTTACCAAACCACAGCCTTCCTACAACCATTATTAGTCTGGTTTGCTCACCTCCATCCAGCGGATATTTTACTTATAGCCGTCATACCATACTATCTTGTATTTGAAGCTATAATAAAAATAAAAACAATAATATATTTTCTCAAATAACAGAAGAAAAAGTCAAATTGTTCACGGAACAGATATTTCTGATGACAGCACATGGTCATGGAACCAGTTAATCTCTTTTACATGTTTCTGTAGGAAGGCTATTTAGAGTTAATCTGGAGTCACATAGCTACGTTTTCTGGTTTAAAGCTTTAATTTAACTCTGATGACATCGCACATAGACTAGCTATGACATCATAGCCACACACCTCATTGGAGAGTTTTAAGGTTGGGTGAACACCTTGAGATTCATTTTGTGTGTACTTTTAGCCCTTCCTAAGCAGTTGAGGCTTTTTTTTGATACAGTGACTGGTCTGATAACATGTTAAAGTAGTTAGTAACGCTCATGTGATACTGGGATGCAAGCTTTTCTCCCAGCAGGAACAGGCTTTGTAACAAGATGCCAACAGGGTTGCTTAATTTTCCTGTCAGTAGTTTTAAAGATGCAGCTGATTTATGTATGTTGTGTTTGATAGATTAGTTTCCCACACAAGAAGACATTAATTTTATTTTTTTTGTTTGGATGTGTCCCTTAGCCTCCTAATCTTTTTACGCTGTTTCTTTCCTCTTTCCCATCTTTTAAACTCAGCAGGAGGTCTCAGATATAAGATATTACCTTTGCTAAAAAGTCATTCCATCACTTCAAGTAAAGATAATTATTAAAGATTTGGTGAGAAAATAATAGGTCCGTATTTAGGTTTTACTGTCCGATGTGTTTAAACTAAACAGATGCTGCTGTTATTGTGTGCAACAGGACTTTCTGTCAACCCTGACTTTTAATCTATTGGTACTTTGTCACAGTTGAATCCGAAGAAATAATTTTCATGCTGTGATGTAAAAAAAATCTTTGGTTGCTCTTTGCTACAAATATTACAGTTTTGTTTCCTAAAACTGGAAATAATGTTGCCACCTGCCAGCGTCACAAGCTTCAGTTCAAAGTAGTAAAAAGCTTTTCATTCAGGACACTGTTTTTCCCCCAGGTGTTACTGTATTTTCTGTTTCCATGACTACAGGATCTATGTGTGTATTTGGTTTTATAGCATTATTCTGCCCTTGCAGCCTAAGGTCATTCCCAATGCTATATGTGGCATTTGCCAGAAGGGTAAAGAGGCCAACAAGAAAGGCAAGCCAGAGGCTCTCATTCACTGCTCCCAATGTGATAACAGTGGTAAGTTAACACTGTGTTTACAGGACCATTTCATGGTGTTTTAATATGATGAGGTTTTTCTTCATTTTTAAGAATATTTTAGTACTTCCCCCAGTAGTTTTCTATGCATCTGCAAAATGTAGAAAAATATGCTTTGTATTTATAGAAGTCAAAGCCTGAAAAAGAGTCATTAGAGAAGTTACAATATGGAATAAAAGCATTGCTCTAATGTGTGCTAAAATAAGAAGGCAGTGCAGATATATGCATGTTTATGGGTTTGTTCATAATGTCCGGTTTTGTTTCTCTGTGGTTTTCCTTTGTGTGTCTGTACACATGTAATCTATTCATTTCCTGTATGTGTGTCTGCATCTCTTTTGCTCCTGCACATGTTTTCTGTGTCCATAACCGTCAGGCCATCCCTCATGCTTGGACATGAGTGTAGAGCTGGTGTGTATGATCCAGACGTATCGCTGGCAATGTATGGAGTGCAAGACCTGCACAGTGTGCCAGCAACCCCATCACGAGGACGAGATGATGTTCTGCGACATGTGCGACAGAGGATACCACACGTTCTGTGTAGGCATGGAATCCATACCTACAGGTGAGTGGATAGAGTTAACGCGCTCAGTGCATGGTGGTGCATGTAACCTCCTTCTGACTTGGGAGGCTTGCAAAGTTCACTTGGTTTGTCTGTTTTCTGCTTTTGGTTCTTCTCATTATATTTAATGATCTCTGTCTTCTCAGGTCTTTGGTTGTGCGAGGTTTGCAACAAAGATTTCACCACACCCAAGAAGAAAGGAGGAGTCAAAACACCTAAGAAGTCCAAGTTGGCTCATAAATAGTTAACATGATGAACATTTATACTGTGTTGCATTTTAACACAAATACATTGGAATATCCTAAACCAAGCTGAAAGAGGGATTGCTTCCAAACAGTCCTACCTAAAAAAGGAGGAGAAGACCAAATACTGATCAAAACACAAGTCTTTCAGCCATTATTACTTATGACTTGATGCCAAACGGATGACACTTGATAGTTTCAGCAAAATAAACCTTGAATTTAAGTCAGTGAAATTTACAATTGTTTGCTAAGCAACCAAATGTTTGTGATTGAACATTTATTCATAGATGGAAGATTTTTGTGAGTGAATAATAAAACTTCTCATAAATATTTTTAACATTCCCACTTCAGCAAACAATAAATTATACAGTTGTTACTTTGTAATGTGTCTGCACTGATAAACTAAGTTTTGGGAAATACCTTCAGGTACAAATGGTGCTTTTAATCTACTGAAATAATCCGGGTGTGCAAGGTTTGTTTGTGTTAAACTTAACTGTGTGTTCATTTTTTGTATCGCATAGCTTGTGTTTTGTTTCTTATATTAACTTTTAATTATTGAGACGAGCAGTAAAGGGCAATCTAGTTCTTAAACTGTGCTTTTGATCCTGTGTAATTAAGCTTGTTACATTGGCTGTGACAGACTGCAAGAGTTTTTATTATTTGTAAATGAACAAACCAAGAATCCCATCTCTTTCTAAAACTGTACAAAAAAATAACCAATGGTAAGTACTTCAAAATTTAATTACTCTAAAGTTAATATCTATCAGTGTGATGAGCTAGCAAATTTTTATTAGTTTGGGGTTTGTTTTTTTTTTGTTTTTTTATATTGTCCTACCGTAATTGAATATACTTGTTCTTATTATTTGTTCAGAATATTTGTTCTGACTGACCAATGTCATGGTTACTGAATTATGGAGTGATTTTACATTTTAAAAAATCACAAAGTTTTTTGTCTTTTATGTTGTATATCTTTATTTTATTAAATTCTGGTAGATGTAGTCATTTATTATATCCATACATCTATGCTTTATAATGGCATATTCCAGTGCAGAGTTGTGGAGGGACTGGAATTTATCCCACCAGCTTCTTGGAAAGGTTTGGTACACCAGGATAAGTCACCATTGCAGGTCAATACAGAGACACACATTCATTCTTAGAGAGTAATATTTACTTTTCATTGGCTGAGCAGTTAAAGCAAGCGTGATCATTGTAGATTATTACAGTTCCATTTTAAGTCTGTGTTTTATCCCTTTAGAAATGCGAAGTAACAACCAGTCATTTCTTTTTGTCAGTGTGTGAAGTATAACAACCTAAAACAATACAAAAAAATGGAATAGTGTTTTAAAATAAAAAAAATCGGTAAAGCTAGCAATATGATCATTCCATTACGATGAGGAGGAGACCTGGAAATAAGATCATGAGGGGCGCTGTCGCACAGAACTCATTTGCGCATGCTCGTGAATGAACCATAGAAGAAGAGGCTGCCATATTGCAGTGATACAGCGAGTTTACCTGGTTGAGACTTTAGTTTCGTTGGTTCTCTTTTTCCAATATGCTTTCATCTCAGATTTTTGCCGACCCTGGAAAGATGAAAGAGTACCATTATACTGGTCCAGTAGAGCATCGGTTTTCACCATACGCTTTTAATGGAGGGTTAGTAGGAAATTTCAGCTGCTGATCAGTTAGCCTGGTAGCTAGCTTACTCTGTTATCTTGGACTGTCGAGTAGCACGTAACGTATTGATAATAAACAAAACAAACATAAAGCCAGAGTACTTTGTAGTATATAAATTTTATAGTGTAATATACATACATACATACATACATACATACATATGATCTTAATGCTTAGTCAAACCTTTTCCCCCATAAAAATAGAATGTAAAGAAAAGGCATAGACAAGTTTCGGTTTCGGAATATAGTACTTAGCTTCTGTTAGCATGTATCTTGGACACCAGCGGATGTTTTACCTTTACGAGCCTAAATAACTTTAATTTTTTTTTTTTCAGAACTGTTCTAGCTGTTGCCGGTGAGGACTTCGCAATTGTAGCCTCAGACACCAGGTTGAGCGAAGGCTACTCTATCCATAGCAGGGACTCTCCAAAATGCTACAAGCTGTAAGTGCGCGTCATTTCTTTTCAGAGCCAAAGAAAAAGTATCAGTTTAGCAGCAGTGACACATTAAAAAGTCATTATACTCAACGGATTATTTTAATTAGAGCTTAATTCCGTATTAAAACGTACATAAAATGTGATATTTCATTGGCTTTTTGTGGTGCCATGGTGTTTGTAAAGGAAGCTAAAAGTAATAGGTATACTAAACTCTCCTTTGTAGGTTAACTTGGGTACATTTTACAAATAGCTGGAATCTGGAAATAAAGTATTCCTTACATA
>JBAMIG010000001.1:18567528-18579238 GCA_037177335.1 Kiunga ballochi | reverse complement strand
GTGATCCATCTGCAGGTGGATCCAGGCACGTTGAGTCGTGCAAGCTTGTCCTGCAGACGAGCCGGGACGATGGTGTTAAATGCTGAGCTAAATATATGATCTGCATCAGATCAGAACAGGTCGATCAGATGTAGACTTTAACTTTTACTTTTTTCTTTTTAAAAGCACCTCGTGATCACACATTACGCCCATGACGTACTCCATGACTAACATGATATAAGAGTAATGAGAAATGCAACATAAACTGATGGCAACGTCACGTCCCACAGTGATTAGCGAGTCAGAAAGAAATCCATGAACATTTAGTACAGTTGGAAAATCAGCCTGAGGGTATAGGAAGTACTAAAGTATTCTGTTTTCAAGAGATGTTTGCAGGCTTACACACACATTAGCATGCTCTTAAACAGAGATATACCAGCAGTGAGTTAGTCTCTGACTATCAGTTGCTATAAATCAACATAAATCATGCAGCTAATATACTTGTTACAGTCTGGTCGAGGAGTACCGGTACTTCATTTAGAAGTTGAGTAAAAACATGCAAAGTCAACAGAAGGAATGGGAACCAGCTCCTGAGCCGATCTCATTGTAAAAAGAAACTTTTCCTAAAAGTTAAAGAAAGCACTTATTCAGACTATGAGGTAAAACACTGACCCTGTGGACGGTAAAATGATGGAGGAAACGTTCAAAATCAGAAGCATCCTTGTGTAATCTTTTTGAGGGTAAAGTGTGACAAAGAAAATAAGGATAAGGGATTTTTAAATTTATTTTTAAAGGTTATTTCAGTCAGGGAGGAGCTTGACGTTTAACTGTAGGGAACAAAAAGCACAATTGAACAAGAGAGGGAAGAAGTAGGCTAATGTGTGATGTCAGATAGCTGCTGTTTACACTCTGTTTATTCTGACCCATATGTATGTTTGCTTACTCCCTGCACACGAGGAATGAAAACAGTAAGTGTGTAAGATTCAGTATGCCTCAGTGGCCATGTGAACAAGTGTCCCAGAGCCAAAAAGAGGAAGGATGAACCGTTTATCCTGAAGAGGAAACAAAAATTCTGTGACATGAAAAGAGTGAAAGACTAGACAAAGTTATCAGAGAAGGAAGCATGAAGGAAAGAAAAGGAGGGAGGACAGAAAGGAAGGAAGAATGGAGGAGGCGGAGGGAAGAGGGGACAGGAACTGACAGTGAGTGAAGAAACAAAGAAGAGGGCAAAGGAAAGTTGAAAAGAACAAGGGAAGTAAAGAAAGGCATTCTGTGAATAGTAATCCTAACTGAGTTTATCTAGCATGCTAAGCCTAACGACACACATTTACAGGATGTGTCTGCTGCTGACATGCTGATGCAGCAGCAAAACAGCTGACTGTGACATCTTCCTATTTCACTGTGTGTGTTAGCAACAAGGCTCAAGGTGACTATGGTATAGTCTTGGGTTATAAGCAAATGTAAGTTTATGAATCATAGAAATAATCTAAAATAGATTACATGCATTTACTGAGATTTGGAAATCAGGTGGATTAAAACTAAAAATGTAGCTGCAAGTTATTTCACTTAAACCTAAACCAGTGCCTGTTCAGCAAACATGAACTCTGAATGAGTCTACCAGCCAATGGCAGCTGCTCATGCAAACTAGGACCACAATGCTGTCATGATGTGATCTCATGATAGTAACAAGGTAGGCCTGTTAGCCACATGACAGGTACAACACAGATGAAAAGGTTTGGTCCCACTCGCCAATACCAGTCAAACATGCACCAAGAAGTGTAACAAAAAAGAGATGTAGTCACTCATTTGGACAGATAAGCAGTTAGCTAGAAGAGAGTAGTGCCTACTTTTATCTTTGAAAGCTGTTAAAATGTGAGAATCAGGGAAACTGTGATCAGTGTCGCATTGATACAAGTTACTGTGCAGAACTGCAGCGCACTGAAGTATTTACAACATAAAACAATGACAAGACTGAAGGAAAAAGGCCAAAACTCTCCCAAGATATTTTTAATAGAATTTATTTAAAAATCACTTTATTGATGACAGACAAGGGAGAAGCTATACTGTCACAAAATGCATGAAAAAAAATCCAGTCAGGAAATGGTGAGAGGAAGCTGAAGTGGTAACATTTAGGGACAGCATGTGCAGCATAACCATGCTGCTCATAAACCACATGCTGGGAAACAGTTAGCAGCCTTTTATAATATAAATATATAATTAATTTTCCCATTTTTCCACACTTTACAAAGTCACTTCAGAGGAATGTAGCATATTAGGCTAATTATTCTATGTGTAAAGTCTCAGCATGCAGAGTCAAGCAGTCAAGGAGGCTAAACTGAAGGTGCGGTCCTGAAGACTTCATGATATCCTATTTTGGGTCAGAAGACCATATTTTGACTGTACTACTGTGACCACTGGAATGCATCTTTGTGTGCTTTGGTTCTGGTTGGGCCATTGCTAAAGCTTGTGCAATGTGAGGGGCCAATGGGGCCAGTGCAGTTTTAGGAACAAGAACGGGAAACTGGAAAAGACGGTAAGTTTTGATGAATGCCTTCAGTGTCAACCTTCAACAACCTGCTATTGTGGTCTCGCTTTCTATAAAAGAAGGACAACACACCAGCACACACACATACACAACTTTAGGCCTCGCTGAAGTCGTGCGGTTCACGACCACAGTCACTATTCAGGTTTAAGAGACTGGAGACAGAAATAACCCCCACAACAGCTAGACAAGGTCAACAGTGAACTCTATATTGGTGCTTTCTAACTTTCTAACAAAAGTCCAAGCATTGGTAGATTTAACAAGTATTAACATTGTTTCATGAACAGCCAAACAAAAATTATTAAGCATAAAATTCTTAAAAATCATCAAAGATATGTTTTATTTAAGTCTGCGCAGTACTTCCAGTTTTTGAAGGTTCAATGACAGCACCATAAGCAGAGCATTCACATTTGAGGACAGGATGCATTTCCACTATGCAAAAATAAACTCCAGTATGTTTTGGCCAGTATTTCTTCTTGTATGTTTGAGCAGCGCTCTAATGCACTTTGTACATACTCTGTATCCACAAAAACAGCAGTGAAGCTGGTAATCAGCACTACAAATTCATGACAACATCCTGGCTGTGTGTGTATATTGGGAGACATTTTTAGACTCCAAGGACAGTGTATGTTTCCTGTCTTGCTTTCTATTGTTCCTGCAGCGACAGTGATCCTCAGGAGGCAGTAAAACCCGACAGCACTGCAGACATACAGCCAATAAGAGGGCAAGACAGAGACGCCCTGAGGCCAAGGGGAACTAAAGACATCTCATTTGTAATTGTTACAACAAAAGTATGGTTAACACAATACGTCTTCCATAAAAAGCCTGACATCATGCATCATGTGGTTTGCTGTCTCTAGGTTTCACTTTATTTAAAGTCAACAGGATGTGATTTCTCTTCATTTGTTTATTTGGGCTGGTTTAAGGTGTGAGCTGCTGCACTCTGCTGGACATGAAACTGTTGACTTTCATGCAAACATAACGGGATGCAACTTCACTGTCCTCTGATGGACAGTCTGAGTAGAGAAGATAGGACAAACTAGTTATGCAGTTTTAACCAACAAAAATATTATCAAGCTGACTCTTCTGTGAGCACAATGGACTGTATTATATAAAGGTGTCTGCTAAATGATTGGATATCAGTTGCAAAACACTGAAAATATTCAACAACAAAGCCCCAAAAACATTTATAAGATTTATAATAAGCTTTGTATAGTTGTATCTTTTTCTCCATTTCAAATGGAAAAAGTAGATATAACAAAAAAAAAAAAAAAATACAGTAAATAGAGCTCCTGTAATTTTGTTTTTCTAAATAATCTAAAATATCTGAACCAATTTGCTACTTCTGACGTTTAATGAATGACAGAAAACGTCCGCAGCAAGGTAGCCGTCAGTGAAACCAATGTGAAAAGATTTAAAGTAATTCTGCTGCAGAAGGAAAAAATAAAAATGCAATTATGTCAAAAGTCTGGAGCAAAAACAAGCAAAATGAGTTAAAAAAAAAAAAAAGTAAGACATTTCAGCAAAGCAGATGTTAAAGCATTAGAAAACCACCAACACTTACTGTACTTAAAGACATGTCAATATGAAACCAGGTGGGCCAAAGCAGGAAGCAGATTGATCAATAACAAACAATGTGAGGGATGCAGGTATTTTAACTCAGGAAAAACATAAAATTTAAGCCTGAAATAAAATAATGAATAAAACAGAAGAAAATAATGTGATGTTTGGTAAAGAACTATGGGAATACAGTAAATGTACAAGACACGGACACATTCAGTAAACTGTTCAGATAGTTTGAGTTAAAGTCTATTAGAAAAGAGAAAACTAAATATGTTTATAAGTGCAAAGCTGACCCACCAGCAGCTGATGGGTCACTTTAACCACTATTAAGATTATAACTTTCCTGTTAGAAGAAAAATAAACTCATTTACTTTCTCCACTCAACCTAAAAAAAAAATTAATGATTTAACAACAAAAATGTTTAGATGTTAAACAGCATTTTTGTGGTTAAACAAAATAAAAAAGGAAGGTGCGCTTCAACTTTCTGAAGGATGGTGATAACAGCCCACCCCCTCCACACCCAAAGTACAAAACACACAGCACGACTGATTATTTAAAAATGTATTTTATGTACTTACATACTGGTGTCAAAAGAGTATGCACCAAAATGTCACATCGATTCACAATTACAAAGAAGATTTTCTTTTTTCCAATTACAAGTATTGAAAAACTATGTACAGAAAAAAAGGGCATGTTGACAAGAAGGTACACTAGTAACTTACAGTCACAATGATTTAAACGAGGCTTCTGCAAATAAAAGAAAAACATTTACACTGTCTCGGTGCTCTCAACTTTAAATTGTATTTCCACCCAGAAAAATAACCTTGTGCAATGTCTCCACAGTCCAGCGTAAAGGCAGTTTCAGAATGTGCTCCTGAAAAGCCGCCAGACTAGTTAATGAAAATGAAAAAAAAGGGAAAAACAGCTGAATGGAAACACTTTACTTAAAACATGTCCTAAAGATCATTAAAAAATGCATTTTAGTGGGCAGGCAAAAGACTGGAAGAAGGCCCTGGAGACAAGCTTCTCTCTGGGTGGACAGAGCTTTGTCTCCATGTCCCTGCATCATATCCCACAGATGGAAAGGATATTTGTCCCCAGATCCCTTTTCCTCTTATGGAAATGTACAGATTTGGATCAAGACACGACCGGTAATGAAATTGGGTCGACTAACCGTGATGCCATTTCATGGGTCCAGCAAAACCGAAACAAGACTTCTTGCATGAATGGGTTTTAGTAGGAAAAATATATGTATAAATAGCAAGAACTGGACTGGTACCCCAAATACATCAGTCCCAGGAGATAATAGAGGAGCCCCAAACCCGACACAAACAGAACCGACCTTACACGGCTTGTTCCCACTGCACCATGAAGCTTCAGCTGCTTTCACACAGCACCATCACGTCCCATCATTCATTTAATGGTACGTTTATGCAACACGTTTGGCTGTAAATTAACGTGCATTATTACTGTGAACAGTAATCAGATGCAAGTAATCTCATAAACCGTCTTCAAGCTGCCGGGAGTGAAGTGATAACAGTGCAGAACATGGCTGCAGGGAGGATGAGGCATCCTGCGGCTTCATACTGATAAATAAATGGAAACTAAAGTGATATTCAGCAAAAGGCTGCCTCTTCTGAATGAAGAAACTAAGAGTGAGCCCAACTGGACTGATCAAAAGGAACATCTGAATGAGTTGCACTGAATCCACCTAAAAACAGCCGAACTATACAGATGTTTGCACGTACGCTGTAGCCTTTGTAATGTCTGCTTCAGGGGGAAGGATTTCATTTTGAACCGACTATGTCTCTGGTGTATCTGGGGTAGCGTGGGGCCAGCTGCTGCCTCTAGGATAGTTTCTCTCCTCCTTTAGTCACTTTTAGCCTTTTTGCTGTCATTTCCATTCTCTTCAGGCTCAGTCCCTCCTGCCTCTTCTTGGTGCTTCCTTTTCTTTGTATCGTCTGACTGACAGGGGTGTGGCCGAAAAGTAACAATGATGCAGGTCATGTTGTCGCATCCCGTCCCGTCTCCGGATGTATCTGGGGCCAAACAGTGGTCCAAAAGCTGTTTGAAGTCGAAACAGAGGTTATAAATTAAGCTACTAAGTATCAACAATGTCACAGTCAAGGGAGAGGTACTAGTTAAAGTTGCCATCTGTCATTTTCACCTCTTCCACTATGGATGAGAGGGGTCTGGCTTTTCCGCTCTGGTCTGGTTTGATCCTCTCACTGATGAAATCCACCACCTCCTGACTGCTCAAGACATTCCTGCAAAATGTATAGACACAAAGTTATCACAGTTTCCCTACAGGCTTCAGTGAGGTCTGAACAGAAGGAAGTCCTGAAAATATGAATACATAATGTACAAACTCACCAGATACCATCGCAGGCAATGACCATGAAGTCATGTTCTTCATTCAGTGTCAGAACTTTGACATCAGGCATGGCAGAAATCATCTGCTCCTCTGGAGGCAAGGCTTTGTTCCTTTTATAAAAGTGGTCACCTGAGAGTCAGAGTAGCAACCATTGCATTGAAGTTTAATCTTGATGCACGCAGAAGTTAAAAACAAAGTTAAACAGAGTCCAGAGGATAGTTAGGCTTCAAATTACTAACCGATGGCTCGGGAAAGGTTGAGGCCACCGTTGACACGTCCATCCATCGTCACCTTCCCTCCAGCATTTTTGATGCGAGCCAGTTCCACCTCATCTTCTGGCTTGTGGTCGTAAGACATGTCGACAGCTTTGCCTACAGCAGGAACAGAAAGCTCCAAATGAGTTACACGTTTACGCATCAAACACATGTAAATATAACAACTATGTAGAAACTGAACTCACCGTGTTCAGACACCACGCAGCGGGAGTCGCCCGCATTGGCCACGATCAGCTGCTTCCCTCGGATCAGAGCAACAACAGCTGTGGTACCGCTGTCCGAGCCGGGCTGTGAGGGCACAAACATGGCAGCTGTGACGTACTGGTGAAACTCACTCTCTCTCTTACACACGAATACGATGCTTTCTATGAGAGCTAACGGGAGAGCCATTCTTTGGCTTTTGACCTCCGTGAGGTTTTGTCCGTTTTAGTTGTTCTTACGCTTCTGTATCTGTATGATGTGACGTGTGTGAAGCACTTTGTTTCAGCTGTGTTACTTTTGTAAAGCGGGAATGCAGGAATGTTTCCTTTACCATCACGCCAGATTGTGCAGCTTAAAATGAAAAGTATACGGTAAAAGAGCAAAGTATACATTTTTCACGTAATAAAAATTTATGTAAAACCTTATCTTACAGCATAGATCCATGTAGTGCAATAAAATACCAACACCATAACTCCCCCGGATAGTGTTTACGCTAACCAGTGTCAACCTTATTGGAATATACTGGTATTTTTTGCTGAATAACCACAGCAGGAACAGAGGGTGGTGTGGGAGCACATATCTAGCGGCATTGTTAGAAGCTATGTGAAGGAGATTGTCTTCTTTGATGATAATTTTTAACTTTATGAGAATCAGAAGTGCTTACACCCAACAACCAGAAGTGGAAAACATGCAATATGAAGAGGAAACTCGTACCGGCACACACGCTTCCTCAAAAGCAGTAAATGCTTGAGAACGGCAGCAATGACTTGTTGAACAATCATGTATAAATAGGTTAAAAATCTAAAAAGTCAGGAGTGTTTTCATCCCCTTATGAGCTGAACTGCGATTTTATATTTTTGGATAAAAAAAAAGATAAAAGTTTTGTTTGAACTTCATCACAAAGGACCAACGTGATGCATTTCCTGCACGCAGGAATCTGCTGTTCAAACCAACTGTGTACAAACCTCTTCCTTGCCATCCATTCCTGGGAGACACATTTCCTCTTCATCTTCAGAGTCCTCCTCCCCTTCCTCTGTATCCTCCTCCTCCAACTCACTGCTGTCACCCTCTTCTTCCTCACTGCCATCCTGATAGTAAATAGAAATGAAAACGTCAAAGTCACTTAGTGGGAACTTCCACATTTAAAGGTTTATTCTAGCCTCCCCTTCTCACCTCTTCATCGCTGCCCTCTTCCTCCTCTTCGCCTTCTTCTGATTCTTCACTGTCATCAAAAAACCTGGACTTGGAATCTGCAGCCTTTGAGGATGCAGAAGAGCAGGAAGGTCCTGCATCTCCTTCTGCCTTACCAGCTTTTTCCTCTCCATTGGAACTTCCCGACGCCCCACCATCCGCTACCGGAGACAGAGGACAAACACTAGACCAATGCTTTTGTACAACACTGTACCTCACAGCAAAATACCCTGTAAACTGAAAATTATGATTAAATGTACCACATGTAGTTTTGATCACCTATACCGATGTGCACAATATTATAAACTGAAGTCACGTTTATAAAGTCAGAAAGAGAAAAGAGAACTTCTTCTTGGTTTGGCTTCTCACATCTGGAGCGTTTCATGTACCCTGATTTGGGAAACTGCCCATAACGATTGGCTCACTTGTGTGTGTTATCAGTGGTAGCGTTATTTTAATACAATTTAACAGAACTGAAGTGAAAAGCCTTTAATCTAGAGTCTGTACCTGCACCTGCTCCTTTTCGCCGACAGGCTCGCAGCTTAGCCCCACATGTTGCTCCTTCGCCTTCCTTCACCTTCTCCTCCACTTCTCCATTTACCTCTTCTTTCTTCTGCCCCTCACCAGCTTGTCCCTTGTCTTCTGAGGACTCTGCATTTGGGCAGGAGGCCGCCTTAGCAGCCGCGCTGGAAATGTAAAATATATACATAAACGTACATCGGACGAGGAGTGTTGCTAATATAGGCCCACAGTAATGCTACTGCTTAGAAACGATACATCAGAACATGGCTTGCTGGTGTACCTCATGGCTGCAGCGTGTTTGATCGCACTGCGATTCTGACCATAACGAACCAGCAGCTCCTCGATGGTCATGGTGGCTTCCTCATGGAGCAAAGCTGCCTCCTCTGTGTCCACTGTGAGGAGAAGAAGAATCAGATCACATCAGTAATTTCACATTTTTTCTCTTTAGAGTTTAAAACAATGTTACAGCAGTGGTAACTAATGTCCTGGTTTACTTGGTTATGCTCCAAGCCACTTTCAGACAAATGGTTCTTTGTGGATGTTCCTCATAATTTGCATCCCTATTACTTATGTTATTTATGAAATAACACTTACAGTCGTCTTCCTCTGCCACCTTTTCAGCAGGTGGCTCCTCTGTGGGCCGTCCAGCAATCTGCACCAGCTCTTTAATGACATCTTCTGTAGTAATTCTGCCATCAACAGCCAAGAAAGCATCCTCCAGAGCCTAGAAACATGTTAATATGCGAGTCAAAATAAAAGCAAGGAAGGAAGTTGTTCCTCCAATTCTAATAATACTGATTTATAACCACAATCTATTACTTTTCCACCTCCATCAATATGAAGACCGTAACGTCTACAGCTTCTCACCTTTTGCAGTTTGCCATCTTTGTAGGCTTTTTGCTCTTTGATGATGTCAGGAAGGTACTTTGAACAGTACAGAGCAACTTCTTCACCTAAATGTGAACAGAGGGCCATATAAATTCTCAAGATAGATGTGTGTACACATAGCTCAAAGAGCTGTTTACTACAGCTGACAGAGCTGTAATAGTATAAATGAACAGCTTTACCTCCGTGTCCATCATACACAGAAAACATGGCGGTTTCCTCATCAAACTCGGGGATACAGTTATGTGCATCCTGTAACACAAACGTAAAAAAAAATAAGGAAAATGTATAGACACTAATTTCAAAATCATCAATGCTACACACACACACACAAAGAATCTGCTCTCTGCAAATAGGTCATGATATTAATTTTATTGCTGATATAGAAAGCAAGATTAAAGTAGCCACTCGTGATGGGTTTCATGCTAGGTGTGCAGTAGCATGCTCAGAAATGCCCACACGTGTTTAAATTAACGGTTGACAGTTAAGAGTTAGTTATTAACATGATGTGTGCCACAGGAAATCAGGAGCAGGCATAAATTACATGATCTTAGGGGATCACACGTGCATTGGAAAAAAAACCCTATTTATTCTGCAACTTACAACAATATCAAAGTCTCTTCGTTAGAGTCAGTAAACAGACTTAAAACGTGGTTGTCTAGTCAATTTTTCCGCCTCACCTCCATGGAGACCCGCCAGCCCTGCATGGCAGAGAACCCGTAGCTCATGTTGCTATTGCCGCCATCGGAAGAAGTCTTGGTCGTGTTAGGCTGCGACAAATATGCCCCCATGGTTGTATTTTCCTATGGGTTTGCACCTGTGGATAACACGCTTCAAATGTTTAGCTTCCCAGAAAAACACACGTGTAATACATAATACAGTTGTCAGATTTCAGATGCTTTGCTAGTTGCGGTTGCTAGCTTGCTAACATTAGCAACACTACAACAAAAAGTAGACGCATCAGCTAGCTAACATCAACGCGCTAACAGGAGCCAACCCGGCTAAACTTCCAGCAGTAACCTATGCCCTCGCCATACAAGCGGCTGCGCAGTTCTAGAAAACCCAACCCCTAAATATCGAGGTTTCGCTTACCTTTTCTGATAATGCAAGGTTAGTTTAAGGATTAGCTTATAAAAGAGATTCACATAGAAATGATTACACGTGTAAACGCAAAAGCGGCTATCCTTTCCTCCCTCTCCTTCGTCTTTTAATTCTTCTTCTATTGCTATTACTCTTTCTCCTTCTTTAGTGTCTGTTGATAGGCGACAAAATAGTTTATTGTTGAATTACTGCCACCAACTGGACTGGAGTATAAATGATCCCATCCTAGAAGTCCCATCCAAGTAATAGATCATAGTGATAGAACAGAGAGAGAGAGAGAGAGAGAGAGTCTTCAAATGTTCCCCCAAAATGTTGAGAGTGAAGGACATATTGGCCACACATCCTCTCTGGCTGCAAGGATGTATACATTTTGGAGATCAGTTTTTTAGATGGTACTTTTGTGTGCTTCCACAAATATCTTGATCACGTCATCCTTTCTCTATTTTTTCTTAGTTTGATTTATCTGAAGTAAAAGATCATGTTTCTCTTGGTTAAAGTGGGTTTTAGGGTCGCCAAAGTATTAATCTTATATTTTAAAGGTTTATGTCTCCATTTATTGAGAGGTAAATTGATAGGTGGGGTCATCTCTGTCTTTGGGAAGTTGCAATGTCAAAAAATGTTTTTCCTTGGCTGTTTTTTCTCCCCAAAAAGCCTTGTTTTAATTTGTCCCCTGAAAAAAAAGTTGGCAAATGCATAGCATTTCTCAGTGGAAATGAATTCAGGATTGAACGATTTAGGAAATACTCTGTTTTTCAGTCCAAGCAGAGCACCAGAACTGCACTGTGTTCATG
Organism: Kiunga ballochi; assembly: GCA_037177335.1. Taxonomy (NCBI): domain Eukaryota; kingdom Metazoa; phylum Chordata; class Actinopteri; order Atheriniformes; family Pseudomugilidae; genus Kiunga; species Kiunga ballochi. The sequence goes on along the minus strand of JBAMIG010000001.1, from coordinate 18,567,814 downwards.
AACTTTGCACAGAAGCAAGAAACAGAATGACACAGAGTTGAAACAAGAACCAAGGGAAAACCAAGGATTTGGGTTATATTTAAAGCCATATATTTGTGCACTGAATAGGTTTTTGCATTATGTAAATTTTGCTTTGTGGGCTGAGCCCCTGATGATGAGAGCCTATGAGAGAAACCATCCATCCATCCATTATCTCCCTAACAGGGTCACGGGGGGGGCTGGAGCCTATCCCAGCAGCCAACGGGCGAGAGGCGGGGTACACCCTGGATGGGACGCCAGTCCATCG
>JBAMIG010000001.1:18528025-18543967 GCA_037177335.1 Kiunga ballochi | reverse complement strand
ACACACACATTGAGTGATGGAAAACCCAAAACATTAATTTTCATCTAAATCTGTCCACAGAACCTGATCTAAAGTGTTCATGCCTTCTTAAAAGGTGATTTGTAAACCTCATGCTGAAGTTCACTTGGAGGATTTGGTAGGCATTTCAGATCTATGGTAAGCCTAAGTGTATCCCTTTGAGGTGTTTTAATTTGTTTTTATTTATTTATTTTTGTTTTTTGTTTTTTTTTGTTTGTTTTTTTTTTGGGGGGGGGGGTAATGAATCTAAAGGAGTGTGCAATATAATCCCATGAAATAACTTAAAACATTATTGAATAAGAGGTCATGGATGCTTTTGTGATCATCTGATGGGTGATTGATGCAATCTGACAAAGTTTGGCAACCAAAGTTATAAACATCATCATATGTGTCTTTGATTACAGTGATTTTAAAAAAAGGAATTTGGTGTGGCTGCATTATTTGATCTGGTAAAGGCGTTCGGCTCTGCACACCACAATATCTTGCAGAGCAGGTTCAGAGACAGGACTCTGAGAACTGTCTGGCTTTTGTTCAGGAGTTACTGTTTTGGCACACAGTCTGGGATGGTAGAGGGATGGATGTGTTATCAGAAAGCAGTAAAAGGCTGTTATAAAAAGGGGATTTCTCTGATATTGTTACTGTTAACTCATGGTTTTATGACCCGTTGAACATTGTTTTAAATGCAAATGAGTCATACCTTCAGGAAACTTCAAACATGTAACAACTTTCTTCACTTTTTTGATGACAAAGTTGTTAATATTTGTGAGATGGCCCGTTGTTGTGAGCGGCCAGCCACAATGAAAAACACCAAAAGAGGCTTCCGGTACAAAAATGAATTCTTTATTTGGTGAGCTTTGGACCTGGGACTTCACCAGCCTGTAGTGGAGCAGCCCAGCCCTCACCAGCCACTGATCCCACTAATGAGCCAAATGGCTCCTTTATCTCCAGCTGCTAATTGGACTGAACCATTTACAGGGGTGTCTTCCCACTATACAGTTCCACCAAAACTCAGAAGATCTGCACACCAGTATACAAAACACTTTATACATAAATACCCTGTAAAAATGCAATGTCCCCCAATTACAAAGTGCAGACATGCAATTAAAAAGTCCCAACATGCTTAGCGTGCTGTACATGCATCCAGTGTCTTTAAAGTAACGGGCCACTGCACCATTACAATATTATAGCAGAGAATTAACTGCTATTCACTGATCCATCTACATCAGTGTCACATCACTTGCTTTACCAATTCCTGCCAGTTTCTCTCAGCAGCCAGAAAGGCCCTCACATTTCCCCGTTCAAACCTAACATTGCCTACAGAGTGCGGTATGGGTGAGAGAGTCTCCGGTCCGTGTACCATTTGGTCATCTGTTTTTTATTTTCATGTTGGAAAACAAAAATTGGAAATTCATCCTTTTTCCTATTTTTGTTTGGCGGAAGGTAAACAAAAGACAAGAAATAAGTCACCTCCTGTTTTTCGTTTGAAAATCAGAAATTGAAAAATGGAAAACAAGTCTTTATCTGATTTTCTATTTTGGGCTTATTTTTACATAAGTTTGGAAATAAAATATGACTGTAATTCTTTTCCTCAAACTTTTGTTCGCTTCAACAGGTGTTGTGCCGTAAAGTAACTGTGCGGCCGCAGTAGCGCGTGCAGCCTCTTAAAGCCGTGTTGCTCACCTTCTGACGGTGGCTTTCATCAATTTAATGTCACTTTACGAAACATAATAATAATAATAATAATAATAATAATTGACATCAGTAACTCATTTATCCCTTTTCTGCAGGTCTTCCTGGATAAAAGCTGCAGTGTGTGTTAATCTGTGTTTCCTTTCCTCTCCTGCCAGTCGTGGCAGATGGATGCCATCCCTGAGCCAGTTTTTGCCCTAAGGTTTTGTCTTCCTGTTAAAAGGGAGTTTTTCTTCCCACTGTTGCTTCATGGGGTGTTTTTCGACCAAGTTGGTTCCCATGCTGGTTCGGAGCCAGAGCCCGATTAGGCACCAGTTTTTGGTGTTTCCACTGTCTAAGCACTGGCTCTTGATTCTCAAAACTTGTTCAACCCAGGCATCAACTCTGTGCTGGGCCAGAGTTGATAACCGGTTCATGCAGCTTGTGTCTACAGCTGGGGGCGGGGTTACCTGTTCATAACAATAGTCCAACCCACATCTTAATAAAAGCAAAGAAATGGACTCTGAAAACAAGAAAAATATGTCTGAGAAAGAGGCTCGGTGAGTCCTGGCTTTATGGTCACTTGTTGAGATTCAAAGTAAAGTAAAGGGGTAAATTGGACAAAGTCTGTGTTCAAGCAGCTGCAGTAAGAGAGACGCTCAGGGGATCTCCACAATCGCAGCAAAAGACAGAAGAGGAAGCTTATGGGGGTATTATCCTGTCATTTATCAAGAGCACATTTGGTAGATTTAAGACTGTTAACAGATGTATTTTAGTTCAATTCTTGCACTGATCTCTCTTAAAAAACACTCTGCTCACACTCAAACATCTCTGTTTGCAATCAAATCCATTTTGCTTGCTCTCAAAATGACCTTTCTGTTCTCAAATCTTTACAAACTTCCTCTTTCTCAAGTAACAACTCCTCTTCGTGCTTGAAGTTTTTCTGCTCTCTGTCAAAATTTCTCCTCTGATTTTTTTCTGCTCTCTGCAGTAAAATCCTGCCAAAAGTCTACTAACCAATAGAAAGCAAGCAGCATGATACCTGTGAAAACTAATAATTTCAACATCAGGAATTCTGGTACATGTTGCTGTTAAAGTGTTACTCATATGTGACTGGAGAAGGCTGTGATGTTTAATATTACCAATGTAAACATGATTTAGATTACGTAATGACACAGAACCGACCAGGCTCTTGCGGTCGAAAACAAAACTGGCTATTTGGAAGCTTTGGAGTTGAACCAGCTGAGCTCTGGCTCTAGCTCAAGAACTGAACCGGCACGGGAACCAGCTTGGTCAAAAAATGTCCATGCATGCTCTGTTGGATCAAAGTCAAGATTCAATGCAAACTTTTGGTTTCCCTTTGCTTGGCTTTTTTTTTTTATGAATTGGCTCAAATTGCTGTCTGTGAAGTGCCTTGAGATGAGATTGTCGTGTAGTGGTGCTATACAAATAAAGTTTTATTGAATTAGGCTGCACCACTTGACAAAGACAATGCCATTCAGTGCTGAGGGTTCCCTTATTGATTGTTCTCTTGTTGTCATTTATAACCTGCAAAAGAAAGTGATGCAAACCCTTTTTTAAAAGACATAAAACTGTTTCATATTTATGATTATTAGAAATCTGGTCATGTTTGAATTGTTTCACTATTCACATTAAACACACTGTAAGTAAGGCAGTGTGTGTCTGCATGCTATGTGGCTACATGGTGATATCCAATCTAGTTTATTCTTTATAACTGCTGCAAATTTCTGATCATCTATCATCCAATTTTGCTGTCTCATTTGTGAGTGTTTGTATAAGACTCTGAGCCAGATGAGTTTCTTTGATGACTGCTTCTACGTTCAGTGGTCGTTAAATGATACACACACACACACACACCCACCCACCCCCACACATACGGAGCAGTTAGGCAGGGGCAACTGGGAATACATCCAGACTGGTGGTTTCTATCTCAAGCTATAAATACCCCTCTGCTTAAACAAGATCACACACTTGAACTTATACTCATGTCGAAATGCTCACAGAGAAAAAAAACCATTCACTAACACATTAAGGCCTGGGCATACACACTTGTACACATTTGGACTCTCGCTGACACACACGAGGACACAAATCCACACAGAAATGACTCTGGCCTCAGAGGAGGCTAGCTAAGCGGTCTATGATTATGGGGTGTGTCTTTGTCTCATTTAGTGGTTCCACAAGGAGACAGTCTTCTGCTGTGTCAGACAGACACACATACACGCACACACATGCAAATACCACTTAGTGACAACAAATCCCTCACTTGGAATTTATTCGACAGATTTGTAGGAGAGCTCCAAGTGTAAATATGGAGTCAAGTGACTGAAAAAGTCTATTTTTTTATTTGCTAATCTTGCTTTGTGATGATGAACGCACAGGAGAATTCTGATCTGAGTATATTTCTGCAACAATATAGATTATTTTATTGTCTCCAGCAAGAATAAAACAAACAAACACAAAATCATGTAACACAATATGTGCTAGTTTTTATGACTCTTTTTTTATTTTGGAAAAATAGTGTTTTTTTCCCGCAGTAATAAAAATGACAGACTGTACACACAACTTTTCTCTTAAATACAACACAGTCACAATGGTCTCAAGTGCCTAACACATACATGCATACATACTTACATACATACATTATCTGCAAAATAAAAACAACCCAACTTAAATTATGACAGCTTAAACAAAAACATCACAATGAAATGGAGCTTGAATAATTACATAATTAAATTAAAAGAATACATCTTTCTTTAGATAACAAATAAAATAAAAAACAAAAGATCATAACCAAGGGCAGACAGGGTGATGGTGTCGTTAAACAAGCCAATAGTCGGAAGACTGGGGGTGAGGGAGGGTGGGAGTGGACAGTGCATACATCAACACCATACACAGAAACTCTTCTGTACACACATCCGTGCACACACACACACACACACCTCTGTAGTGCAATGAGGTCTTGGCAATTTAGACTTTATAGTTCAGCCTACTTTGAAAGAGAACAGCGTCGTTAAGAGGTCAGAAAAAGAAGGAGTCGACGAACCATCTTGAATCGATGCAGCATTCATTTCACTGAAAATAGGCACCAGTTTAAATTCAGCGCTACTAACAAATAAGCCTTAAATTTTAATTTTTTTTTTCCTTGTCACTTAGTTTACCTTTGCTTGTGCTCTAATGCTGATGTTTCCTTGGTTGCCCTGCCCATTGCATTGCCCTGTGTATCACAACCTTCAGCGGTCAGAGGCCAGTATGGCCCAACAGAATCCATGCTGGATCAATCTGCAGTCACTACTGGAGTTTTCACTTCTATATTGTCTGCTGAGAACCAGCTCAGCCAACATTGGGTCTGTCAGTGCTGCAGAGTTAGATGTGCGGCTGCTGTTGCAGTTCCACTCTCAATGTTTTTTAGTAGTCTTCTCAGGAAATCTCCACTTAAGATTCCTTGAATGATTTATTAAAAACGAGCAGACTACAGCAGAACAGGAACTCCTAATGTTGCTACAGCTCCACACACTGCTCTGCAGCACTGCACAGAACACAAGCAATATTCAATATCCATAACAGATTTTACACAGCTTTGTAATACCACAGCACAATATAGTACTATAACAGCATTTGAAAAGTTCCCAGTACTCTAAAAGGTACTTTATTACTCATTCAATCAGTAAGCCATGGTACATCCTCAGCCGACTTACAAGTCAATGCTCCTGCTTTGTCAGGATAGAAAACTTTGTCCTGTTATGAGCTGTAAATCTTTCAGTGCTGCGGAAAACATTAACGGAGCGCTTCACCAGTTTGCCAGCAGTCTTTTTGTGACTGTGTGAGGTTTCAGTCAGCACTTTTTCTGTACAAGTCTGTAAGAGTGCTAAGACTATCTTCCTGCGCTTTGTCCATAGAATCGAGTCAGCCAAAAGACCTGCATCCATCCATCATCAGAAATATCCAGAAATCACCCGTAGTACTACTGTAGTACTCAGTCTTTGCCAAGGAGATGCTAACTGGCTCATCAGCACCTTGGCTCAAAGTCCTCTGAGAAATCCCAGGGAACAGCAGCAAACAGCGGGAGTAAAACCCCCCGGAAACAAGCTGAGCTGTACTGCTCAGGGTTGGTGTGTATGAATCGCCAACAGCCTCAGGAAACCAGGATCATACCTGTAAGACAGAGAAAAAGTCAGTGTTTAGTATATTTTTAAACAAAAAGTTATGGATTTTTTTCTCAATAGAAAATCTATTATTTTGCACTCACCTCTGTAGCAATGATACATTCATCTTTCTGGTCTGATATAACATAGACAGACTGGTATTTGGTATCAGTGGTACATGGGTACCGGTTGTCACTGGGACTGTGGTATTCAATATCACTGGTTGACTGGTATTTGACATCACTTGTAGACTGGTATTTAAACTCGCTTGCTGCATGACAGTTTAAGTCTGCGGATGACTGGTATTTTGCTTCGCTGCAGCTCGGTGATTCTGCCGCTCGTTTCTTTTCCGATGCATTGCTGTGAGATAAAAAAAAAAGGCTCAGTGTTATTTCTCACAAAAGTGCTTGACTTAATTAATAAACTATGTTTATTTATACTTTTTCAATATGCAAAATGTTTGAGAGTTGTAGGAATTTACCTGTTTTGTCTCTTCCGAAATCCTTCTTCTGTGTCAGACTCATCCAACGCTTCACATTTGGGCTCTGGCTCACTGGGCTCCTCCTCTTTACACAGTGACAACTCCTCAGTCCGCAGCTCATGGACTAAGTTGTACTCCACACTGGGGTAACGAGTCTTAAAGCCATTCTTCTCTGATCCATTGAGCCCACCGATCCCACTCAGACCACCAAGTGAACCAGCAAGGTCAGAATGGTAATCTGCCTTCTTGTTGGTGTTTTTAATTGATGTTGTCATCACTGAGCACAGTTCCTTGTCGCTCCGGAGACAATTATTAGTGGTTGTAAGGTTATTCATGGTCTCGTGGCTATCGCTGTGGACACTGTCACTGTGGTGACTGTGTCTGTCCTGTAGTTTCACCCGAACATACACAACCAGTAGAGAAGAGGCAATCAGGATCACAAGAACGAGGAAGACGCCAGCGCACACAGCTGTCCAAGGGAATCCACTGTCATCGTTATCTTCATCTTCAGTATTTCCATTTTCTGAGGAAGAATATCGGCGATCTGGTCCTTCCACAACCGGCTGGGAACCCCGAGGAACTTCTGGTAAAAGGAACTGGCAGTTATGACCACCATAACCGGGTACACACGCGCACACGTAGCGACTACCACGCTCATGGCAGGTGGCCCCGTTGTGGCAGGGGTTGTGATGGCAGCGAGCGATAGGGGTGCTGCAGTTTTTGCCAGTGTAGCCTGTGAATTAAGTTAATAATTTACTGTGAGAGTCTGGAAAATCAACATTAAACTACCAGTATATTAAACAATAATTAAGTAAAGTTTCTATTTACTAGTGTCATACCTGGGGGGCAAGTACAGGTGTAGCCAGTCACTCCCTCCTGACATGTACCACCATTCTGACAAGGAAAGGATTGACAGTATCCAGAAAAGGTGCTGCTAACCTCACAGTTAGGACCTGAAAATCCCTCAGGGCACTGACAGAGGTAAGAGTTCACCAAATCCACACATTCTGCACCTGCAGAGGACAGCGGAGTTGAGACAAAGACAAGGGATTAGTCTCGTAGTATTTGTGTGCACTCCTCAAGCAGTAAGTTTAATTACCAGTGTGGGTACAAAGACAGAAAATAACATACCATTTAAACAGGGGTTGGATGAGCAATGGTCGATTTTCTTCTCACAGTTGAAACCGGCATATCCCATTGGGCACTGACAGAAATAGCCACCTTCAGGGTTGTCCACACAGTGTCCTTCATTAAAGCAAGGACCATCTGCACAGGTATTCGCACTTAACTCACAATTGTTGCCATAGAAACCAGGTGGGCAGGTGCACTTGTAGCCTTTGTCATCATCCTAAATGGGAAACATTGGAAACAGTGTTTACACCCATGCTTGTTGTCGGGATTATACTTGGATATGCACTTTCCCCTGAGGTGATACTCACAGTGCAGCTGCCTCCGTTGCGACAGAGGTTTCCAGAACATTTGCTGACTTGGATCTCACAGCTGGCACCTGTATATCCAGGTGGGCAGGAACAAGTGTAGCTGCCCTGACCAGTGTTGGTGCAGGTGGCTCCATTAAGACAAGGTTTGTGGTGTGTACAGTAGTTCAGATCTGGAAATATCAAAGATAAGAATAATGAGCAAAAGAAATTAAATGTAAAGCAAAGAGGAAATGATTGCATGTTTAAGAGGACACAAACCATGCCGAATCTGAGAATAAACAAACTAACCCTGGTTGCAAAAAAGCCCACCCCATCCCTCCTGGCAGTTACACTGCCATGGTTGTTGGCAGGTGCCGTGGAGACATCCTGGGTAACGGATGCAGTCATCACAGTAACGTCCACTGAAACCCACACGACACCTGGGAATACAGCATTCAGTTAACAACTTATAAATAGTGGGTGAAACTATTTAGAACGACAGAGTTACATTTATGTATGAAGTATAAAGAAGATTTTGGGCCTTACTTGCACTCTCCTGGTTTATCGCAGAAACCATGTTCCTCATCACATCCTGGAAGGCAAATCGCTGCAGAGAGAAAGATGTGTGATGTGAATAATGGGAAATTCAGTGTTTGCTCTCCATTAGTCTCCCATTCAGAGGACTATTTCATTACTGCCGGCTTGCCCACCTGTCTGGTTAGTGCACAAGGCTTCATATCTGCTTGTTGATCTGTCTGCACATATACAGTGTTTTGGTCATATTAGCTTCTTTTTTTTCTATCTGAAGGCTACAAAAGTTGCAGAAATGGTTCTTTTTCAATCTGAAATAGCCAAACTGGGTGTTGTGGCTGTTTTGGTAGCAAACAGGAAAACCAGCCTTCCAGCTCCTTCTTTTAACATGGTTGCTCTTCAACACAAAAGCATCCCACACAAAGCCTGCTTTCTCCTCTTGACTGTGTGTCAGAAGCTTTTTCTCACCCCTTGCACCTTTTCTCCTCCATTCCTCCTCCATCCACCTATCTCCCCCTTCTCTTCATCTCATCTCCTCCTCCTCTCCTCTCTTACATTCTCCTTCCCCCTTCTCTCCTGTCTCTCCTCATCCCCCTACTTCTTCTTCTCCTCCTCCTCCTTTTTCCCCCAGGGCCAGCTGGTCTGTGTGGAGCTAACCACCAGACAGCTGCTCCATTGTCTCCTCTCACTGAGCAGCTGCCCCCTCCACAACAATACACAACCCTGCTCGGCCAATCACCGGCCCGAATCACAACAATACAGGACCCCCGCTTGGCCAATCGGGGAGGAGGTTTGGGGTAAGGAGGCCCCAGTGGTCTAATGGAAGGCACGCGGCGTGTGAATTACTGAGGAGCCACTGCGGCTCATTAGAATGGAGGCCTCTGCTGCAATGGGATAACTAACTGACGCCTGTTGCACACGGGCCTCACATTATGAGGTGGAAAAAGTCTCTGAACAATAAAAACAGGCAAATGATTGTTTTGGAAAAATTGGAAAACCACATAGAAGATGAAAACTCTTTTGATGATTAAATGATGATTTCTTTAGGATGGCAATGTTTCGCCCCTAAGCCAAATCTAATGTAAACATGTTTATTATTCTTTCAGGCGGTGTTTGGAGTTTGCATGCCTAGTGTAAACTTTAGCACCGACACTTAATGACAGTGCCTCTCATTAACTTCATAAACCACACAATCTGCTGTCACTAGGATGAAAAAGTAACTACTCCAATACCAGGAAGGTGAAGCGCCATGTTGCTTTTTTTTCTTTTTTTTTGTTTTAAATCTCTCATTAATGGCTTTCCTCCAACATAGTTCCATGCAGATTTAATGATGCTAAAAAGCAAGCCCACTTACACTCAGTGCAATACTGGCCCTTCCAACCAGAGTTGCATATGATTTCTCCACGCTCGCCGCAGGTGAAGTGTCCAAAAGCATCGTCTCTAGGCCGACAGAAGACTGAGCAGCCGTCGCCGTAGTAGTGCTCATCGCAAAGGAAGCGGTAGGAGTAGCGCAGCTCTGTTCTGCCGGCTGCCTGCATGTCCTTGGACCATTCTTCTCCCACAGCGAGGTGACGCTGGGTGGTGATCCTGCTGATCAAACGCTCTGGGTTGTCTGTACAAGTAAATCAGAGTCTGATGTCAGCCTCCCTTTTTAAAAGAACTGTTCTGACTCTTTTATGGTTGTTATAAATGTGAGGTTTTATTACTACAGATGTCACATTTTTTGTAACTCATTCTGAAGCAAGCTTATTTGCTTTGACTTCTACACAGAAATGGCAACCTATCCTGCAAAAATGAAGAATTGTATGACTAAGAATATTAGAAAATGTTGTGAACTGTTTTAGTTTAGCCTCTATCACTTATTCTCCCTCTGTGCTGCATTCTGATGAAAGCAAGATAAGAAGATGCTTATTATCACACATGTAAACATGGATATGACAATGTGCCAGATGGTGCATTTGAATTTAGTTTTTTTGTTTTGATTATGATCAGTGACAAATTGTCTCCCCATTTAATATTAGCACTCTTTCTTCACCAAGGCTTTGTGATCTGAGGTTAGTTTGTCTCTTTTTCGTTTACAGGAAAGGTGTTTATTAAAAAACACCATTTTGTTAGCAATATGCCAAAAAATGAGGGGAGCTTTTTATGCATTAATCAGAAATTGTGTATCTTGATGTGAACCATAATGGGTATTAAATGTAAAAGTTCCGTGAGAAAACAAGTTCACCATTAGCTTTAATGTCTGTCTGGGTTACAGGCTATGCTGTCTTCTTTGGATGTCACCCACCTGTTGTCAGGTCGTCCAGGGAGTCAGTGTGCAAAGCTTCAATGATCAGTGAAAACGTCCCCTGAGGAGAGATTGAGAGAGTCAACAGCTGCTCAGCCTGGAGGCCTCCCTCCTTCAGCAGATCAACACAAGGCCATTAGGAGGCCTCGCAATAAACTTCACAGCCTAATTCCCCTGTTGATTAGGGCTCTAATAAGACCGGCTACTTGCTCCTCTTTTCACACCCCCGCTACAATCACACTCTGACACAGCTGTAAAACCAAAACGAGGCGGAATTTCACGCTGCGCTGCCAATGATGTGCCAACTCAGAGGATGCTATATTTCCCACCACTGCTGGTCAGAGAAGCGTCCTGTGCACCCCCACCCCACACCCTAACACACGCTTCTTTCACACACCCTCCCCCGCTCCCCATTTCCCCGTTTTATCCTACCAAAGAGCACAGAAATACTACAATGGCTTCACTCACACACTCTGCTGACAAAGACCCTCACATGTGTTGAGTTGGGGAGCATCTGTTGTTTTGTTTTTTTTTAACACTCTAAAGCTAATATGTCTCACTGGAATATGAATAACTACAATAATTTAACTGTCTGCTTGTAGTTTTGGCGTAAACCTCCCAGGCAAACTTCAACGGGAGACAAATGAGTCTAGATGTAGAATAACATCTTGCATTAAAATGTAACAGTAGGCAAAGTTGTTTCCATAAAATTTAAAACAAGCCATTAAAAACATAATTTATATCAAACAGCAGGTCTATTTCTAATCGGATGTCCGCGATTACTCACTGGCCATGTGAAGCCGAAGGAAAAGCGGATTGGGTTGGTGAAGGTGTCTGCATTGGTCTCCGGGACCTGGAAGGAGTTCGACCCGAGGACAGGAGTCACAGTTCCGCCATATGTGCATGGGGGCTCGGGGGAGACGCTGGCCTGGTAGTGCTTCAGACAGATCCGAAAAAAGGTCTTGCACTCGCACTGCTGGTGGCCCGGTTGATGCGCAGAGCCTCCTGGGCAGCAGTTTGCGTTCCCCGTTATGCCCTTCTTGTTGAGAAACTCCTGCAGCTTCAGCTCAAACATACCGGAGCAATGAACCTATAACACAGATAAATACAGCTTTTTTTATGCAGGTCTTTTGTTAATATTTTGAATATAGGAGTAGGCTTTCGGTTTTTTTTTTGGGCGAAGACTTGTTTTTTCTCTCAAAAACGAAATATACATGCAGACAAAAGGTGTACGCAAATTCCCTCTATTATGCCTGATTTTTTTTATTGCATAGCCTACCTGGCAGGTGAGCAGTGATAGACTGACAGCTAGGAGCAGACACAGGTGTTCCATTGTGTTGACAGCCCCTCAAAAAGCAGCGAAAGCTCCACAGGTTTGTGTAGAACTATTCAAACACACATGGAGAAGGTTTCGGATGCTCTTCGGTGTGTAACAGTCAAGGTGAGGTTTAATGCTCAAGGGTAAAGATTAAGTCTGTCTTCTGTGCCTCCTGTTTTCCCCCCAAGATGTGTCAGTTGTTGGCAGAAAGGAACTTCTGGTGTAAAGTAATCCCCAGTGAAAGGGTCCCCTTGAAAAAGTCGCTCTGAAATCCCCGATGGAAATGTAGCAGTTAATTCCAACCAATCGGTGCAGACATAACTATGATCTTATTTTTTTCCAGTTGATTGCTTGTGATATGCTGATCCTATAGACAGAAAACAAGGATCCACTCCTCTTTGATTCTCATGGTCTGCCAATCCGTAAGTCTGATAGGTCTTCTGTACTGCGCAGGGTTTTATACCAGGCCAGCAGGCCAAGGGTAATAAGATGCAAATGAGCCCCTCTGCTCCTCTTCTTCCCCTCCCTCCACCATCACCACAAGTCCGCCCCAGGGCCATCACAAAGAAAGAGGGGGAGGAGGGTGTGGGGGAGTTTAGGAGGGGTGAGCAAAACTTTTCTAAACCCGCCCTCTCTTCTCCTTTGCTCTCAAGGGGACAGACCAAATGGCTAGTGAGCTGTTAAATGTGCAACAACCCTTTGCTTCCCCCCGATGCCTCCCTCCTCCATAACACACGGGGCCCATTTACATTCCGACAAATTCTTTAACCTCTGCAAAGAAATCCTCCGCTCTATCATGAGATTTATATGCGAAGCAGCCAGTCTGACGGTGGCTTCTCATATTTGGGGTTATAATGGTAAAACTCTGGCTGGCCTGCGCCTTGCATGGCCAGCCAGCCAGCCGTTCCAACTGCGCTAACGACCATCTGCTCCGTTGCATTCCTATGGTGTTTTGCAGTGCCGGGGTTTTCACATGCTCACACCCCCAAAACAAGATCTGTTCTTAAACGTTCCCTATAACAATTGATGTTTAGATGTTTCCTATTGCACATATGCGCCCATCAAGTCAACATTTTCTTGGCGCCTTAAATCAGATTTTTTTGAGTAAATCTATGATAAATAGAAAATATTAGAGCACACCTTTGGTACATCCTCAGTATGAACATATAGCCTAATGTATTAAATGTGTAAAGAATAAGAGGTGCACTAATAACAGTCTTATTTCTATACATTATCCGATTTCTTTGTATGATATTTTGAACCATTTTAGACAGATAAACATCCCGCGAGATCAAAAAGAAAATATTTTATCTGTGCGTAAAGACGCATCAAAATGCGCACATTTTCCTCAGGGCAACAAAGCAAAACCTTTTTCACTGCAAGTGCGTGTTTCCCGAACTTGCACTATGGTCGAGGCTGTAAAAAAAAAAGAAAAAGAAAAAAGATTTGGTGGTGTGTCACTCGCGTGGCTGTCATTAAAGGACTTTGTGAGGAGAGGGAGGGTGAAGGGGGGCAGGAGGAGGAGGAGGAGGAGAGTCACAGGGAGTAAAGTTTTTTTTCTCTTTGTGCTTTCAGCTGTATGGTAATTGGGTCGGCAGCACCTGCTCTCCCACAATAATACAACACCAGATACAGAGAAGAGAGAAAGCGATAGAGAGAAAGGCAAAAACATGGCTAGTGGTAAAAGCAATAATCTACAAGGTATTTGATTTAGAAATGATACATTATTCATATGCAATCCTAGTAAAATCCTTACAGTTAATGGGAAACGCACTCCAAGTGATTGAGATAGGCTATCAGTAGGCTATTGTCTTATGGTCACATGACACAAACTCATAGGATTCACTGTCTCATTTGCATTCGTGTGCCTATCCACTAAAAAAATGCGGGGAGGAATGTGCCATGACATTATTATGAACTTATCTGTGAACCACCTGAAGATATTAAATAACCTAAACAATCCCTCCCAGTGGTTCTTGTATCAAATATAAATACACTTAGCCAATTATCAACCATAACCGTGTAAACTAAAACAGTTTAAACTATAGTTGGTGTTGTGTGATGGGTTATTTATACTCTGCTACTATCAAAAAGGAAATTAGCTGGAGCAAGGTGCTGATTGCTCAGTGGATAGGGGTTTGGTGCCACACTTTAACCCATTCTCTACAGCACAACTCAAAAGGTTCCCCTTCCTGAATTATTCCTTTATTACAGTGTTGAAGCAACATTAAAGTAGGCTACAGACAGAACAAGTGACAAGTGCATCTTGTACTATTTCACTATTAATGTTTATGCATACTAGCACACACATGAATAGAGTAGCCTACGAGTACTGGGATGAGAGGGTGGGATCATGGAGTAGTGGAGTATCCTAATGAACAACAATTGTAGCTGCTCCCCCTGCATAGCATCACTATTTTGCTTCACAAACAAGGCCCTCATTCACAAAACGCAGCTAACATATGGACAACTTTCAGCTTGCTATGTCAACTCATACAGGGCTGATCCACTGGTCTGTGAAAGCCAAAGTCCTCAAACTGCATGTGGATATCTATTATGTGTCCATAAAAAAAAGCCTCAAACCTTAAGCTTTAACACTATTGTCCCTGCCTGCCACAGTCTTTCCAGATAGCAGTGTGTGTTTAGCTGCAGGACGCAGCTCTATACTCCACATTTCATTTAACCAGTTGATTTCAGGACCCGTGTCAACAGTCCGCAATGCTCCTATGTGGCGTGGCGTAAAATCCCTGTCTTGGAAGTCTTTTATGATCACTCATCCCGACTTCCAGAGGTCTCTGGAGCTTTTCTCTATCTCCCTCTGCATTAGCCCAAATAACTATCAGTCACTCATCACCACGACGTGGCACACATTTTCCGATTACGCCAGCAAAGCGTGACTGAAAGGCATGGTGGAGGTGGAAATTGACCCCCCTCCTTCACAAACATCAAGACGGCATTTTTCACCCAAACATAATTTATGCCAGGATGTTCTCTGTTTTAAGGAAACAGTACAAACTCCTCCCTCCTGGTTCCTTTTAGTGTGTGCGTACGTGGGTGCACGCGGACGACGCGCGCGAGTAAAAATTGTTTAACTTGAGGTCGATTGTTTAATTGAAGTGCTTTCCAGTTGTCTGTGCGTGTATGTATGTATGCGTGTGCGCGCTTGTTTGTTAGTGTGCGTGTGTGTGTGTGAGCGGACACGCGCGCGGGCAGTGGAGAGCTCCGTGACACGCAGGGAAACAACAAAGGAAGAGGTCTCACGCCCCGCCGCTCATTCATCCCTTTCTCTAGCAAAGTAATTCCCATTGATTCCTATTGAACAGCAAGTCGCGAGCCCCTCAGGGGAGAACCATGTGATTTGTGAAGGGTCGCGAGGACAAGACACGCCCCTCCTCGAGCCCGGCCATCTGCTCACCAAACACCACAACACTAACCAACTACCAAATGGCTTCTCTCATCTCCATCGCTCCAAACAGTCTGACTAATTTGTTGCCATCCCCTGTCCGTTCCTCTCAGCCACTCTCATCTTTCTGTCACCTCTTATCTACTATTTCTGGGTCTAGCCTCATTCTGAGGAAACCCAAATGCCTCTGTAAGGAAAACTACTTGTTGTTTCCAGAGCCAAATCACAGTGGTGGCATGCAAGATGGCCATATGGCCTGTGTGTGTGTGCGTGCCAAGAAATGGATGGATGGCCATCGTGGGAACCTCCACATCATGGCCATCACACCAACTACACTCTGTCACACACACATATGCACTCTTACACACACTACTCTAAACAGAAAGACAGCCTTCACACTGGTCAGTTGTAAAAATCACAGTTCACAAGGACTGTGGACTTTCTTGGTTTTAGACACAAGCAAAAGTTAAAACACAGTAAGAATACTGGTTCCGCTTCATATCTGACTAAGTGGGCCATGAATAAAGCTTATGGCCAGCTAAAGACATCCTCTATGCAGGTTTGAGTCACTGCATTTGGATAGATAGATAGATAGATAGATAGATAGATAGATAGATAGATAGATAGATAGATAGATAGATAGATAGATAGA
>JBAMIG010000001.1:18509026-18523938 GCA_037177335.1 Kiunga ballochi | reverse complement strand
TCTATCTATCTATCTATCTATCTATCTATCTATCTATCTATCTATCTATCTATCTATCTATCTATCTATCTATCCTTTCATTCATGCAGATCCCACACTTGTTGTTGATGGGATGGCCTGCCTGCGCCACTGGTATTCGTGTGAGGACTGGGTATGTGGGGGCCAGTGGAAGGAATATATTGCTGTCCTGAAGAGCTGGGTTGAAGCATTTACCTCTGCAGGAATTAAACTGGTCTTTTTCTTTGATGGAGTTGTGGAAGATCAGAAGAGACAAGAGTGGGTGAGCAACAGACACTAAATAAGAGACTGTGACTAGTTTGAACATAGATATTTAAGCTAATAACCTTGAATAAAATCAACAAGTTTGTGAATTAATGAGTTTTCTGCTTTGATGGTAGAGATTACGATGATGTGAGATGCCTTGTTTCAGGGACCACTTGTCTTCTTTGCTGCCGTTCTGCTTCTTTTGTATATTCATTTTTGATAATCTGCAACATCTTCTCTGCTCTGCAGGTTAAAAGGAGACACAGAGTGAATGGGGACATTTCAAAACTATTTAACTACATCAAGCTACACAGAGAACAACCTGGTAAAGAGCTGTTTTGTCTGCCATCTGCGCTGGCAACATTCACACTCTTTGCTCTCAGGTCAGCGTTTGCAAAAGCTAATCATGATACATTTGCTGTTACAGAACATATATACCATCAGTCAAGTGTACAATAATTTACTCAAAACATGAAGTTTAACCAGAATTGGTGTTTCTTACAGGACTTTAGGTCAGGAGGTGTTTTGCTCAGTGCGGGAGGCAGATTATGAGATTGCCAGCTATGCTCGTCAGCATGGCTGTATGGGCATTCTGGGACAGGACTCAGATTTCATCATATATGACAGGTTTTCAAAAACAATTATGTTGTTTTTCAATTTTAGTAATTGCAGAGTGACATTTATAATTTAAACTGCTGACCTGGACTTTGTGTCCATGATAGGCTGTGTAAATGATGAATGAATGAACCCACTGATCTAAACGTGCAGTTTTATTTTATCTGTTAAGTGCCCCCTACTTATCCGTGGCAAAGCTGCGACTAAACAGCCTCACCACCGTCATGTACGACCGACAGAGGCTCTGCAGAACCATTGGAGTGGCTGTAACCGAGCTACCGCTGCTGGCTTGTCTCCTAGGTAATGATGTGGTGTCAGAAGTACAGATGCAGCACATCAGGAACATTGCCATGGAAACTTACAGGTATGAATGAAAGTTTCAGTCTTATCCTCTTTTTTCCTCAGCTATACTGAATGATTAAGTGCAAACAAAAAAAGTTGGTTGCAGCATATTGAGCATGTTTATGATTCTCTCATACCAGTGGGGTGGGATTTGTCCACAGAATAACACAAAAATATTTTTTTTTAACTAAGGAAGCATAATTCAACTAGTGTAACTCACTGTTAACAGGAGAAACAACCCATCTCCATATTCTGGGGCTCCTCAGGGCCAGGTGATACAAGCAGTAGCTCAGCTTGTGAGTTTCCACAGCAGAGAGAAGGAGGAAAACCAGCTTGTCCCAGAATATCTGAATGTGTCAACTCCTCAAAGGGAGCTGCTGAAGAAGGGAATTTCCTCCTATTTACTACCTGGAGACAAAGGTTTTGAGTTGTTGAACATTTCTGCACTCCCCTCCGCTTTTGAAAAACATGTTAGTCCAGAGATTTTAAAGGTATGTTATGATTCTTAACATGTATTTAAGCTGTAAGTCTCTCCACAGTTTTCAATGTACCAAATACCAGAATAGCTAAATATTTTTTTACTGTGTGGTTTTCCACAGGCATGTAGAGAGAAGCATGTAGCAGCAGAGGGTTTCATGGTTTACAGTGTTGTGTGTGTTGGAGTCACTGAATGTAGCAACTCTCTGGAGGACGAGGCGGACACAGAGTTGCTGCCTCAGGCCCTTGTCTACAAGTGCTGTAGACAACGCATCTATGGTCTGTTGCTGCTGCTTGGACAAAACGGTATGACAGCAGGGCAGTTTAAGCTCAGCACGCACATAATATTGAAAATTCTTGTTTGTTTAGATACATGCAGAAGCTTTAAAGAGGCGCTTAGACGTCAACATTTTTCTTACAAACATCCATCACAAATGTCTCAGTTTGTAGATGAAATTATATTATTATAAAAGTGCTTATGTCTCTTACATGTAATGGTATTCCATCTGTTTGATTAAAATTTTGTTTGTTTTTTTAGTCACCAATGTGGATCTCCCAGCAATCAAAGAGTGGTTTGTTTTCCCTGGAAACCCTCTAAAAGAACCTGACATGGTCCATCCTGTTCCTGTCACTCTCCCATGTAATGTACCTGCTTTTACATAAACACACACACACATATATATATATATATGTGTGTGTGTGGGTGTGTGTATTGTTAGCTATCATTTTGCCCCCTGTTAAAGATAATTCTCTTCTTTCTGAATTTGTAGGTACTAAACCCAGTCTGGACTTATTATGGTCCAGCACGGGTCCAGATGTTTCCGCTCTTCGCCTGACAGCCTTCCTTTCCATTTTTGACTGTCTGGAGTACTCCCACTTGTATGGGGAAATCGAAGACGCTCTCCTGGCTGCTCTCTGTTTAATCACATACATAGTCCTCCAGGTATTGCCAGCCTTTATAAATTGATAGTTTTAATTGGTAAAAACAAAACTTTATCAGAGGAAAGAAGTGTCAAACAGTAGAACTTCGCCTAATTCATCAATTCTTCAAGATTACTTTTTCTGATTTCTTTAAAAGCTCATTTTCTTTTAAGTTTTAAGAAGAATGATAATTTATTCACAAAACAATTCAACCAACCTTTTATTTTTTTTGTAACATAAGTTACATCCAGTATTTTCCTTCAAAGACTCCTGTTTTGTGCTACACGGGCAAAAACATGCACACAATAGTAATATGCACATTAAAAAGCTTTGACATCTCAGCCATGATTAATATGTGTGTTTAGTGATGACCAGCCAGCCTGCATGTTTGGCATAGGCTCCAATGAGTAATTCTGCTGTTGATGAATGGGTGGTAAATCTACACCTAGTGATTTCTGTAAACAGAAAATGAAAGCCCAAATTTATTTGGTGACAATTAAACACACACGTCAGCTTTTGATCTGGGTTCTCATCTACAACACATACACAACAATTATTGTGTTGTTTTGTCAGCATGTTATGTGAAATTAAACATTGCTTGTTGACGCTCTGCTCTGTTGGCTTGCCATTGGTTCATGGTCCCCATTACCCCCCTCCACACACATACAAACACACAGAAATCCAAGTGTGGCCTTAGATGCCGATCTTTGTTACCTCAGCTCTTACGTCAAAAGTAAAGCTGGTAAAACGCAAAGCTTTGAATATATTAAGAAACAGTTTCTAATTAATCAGTACTCTCACAGCATTGTAATTGTAAATGTTAAACCATACACACATCTGAGCTGTTTGGGATCCTGCTGTAATACCTAATCACCACTTTTCAGAGTGTGCAAAAGAAGTAGAGATTTGTGTATTTTGCACCAGCGTCATCTGCTTTTGCATTAACAAAACAGAGACAGGATCACAGCACCTGAAGAAAGGTGCGTCACATTGTGGAAGCTAAACACGCAGCAGTCGGATTTAATGGCTTTAAATCAATGGCTGGTAGCTAATGTGATCTATAGTTCGTCTTTCAGAAGGAAATTATAACTAAATCAGTTTATCACATTTTATTCTGATACCTGTAAAATATATCACCTTTAAAGTGTTTAATTTGGCACTATAGTGTTTTTTCTGAGTTGCAGCTGAAAGGTAATGAGCATCTGAATCATTTAGTCATCAGTAGTTTGGTTTAACCTTCAGGGGGTTTCATTGTTTGTACTTTAACTTGTCCTATGTCATCACTGTTGTCGCCTAAACAGACTGAGGGAAGGACTGACGGGCAGGATTCCAGACACATGCAGATTTTAGCCAAACAGAGACGATGACTGGCAGGCACTGATTTAAATGGATGAAGGACTGACAGACAGACATGAGTGCAGCTTGTTAGACAAGTAGATAATCAGAGATGAGCAGCCGGTCTGACACACAATAGTAGCTTGTCTGATCGGTGCCGCTCTCACATTCCCTGCTCACTCTTCTATTTAAATAACGTCAGCGTTGTTTGTTTTGTAAACACAACTTGGCAGCATTGTTTCTTTCTCTGTTGAATTGTTGGACAGCAGGCAGACCAAACAAAAAGACCCATGCAGAATACTCAGTGGGGTGTGATTGAATTGGAAAACCATATAGTGTCCTTTGTCTGTGTTTGTTGTTTATGTTTTCAGGTAGAGACTTTGTCTCAAGAGGACGTGGATGCTTACCTGAGCCAGGCTGTGTGTCTGAGACTGAAATCTCCCCAGGAGCTTCAGCAAATCGAGGTCAGACACAGCCCCCGACAAGCACAATCTTCAAAAGCCATAATTTTTTATTGAGTTATACTGAAAACAGGATAATGTAGTTAGAATTTTTTTTAGACGCTCATTTTCTCCCAAACTTTAAACAGGCAATGTTTGCTGCCTTTCACAGTAAACAAAATCTTCCTGCGGTAAACGTGGCTCAAAAACAATAGAAATTAGAGGGAAAAGACACAAATATGCTTCTGATTGGCAATCTTTCCTAGAAATCATAGAACAAAGTGGAAAAAGGGGACAATTATGACATAATTATGTGCAGTCAATTGAAACAATATGTTTAACATGTTTTAAAAAAAGAACATTTTTTCTTGGAAGTTATTTCCAGATAAAGGTGTGAAGGGATTTATTATTCTTTTAGCCAGATTAACAATTAAACTAAATTAAAATAATTAGATGTTTCTTGTCAGTCTTACCTGCAGAACATGAAAGCCAAGTAGCAGCACACTTGGTCTCATTAATGAAGAAAAAAGACCAGAGGTGTACATGTTTACTACTGTAACAGTGTTTAATTACTCAGCAGATGATTTAAAATGGTCCTGGAGTAAAAAAAAAAACAAAAAACAGTAAGAATATGTGACCTGTGAGAGCTCGGATTTGCTTCTTCACTTTCTGGGAAAACAGCCGTTGTGTTTGGCCCCTTTTTGTAGCCCCGTTTATTTTTACTGCCTAATTACCATACTTATGTCAAGTAATTTGTATTTTTGCTGCTTGTCTGTTTTCTACACAATAATTAGGGCTGGGCGTTGATATGCTGTCTAGAACAGAGTCATGGTTACGTTGGGGGGGGGGGGTTGAAATGACTGAGTGATGTGTAGATGAAATACTAGCAAACAACACACATGCGCTACATATTGTGCAACTTATAGTGTGTGTGGACAATTTTCACAGATTCGCACAAGAAGTTTCTTCATTTAACACCTGAACACACACACCACACACACATACACACACCACACACACAGACAGCATTGGTGGAAAATAAACTTCTGGTTTCATTAAAACACGTTTCAGGTTGAATAATCTGATTCTTGTCTTGCCCCCCTTAATGTACACCAGAAAGCAGAAGATTACTCTGTAGGACATGATATATAGCCCCAAAAATGTTTTGTTTCTCTTTTATGTTTTGTTAAAGGGATAAATATAGACGTTATATTAAAAATGTGACTTTTCTTACCATTTTTTCATGGGACGAGTCAAAGGGTTAAGGAGAAAGCGGTTTTTTGGGTAGGCTTTGATAGTTAAAGGTTTTGTTCCAGCATTCCTCACAATGGGATCAGGATTTTGGAGCGTGTGTTGTGTGTGGTTCTGCATGTAAGTGTCTTTGTGTGTGTAACAGGGAGAACATGAGACAGTCGCCTGTCTGTCCTGGCTGACGCTCACCACATGGAGCTATTTACACCACACACTCCACCCCAATGGACACACACAAACATACACACAAACACACACATCCCTGTCTTTGTCTGAGGCCTTTTGTGTGTTCTCATGTTCGCATTTAGCATTCAGACTCTTATTTTCTGTTTTTCTTCATAAAATTCTCTTTTTTTCTCTGTTTTTTTTGTGTATGTGTGTGTTTGTGTGCACCTTCTGGTTTTTGTGTCTACATCGACTGGTTCATTGTTTTCTGAAAGCAAAGCTGTGTTTGACTGAAAGCAGGTGGCAGGCAGGACTGTGTGTGTGTGTGTGTGTGTGTGTGTGTGTGTGTGTGTACATAATCAGTGTTATCAGTGCTACTCGCCAGAGGACAGGTGAGAACAGACACACAGGGAGAACATCTGCATGCTGCTACTCTTGTTGCTGTTAGCTTCTCTTGGGCTCCAATTACATCTTTCTTTTCCCCTTGTCTCTCAAAGATTTAAGCCTGTAATTTTAAGAAATTAGATATAATCTTTTAAAAGTCATTTAAAGAGTTTTAGTCTGTTTATTTAGGTTTTCTTCCATTATTGAGCATCCTTCATTCATAAACCAAAAGAGTGGGTAATTTTTTTTTATAAAATATCTTTCTCATATGTAAGATAAGTGCTACAGAGCTTTAAAAAGAAACTTGTTGCAAAGAAGCGACACCACTTTATAACATATTTTTGAAAGCAAATTGAAACCCAAATGGATCAGTGAAGAAGTTTCTGTTTTCTGGCTGTGAGGACGAAAAAAAGAGAGTAAAGTAACACTACAGTGGGTGGCCTTGATTGTGGGATTTATGTGTCAGGGTTTAGCAGATGCGATTGTGCAAATTAAAGTTGGGAAACAATGATTATTTAGGCAAATGTGAGGAAGATGTTTGGAATTTATTGTAAGTGGGGGCACTTAGCACATTGAAGAAACAGATGGCTCTTTGTTGCAAGACTGTTAGAGATGCTGCAACAGGATGATGTGCGAGGGGTGTGTGGACGGAAGTCAGTGCTCCGGGCACTAATGCAGTTTAGTTTATATTGCATTATTTATGGGAATGTCATGAATTTGGAAAGCAGTTTAAGGTGAATGGTTCAGTCACACTTCAGTGTCATTTCTATGTGATTAAAATAGTATATAATAAACATGTAAGCCAGTTTAAGACTTTGAAATGACCTGAGGAGGGAACTAAGGAAACTTTAAAGTGGCCATGTGATGTTATTTTTGTCCAACACTGAACCCAAAACATGACAAACATTACATTTATACTGAAGTTGTCATGTTTGGACTAAGATAGTCTGATTTAAGGTCATATTTACAATGACATAAAAACATGCAAAAAAGATTTTATTTAACATTACTACAACTCACTCCAGCATTTCAACCATTACAGCAGCTCAGGCAGAAAAGACTTTAGTTTAATCATAGCTTAGCTCAGGCTTTTTTTTCTACAAAAATAACATGTTGATCGCGTAAAAGTATTGAAAATCTTTAAATTTTTTATATAAGCACAGCACACTCTTTAGTTTAAACCAGAAGGTTTTAGTGTTTTCCTGGTACAACACACCTCATTCAAATGAACAGCTCATTAACAAGCAGGTGCTTAAGAGGACAACATGTTGTTGGAGAAGCTCTTCGTTTGAATGAGGTGTGTTTTACCAGGAAAACACTAAAACCTTCTGGATGGTAACCCATAAGGACCAGAGTTGGTGACCTCTCCTGTAAACTATGGCATGTGGCACCAGCTCCATCTACAAGCATCAACACCATGAGCTAAATAGGAAAAACATTTAAGTGTATATTTAAATGTAATTTATACTCTTTCTTCATGAGGTTCAAAGTCAACTTATTAAAAGTGTCTGCTGACATTGTTCCCCTACTATAAATAGCATGAACCTGCAGCGTGCATTGCTTTAAACATAAAAGCGTTTATCACCATAATGGCAACATTAATTACTACAAATGAATAAATGCTCCTTAGAGGTAACGTACTTACACTGAACAGCCACAGAAGAAGAAGAGGCAGACAGCTATGATTCAAAAGCTTCTCAAGATGCTCTCCATACATATATTTGTCTTTAAACATTGAAAACCATTAAGAATGTATTTTAAGGAGGACATTAATACATTGTTTGTGTTTTGTGTTAATTGTATGTTAAATACTATATAAATGAAAGGTTTGGCAGTGACCGTCTTAAATGGTAAGTAAGTGCGCTGATCTTTTAGCTGTATTGGTTGAAAAATGTCTGTTTAGCTGCGGTTATTAATTAGACAGAGAGTTTCTCTGGTAATGTTAGAAATTGTACACCTATATGTTGGCTGAAATGGGACTAGTATTTCTGCCCAACCATGTATCTGTGAGTACGGTGTCGCCAAACACAACATACTGCGTTTGACATCATGATGCAAAATAGCACTGATATGTAAAACCAGACTTACTTTTTCTGTTTCCAGTTGCCTCTGCTTTCTAGTCGTGCGGTACAGCTTGGGTGTCTATATGTCCGAGGACTGAGCCACATGCTGGGTGCTAACACTGCCAGCGGCTGTCCACTGGCCAGTTCTGCCCTGATGCCCTGGCACAGCTTTGATGGACGGTTTTTCCACTCAAAGTACCTGCTGGCACATAGGGGTGTGGAGAAAGCTGAGCTGCTGGATGGTGATGTAAGTGGAGACTGAGGATTTTACTGGGACGTGTATCTGAGAAAGAAAAACTACTACCTTTGTGATTGAATGTTTTCTTTGTTACAGCTGTCCTGCCTCTCTCACTTTACACAAGTGAAGGACAAACTTGTAGAAATGTGCACAAAAAGAGGGAGAGTCCTGCAATCCAGACCCAAGGCCCCACTGCTTAAACCCACCCATGAAGTTAGATACAGAGACACGCACTCAGGTGAGACAGTAGATACTAAAGTTGTGGTCTGTATAAACATCTGGCAACCTGTCCAGCGTGTGCCCTGTCTCTTGTAATCCTGCCAGGATGGTGCTTAAATGTACCATTCATTCCTTTAATGCATTTAATTTTCTTCTTTCCCTTCTTCACTGTTCACGCTGAATGTTGATTCGCTCCCGTTTTCACATCACACAAGTACACTGCAGTCTTTAGAAAAAGCCTTTTGAGCTTTAAGCTCCTTATGGATGTGGAAAAAAACATTTGTCATGAATTAAAAAATCTTATGCTGTTTTTAGGATCTCCTGGCAATATTGTGGTGAAGATGAACACAAAAAAACCTACAATCTACGTGTACAGTTCTGATATTTGTTATAGAGACAGGAAAACAAGGAAGAAGGATCAAGAATCAAACCACTCTCCGTTAAAATGGTTAGAAGAGGAGGACAGTAAGACCAAGTGTAGAAGTGGTGCCACTATGTTGATATTAATTTTAGCACCCGAGTTGTTCCATTTCTGTATTATGAGCTTTAAAGTAAAAAAGCCTCCAGTGGATGAAGGACACGTGAAAACATTTATGGAACCCAATGGAGACGCGTCATTTATGTCCATCAGTTGATCTATGAATGTAGTCCTTTTGGTTCCTCACAGAACCACATTACCCAGAGGGCCATGCTGTAATGAGGTCCATGTGTACTGTGGGCTTAATGCATACCACAGTGTGTGTGGGCACACACACACACACGCTTATATGCATGCTTGGATGGATACTTGCTTTGTCAGTGCACCAGTAATAGTAGGTTTCTGTTTATAGGCTGGGATAGCTCTATTTTAAGACACACAACAAGACAAACTGATTACAGACTCCTCTATTCACTCCCTCCCCTCTTTCTGCTACCCTTCCTCTCAGTTGTTCCTGTCTCTTTTAATCTTTGTACACTTATTTTTTCCCCTTTCCCTCTATCTTCTCTGTTATTCTAAAGCATCAGTAGTTCCTTTTGTTCGGTTTCCAAGGGCTTCACACTCTGCTTTTCACATATTAATCTGGAATTGCCTTTCACACACCCACATTTGTATTAATGCAGCTTGTCAATACCGTAGCTTCATTGTGGAGTGGGTGCTTTAAGCTTTGTCATGCTCAGCGGTCAGTCACTAATGATGATGATGCAGCAGCTTGTGAAATGTGAACCTATGATTGCTATTAATGTCTGGGACTCATAAAACTTTTGCAACAGTTTCTTTGCTTGCCGTGTTGACACAGAGTCTCGGGTTTGTGCCGAACTGTCTGCTTTTTATCTGTCAAAAAGTGATGTAGGTCTCATGAGGATGTTTCTGGTTTTATAGATGAAGGATATACACTTCTTATATCTCAGTGCTTCATTTCTGTCAGACGCAGACACCAATCATTACTAGAGAGCAGTGGAGAAATAAAATGTGTGTGTGTGCGTGCGGGAGAGTAGTAGTGGCGCTATGTGGTATCGCTGAGGGCCCGGTTTGGTTTTTGTTTGGAATCAGGCCTGATGTTTAGTCTCCTCAGCAAATATCTCATCTGCCCGCCTGCCCTCGCAATTACTCTCCAGCAGTGAAACCAGTTTGCTCTCCTACTGCTCTTCACTTTATTTCTGTCTGAAAACACAAACTGAAAGAATAAACACACTTTCCCCATTTTCAGAGCAGTGATCCCATTAACTATACTGACAAGGGAAGCTACTTTTCATAAACTCGCCCTGCAAGCTCTGCAGAAATATCTCGTCTCCTTTTAATGTCGGATTTTATCCTTTTACCAAATCATAAAGCAGCTAACAGAAGCAGTCCTTTACAAATTGTTGATTTGTGGCGTTATATGTCGTACACACAATACTCGGACTGTGTGTGTTGGTCTGAAGTAGCCTGCGAGGCCATGGCTCCCTCTGTAAACCATAAAGTTTTAAGTTTTTATTATCAGTTTTTTGCAACCGATGAAAACTTTTAAAAACATGTTACAGATTATTTTTTCATGCTAAAATAGACTCAAATGGCAGCTAATTGACTTTGGGGAAGTTTATTCTTTTAGCTATTTTTATAATCAACACTGGAACAGACATCATTTATTTAATCTTAAAATATCTGTTTATCTGTGAGTCATTTTTAACACTTTGCTTCATAAAGCTATAAAAAAAGAAGTCGGACATTTAAGTCCAGTGCTGTCCAGTAACTCGGCAAACTAAAATCCTTCCTAGTAAACAGAGTGGAAGAAATAGCACGATAAAGCATAACATAATGTGAAACATTTATTAAATGTCTTGTAGATGAAAAAAATGTCTTCATTGTGTTTCATCTTTTGCAAATTTTGAAGTGTCAAATTTAAGCTGCAAAATATTTTAAGTTATACTCTCCTTTTTCACAGACATCCTTAAAGTTTGGTCTTTTTTTTATATATATAAAAAAAAAGAACGCTATGAAAAAACCATAAAAATTTGCCATCGGTTTTAGGAACAAGTGAAGATTAAGAGAAGCTGTTTCCTGTTTCTGTCTTTAAATTCTGAAATATGAAACAACAAAAAATATTTTTAGTGCATTATTTAACACATAGGTGCAGCGTGCTTTACAGAAACAGGAAGATTCAACACATTTAATATTTAAGAAAAAGTCCTGTAAAAGTACATATTTTTATATAAACCGTTTGCATTTAAAGTGTGCAGGGAGCCCGACCCACTAAATGCAGCTTCACCTTAATCTGACCCTGGTAATAGAGTAAACCTTTAGTGACCTGATGTTTCATTACTAACAAGTCTGGGATGTATTTCTGCCCGATACAATCACAAAAAGCTTGAAAGCAATGAGTTTTTAGTGTCTGTCATTTCACACAGTAAACTGAGTGGTGTGTACTTACTTCTTTAGTTTTTTCCCTGTAAAAGAGGTTTTTAGGTTTCAAATAATACACTGCTAAAACATCAGTAATAAAGTAGTTTTTGCTTTAATGAGGTTATTATAAAAAAGCATACTTTCAGACGTGAACAATTCTGTTTGATTAAAGTTGGTGGCTTAATGATGATGGCTTTAAAATGTCATGTCCAGCAGCTTAATCATTAATCCCAAATAAAGATTTTTTTTTATGGAATTTTAATTATCATATTTTTTATTTGCCCTCTTATATATTTCTTTCTGTAGTTTAAAATACAACTGAGTTTGATTAATGTCAGAGCCGAAAATGCTCAGGTTGTGCATAAATGTTTCATCCACCTGTATTTTCTCACATATGTTTGATGCCAAAAGAAATGCGGCTCATATTCAAATCATCCTAAATGTTGGTTCTGACCTTTAGGTTTGCCTCCAAATGTCCACAAAGGCTACAGAGGAAGACGAGAGACAGCTGGAGGACATCGACGTGTGCAGGAATGGAAAGACAGAAGGGAATATGGAAACGGAGAGAGACCATGGGGGAATGGAGGACACAGATCAGGAGGCCAATATTTTAATTCATTTCATCATTCTAATGATGAACAACCTCATAGCGGAAACCAACCTCCAAAACAGTCCAGAGGCCGAGCATATCACAACAGAGGGAGATATCAACTTGCTCCGAGGTAGCACCAGTGTGGCACAAAAATGGTAGTCTTCTTCATTGTCTTCACTCTCCTCTCCTCTCCTCTCTCCTCTCCCAGATGGCTGCAGCCTCCTGCTCCATGAACATAACTTGACTCTGAAGAGGAAGGAGAGAAGATGAGGATGAGAGTGAAGGACTTGGTGAATTAAGAGGATAAGAAGACAAAGGGAATCAACTTTCTCTGAACAAACTGAATAGCAACATTTTAAAGAAGAGAAGTAAATGTTAAGAGGTGCAGGAAGCGTGTGTATAATTGAAATTTCTCAGTAAATTAGGAGGCTAATGCAAAAATTGTGTCTAATGATTTATTCTACAGTCAGACAGCTTCTTTGTGTAAGTGAAACCATAGAGTTGATGTTATATGAAACCTGTAGGTGAGTAGTTGTTTCTATAGAATGCTGTTTCTTTATGTTCAACCATTTTCTATTCTACATAACTCAGTTCATGTTTGTGTGGAAGCCTATGCCAGCAATCAGCAGGTGAGAGGCAGGATACACCCTGGACAGGTTGACAGTCCATCACATGGTGAAATATTATTTTTGTACACGTTTGTTTGTTTTGCTCTAAAATAAAATCACCCACCACACAAATCCTATCATGTGTCATATTCTCTATATCAGACGTTACCAACCTATTTTCCCTGAATACGTCTCTAATGCCAAATTAATTTGTATTTTTTTTTATTTTTATTTTTACTTTATCAAACACCAAGGAGAGGGATAAATAGTGTTTTGGTTCATCTGCGTGTTGTACACATAGAGGGAATTGACAATAAGTTTTTGAAATGTTAAACGCTGCTAACCCTGCATCCACCTGGTGTTGAAACCATGCTTGGTTTTATGCTATCATTAGCTTGTCATTGTAAATGCATTTGGGCTGACTTCTTTGCTTTGATAAAACCATAAATAAGGTAATTATAAACACACAATCTTCCTCTTTTTCTCTTCTACGCAAAGTCAATCTGCAATGTGGCATTTGTCGAACACGTCTCATTATGAAATGGTGTTTTCATGTTTCCCCAAACAGTGGTTCCTTGTGAATAAAACATACAAATAATAAAGAGGTTAAGCAAATGCGCCTCAATTCATCTCTCTGTGTGGACATGGCCTCAATTTAAATCACACTGGCTCTGAATAGTCCGAGCCTGTGCTCTTTGGCAGACTCCCTTGTGGGGCCAGAGACCCCAGATTGGGAACAACTGCTTAGATTTTATTATGCATCTCTGTGTTGTTTAGCCAATGTGTATCCATATTTACATTTAGACTCTAAAAGATCCAAGCAGTCTCTTCACATAAGCTTGTCTTTTGCAGTTTTAACCAAACGCTCCTCTCTGGGAAGTTTAATGAAACGTCCATCTTGAATTTATTGGGAGATTCACATAAACACTGAACCATTGTCTGAACTGCACTGTGATGAAGCTTCCCTGTTAGCTATTGAAGTATTTTCACAGACAGTGCGGATGCCATTGTTGTTATTGTGTATGTGTGTGTGGTTTATGGGCTGATGAGGAATGTACAGCTTGTACAGTTTTCCTGTTGCAATGTCAAAGTTGCAAAGCCCGCGACAGAGGAACAGGATGCAGAGAAACTTCCACAGCCTGAGTATTCTGATCCCTGTATATGCGTCTGTGTGTGTGTACATGCACATACCAGCATGCAAAGCATAAAAAGTGGGGATGTCTTTTTCAATGTATATGTATACATTGATATATGTATACCAGCAGGTTGCTGGTGTTGTACATATATATGGACTGGGGAACCTGTCCAGGGTGGACCTGCCTCATGCCTGCTGATTGCTGGGATAGGCTCCAGCTTTACCGTTAACTGAATTGCACAAAGCCATGAAGGAAATTAATGGATAATAAATGTGCCATTGAAAGAATCTGGTAATTGTAGTCTCATCTGAATATACCAGTGGAGATGCCTTGTTTCAAACAAGAGTGTGCAGTGTATTATTGTCGGTTCAGTACAAAGGCAATGTATGCACATTTTATGATGGAGTCCCTGTGTAAGTGACTTAAATAACTGAGTTATCCATAAAAGCTTTAGTTAGTGATGTGTGTGACCACACTGTCTGCCCCAGTCCTTCTTCTAAGTCCAGTGGTAGCAGAAAAACAAGTGCGTGTGGGTGTTTCAGGCTTAGTAACTGTGGCGAGTGGTGTGGGTGTGTGTGCAACGAGAAGGCAGGAGGGTGGGGCACATGGCACACATACACAACTTGGGTCCAGTCACCCTTTTACATAATAACAGTAACAAGAGGAGGGATGTTGTCTGTGGTGAGTGGGAAGTGATGGATGGAAGGTTAAAAAAAGAGACAAAAAGGAAAGAAAAGAAAACGAAAGTAGGGGTGTAACACTAAGAGTAGAAGAGGAAAGGAGCTAAAGTAAGAAGAGGTAAAAGAAGAAGACGGAGGAGAGAAAAGCATAGTCTGAAAATGAGTCTTTTGGTCCAAACCAGAGGAAACCCTGTTGGCTACCTGACAGATCAGCTTCCTGTGTGCGTGTGTGTGTGAGTGTGTGAGTGTGTGAGTGTGTGTGTGTGTGTGTGTGTGTGTGTGTGTGTGTGTGTGTGTGTGTGTGTGTGTGTGTGTGTGTGTG
>JBAMIG010000001.1:18473564-18503256 GCA_037177335.1 Kiunga ballochi | reverse complement strand
ATAGTAAATATATGGAAAAAATAAATAGCCTAGTCTTTTCAGATTTAGTTAAAGGGTCAAATAAAGTTCTTAGATTTGAAAAATGAGATGTCTTTGCCCAGTTACTCTTAATTCAGGCATTAAGGGGTTAATGTGATAATAAATACTGCCACCTGTCCAGGTGTATCTGCCTCTCATCAGCTATTTGCTGGGATAGGCTCCAGCTGCCATAACTCTGACATGTAATAAGCGGTTTGGTTAATGGATGGATGGTTAAGAAAATGAATGAATGATTAATCTAAAATTATATTCTGATTTTTCATATGAACTTGGGTTTTGTGCTGCAGAAAAATGACAGATAGTAACATTGTTCGATCAAAAGGTTGCAAATTGAGGTTTTTAATTACATTTTTTTTGCAAATCATGAAGTAATAAACATACAACCTTTGAGGTAAAAACCAATCCAATAAACATAAAAATGTTATGCAAATCCATTGTTATTAATTGTGGGATGAATAAACTTCGGTGTTATTATTTATCAAAATACACAGAGTCACTGGCAGACATTAATCTATTTTCCATATCACTTCATCCATTTTAGGGTCACAGATAGCAAGAGCCTTTCCCAGTAATCAACAGGTGAGAGGTGAGGTACACCTTCAACTGGCTGCCATCAGTGGCGGCTGTGGCGCATGTAGTAAACAATAAGTTAGTGGTTCAAGTCCCGGCTCTGGCGTCCACATGTTGAAGTGTCCTTGAGCAAGACACTGAACACCCAGTTGCTCCTGGTGCTGCGTCACCTGCCGGTGTATGAAAGTGCGAGCAATTGTGTGAGCGAATGGGTGACTGTGTCAAATAGTGTTAAAGCGCTTTGAGTACACTGATGTGTAGAAAAGTGCTAAACAAGTACAAGACCATTTACCATCACAGGGCAACACTGTGCAAAAAATCAGGGGGAATTCAGATGGACTGATCAACCTAGCATGCATTTCTTTGGACAGTAGGAGGAAGCCTGAGTACCTGGAGAGAACCCATGATTACACAGGGAAAACATGCAAACTCGACATAGAAAGACCGACTGAGCTCAAGCCTGTTGGGTGAAAGAATCGTAGTGTGAGTTTCCACAAGACGAGAGTTGTTTCGTAATCACACTTAAGCATGCTAGGCTGTGTAACTTTTTGTTTCAGAAAAGAGCAGTTCAGATACATAATTTTATGGAATAAAACCAGACTTTCTGCTCTGCAGATTTAGACAAACTAGATTGTAAACGTAATAAGGACTGTGATGTGGATCACGTTAGATACTTTGATGAGCATCGAGGAAGAAAATAGTTTATTTTAGACCCATTAAATTAAAATATGTCTTCTTTTTGTGTTAATTGGATCTAATCATTCTCTGCATATGCTTAGCGCTATTTCCATCACATGCTATATAAAACAAGTATGTAGCCATCATAACATCATCCACATGGATCAGGATGTTGGGGATTGATGGACTTTTGGAAGCAGCTTTGATCAGCTACTCTACAGACTGCTGCTTCCAGCACTTTTGTTCTGGCTTGATTTTCCAGAGTGGCTTGCAGCTCGGTATGCACTTCACATGTCAAAACCACTAATCTCATATCTCGTCACTCATTTGAAACATTTAGCTTGGTGCTGGCAGTTAAGTGGTGATTTGTCTGCATTTCTACTTTGCTTATATTTAGCCTGATCGTCTTTCTTTCTTCATCAAGCTTCATTCTCACCCAATGAAAGCAAGATCTCTGTTATAATGGACTGGAATTATCCCTGCATGATAAATGAAGCTCAGCTAGAATTTCTAAACACACAGTGTGTGCTGTGCTGGTGCCCACAACCTCTGCAAACTCTCAGTGGGTGAAGATACCACTGCATCCCACAGGTCTGATTGTGAAGATTCTGCTTTTTGTTTCTTGACAGCTGACAGCTGCAGAAAAACATACAAGCAGACACGATGAAGACAATGAATCTGTGTGTATGTGGGAATGTAATATTGTGCAACAGCCCTCGTATCATTGCAAATATTTTGCAAACACAGCATTACTGACCACAATATTCTTAACTAGTTATGGTTAACCAAAATGTCCCTCTGCATTCTGGATATGTGCATGCAGACTATGGTAGCATACATCCTGTCATGTGTGCTTATGAGTATTTCAAGTGCAAAGTTAAGCCCCAGAACATTTTCCAACTGTTGTTAATTTCTTTTTTTTCTCTTCTCAATGTTCCCTTTGTTTTGTTGACTCTTACCACTTTCTCTCCTCTCTTCTCCTCATCTCATCTCACCTTTCATCTTTGATCTCCATCCGAATGAACACGATCTGAATGGGTTTTGTGGAATTTTCTTCTCTTAGTCCTGTTAGCCCCCCGCGACCCCGTTAGGGACAAAGCGGTAGATAATGGATGGATAGTCTTGTTAGTTTATCTGGCACGCCTACAAATACACGTTTTTGTCTCTTTCTAGACCAAAGCGGTTGAGAAAATCTGCTCTCCATTGGCTCAGAACAAGAATTTATTTTGTCTGTGTTTACCTGTCAATGTGGCATTGGTCGGGCACAAGATCTAAAAGCTGTGTAACGACTTTAAAAAGTAAATCCCAAACAGACACATAGTTGGTTTTACCTGTTTTTACTAAATTTAGTGTAAAATGAAAACAAGGATTGTTTTTCTTCTATTTTGTTCGTTGAAATAATAAAAAAATGGAAGAGAAACACCCAAATATTTGGTCTCTCACTTTGCGGCAGTCATCTTTACAGATGTCTGTGGCTTTAGCTCTCACTGTTGTTGTAAACAGTGTGTGTGGTAGAGTAAACTCCATGTGTGGCAAGCAGGAGTTTTTGGCAGGGGTGGAAAAATCTGAAACTTGAACTTGGCAACTGTTTAAAGTTAAGTTGACTTTTGTGATCGTTGAGCCAAAACACTGGTTGGCAGCGACTTTGGGTACCAGTATGTTGATGAAAATGATAAATGGTATGATTGCATATTGTTATTCCACACAACTGATGAGCTTATTTTAATCTGTGAAATATAACATGAAATTGTGCTCCAGAAATATGTCCATGGACCTTGAGAGCTTTGAGTATAACTATAAGAAGATAGCAAGACTTTATTTTACATGCCATAGTAGGACGCACTGGTGTGTACCCAGGTGCAAATACGATTTGATTGTCTGATCAGCTGAGCAATTTTACCCTACTGCTGTTCAGAGGTTTTCCCTTTTCAGGTAAAACACAAAGTTAGCCTGCATCTACATTTATCTATCTCCCATTATGCTCACTCTCTTTTATTTATTTAAATGGTTTTACAAAAAAATAAAAGTGGTACTTTAACGCCATATTATCATTGAATTACTAACACAAAATCACATTTTGCATTCCCGACGATGTGAAACGTGTCAGTCACGGTTTCCTGCTACAGCGATTGTACTTATACATCAGAGCTCAGCTAATGTTGTGTTGCCATCTTAGCTACTTTATAGACAGAGAGTCCACAGAACCCAATTGTGAATGTTTAAAAAAGACAAAGAGACAAATCTGATTATCTTTAATTGTTCTTTATTCAAACCATTGCATACTGCAATTTCAATCAGTCAATTCCTTTACTGTCCCAAGAGGGAAAGTGGTTCACAGCTCAGAACGGACATACAGGAAATACATCACAATGTATCAAAAATTATACATGACATAGTCAAAAGAGATATTTGCAATATTTGAGGTTATTCTACCGCTTTGTACTTAACGGGGTCGCGGGGGGCTGGAGCCTATCCCAGCTGCCAACGTGTGAGAGGCAGAGTACACTCTGGACAGGTCGCCAGTCCATCACAGGGTCAACACACAAACAACAAACAACCATGCACACTCACTCTTACAATTTAGAGTCACCAATCAGCCTATCCCCAAGGTGCATGTCTTTGGACTGTGGGAGGAAGCCAAAGTACCTGGAGAGAACCCATGCTAACACGGTGAGAACACGCAAACTCCACACAGAAAGGTTCCTGGCTGGAGTCCTGCTCACACCAAGGCTCAGACCGGTAACCTTCATGCTGTGAGGCCACTGTGCTAACCAACTGTGCCACCGTGCAGCCATATTTGTAATTCAATAAACAAAATATCATACAGTATGTAAATGTCAGCTGACAAACCGACAAGGTCACCTCATGGACTATTAACAGCTGTCCTGACAAACTTCGCCTTGTGAGTGTCCTCTCCACCGGGACCCTGACACGGCCACTTCACCCTTATCAACATACTGTACGTGTGTTCAATATGCGTAATTAAAGTCGTTATTCTTAAAATCTATTTAAAGGTTAGATTATACTGACAAAAAGGGGCATTTATTGATTTAACCCAAAATTTTGACTTAAACAAACTCGGAGTTTGAGTTAATTTGATCCTTAAAGTTGGTTATTAATTCAGTCAAAGACTTGGATTGATTTTAATAATCCATCTTTGCGGGATAAGTTAACCCAGTAAATATTCTGTCCCTTTATAACCCAAAGCATAAATCTGCTTTCACTTGATTATTGGATATTTGCTTAAAGTGGAACACCTGAGTTGATAAATGTTGCTACAACATGGTTTGGTAGTATTGATTACATATTTATATTCCTGTATTGATTCTTTTCACCATTTTTTTATGAATCCAGAGAAAAATCTTCCATTGCTGCATTTTCCTTGTACTAAATCATGTGATTCATGACTGTAACCCCTGCTGCTTGAAACTTCCAGGCTGCACTGGCATTCATGTGTTAATGCATAAATCATTGCCTCTTGACTCTGCTGAGCCTTTCTTCCTTTTTCTCATCTTCATTGGCATTGCGCTGTTTCACTCTCACTCTCTGTCTTTCAGTAACGCTTTAACCCTCCACAGATGACTCCCTGTTGGGATTTCCTCTGAAGTGCTGATGGGTCACATGCATGACGCCCAGGTTAACAGGCAGCCAGGTTGAGGAGGTGGGGATAAGAGGGTCATGGCCAAGGGTCACAATAACGAGGAAGTCCCAAAGCTCAAGATAGTTTACAGACATAATTACTTCAGACATGTGCTTTGATCTGCTCACTTTCAGTAAGTGACTACTGACTTTTGACACATATGTTAACTCGCAGCTATTTTGTGTTTTTTGGCTCGGTAAGTGATTCTTTCTTTTTTTTAAGTGTAGAAATTTAATTTGGAAACTTTGCGACTCATTATGTGAGCGGTTTTCACCCTGTTTTGCCAAACTGAGACAACAGGTGTTTCTTATTCAGACAGAACACAAAGTGACATATTTGCCCAGTCTTTACTAGGCAGTGTGCATAAGCATACATGATTGCATCTGTGCTGCATGCACGCAGACACACATGCAAAGGCAAGCAATGACTTGACAAACTTCCAAATACAAACACATTTTTTTCTCCAACATCTTTGGGAGAAACATAACAACACAAAGCCTAAAGACAACCACAAAGCCAACAACATTTCAGAAAAACAACAATATTCAAGAAAAAGACTTTCATAAAGCGCCAGAACAGAAAAAAGTAAAACAGCTTTTCATAAATGTCAAACACAATAACTGAGGAAAACCATCGTCTATACAGATATAGATGTATAGAAATTAATTAAATATTTAAAGTTTCTATTAATTTTGTGTTAAGGTTTTATTAAATATTATTTCCTTTTTTCTTTGTGTTTATTGCCATGTTCTTGTCTCTAAACTTTTTATTTCTCCAGTGAAGATGGGTACGCCTTAGGGTAGTAAAAAGGTTAAAGGTTTTTGTTTCCTGTCCCAGTGAAAGTAAAAAAAAAACAGCTTGACACAGATACAGTATCACAGTCTGAAACTTATCAGAGACACAGCAGCTGTTAAACCAATATTTTAAACCCCATTACAGCACCGTGGCATCTTCCTCTGTATAAATCACAGACATGGTTGTAAATCCCTGACTGGGAACACTTTGATCACAGTGAAGAAGTGTGAGTGTGTGTGTGGCGAGGGTGGAACCTGGTCCTTTTTTATTCCAGCTGAGGTCATTTTAGGAAACAACCTTCTGAGCATATCTGACTGAATGTTTCCTTCTGAACTTTGTGGCGTACCTCTTATTTGAAAGGAGTTTGATAAAGATATCTCTCTGTAACACACACAAGCACACACACACACACTGTCTGTGTGTGGTGGTGAAGGGGTAACAGCTCAGTAAAAAAGCTGGTAACTTCTCAGCAGGTACATGTCAGCTCATCCCGCCCTTTGATAAGCACAGACACTTCCCTTTAGCATGGAGCTGACAAACACACACATTCAGCATCCTTTGTCCTGTCATGCGGTTGACCTTTCTGCCCCACACCAAGCTGGCAACTTTGAAAATGCTTAATTTTGGTTTTCAGCTCACATTAAGGTGATATTTTTAACACTCAAAAATAGTCGGGCGAAGTGTCCTTCCTGGTTTCTAATAAGCTTTTCTCTTCACACTGCCTGGTTAAATGAATGGTCAAATAAAATAATTAACTTGAGGTGTGTAATGAACAAGTTCCTTAATTTATCTGGTGCTTTGACTCTGATTATAAATGATAATACAGTGTTTATAGTTTGCAGTATAACACTTTAAGGTATGATGTTGTTATATTTGTGTGCAACAGGGTTTGTATCTAAGGTCTCATAGATGTCTTAAATAGTAAAAATAACTCCCAGTCTCTCTATAGCATGAATCAGGATGTGTATAGGTGTACATGGACATGTGTGCTGGGAGGGCAGTCCTGTGGGAAAACGGTTTAAAGGACAGACATATTTACAGACCTTCAGCAGATTTTAGTTTCTCCTCCTGCTTATTTTGAGAAATTCTTGTAACGCTTCTGATTACTAAACATAAGCCTGAATGAATAAGACTTTGTTTTTGTTTGCGATGACACTTCAGTTTTGACACCAAAGCTTTCTTAAATTTGCTGCAAGAACCTTTTTGTCCCCACCAATCATTTTCTGTCCCTTAAACCAAAAAGAACAGAATCCTCTCTGTCTTCTTGGACCTCTTCCTGTTTATTCTTACTCTACACTGACTAATTATATAAATAATAATAAAGAAACAATAGCAGCACTGTGTCAAAGACAAGAAGAGCAGCTATTCAAGAAAAGAAAGTGAGCACTCTTTATAGCTAAGTTTGTGCAAAATCCACGACACATGTGACAAATGCATGTATGGCAAAATGACATACGTTTTACAAGCAACTGATGATTACTGTGGAGGTCATGCCATATTTAAAAGGGTTGAATCTTCATTAGTGCAACCATCCTTCTAAATTTAACTCAACCACACCAATTTTTACAAACTGTGAAAGCAGAATAACAAAAACAATCTGACTAAACAGCTTGTTTCCTGAAAGATGCAACATTGCATGGTGACATTTTCAAATGACGTTGTCTCAATGAGGACTAATTTGATATCTCTAATTATAAATGATTTGTGCACTCAGACACACACAACCACAAAGACTAGACAAACTTCTGATTATGGAAGCTCTATCATCTAATTAAAATACAAAAGATCTGTTGAATGTCAACAGGACACAAAGAGCAAATACGTACTTTTCTTGAACTCTGCCTTTTTTTTTATCTCAAAATTAACATTTTGATTACATAATATCTTATCATGTTGGCATGTTTTGCTGTTTTTTTTTGTTAAAAATTTGATTGAATTCAACTTTCCTATATTAAAATTATGAGGGGAATGTTTTCTTATCTGTAAGGATCCAGCGACACAATGACAACCTTCCTTCATTGTAATCCTCTGAGTGTGTATTAGGTATTAGGAGGTTAGTTAGAAGATCATCTCCTATATCGTCAATGAGGTGTGAACCCCAGCCTTCTCACGCTTCACCCCCCTGCATATTACCACTAACTCACCCTTCCACCCCACCTTTACACCAGCCCAGGTGTCAAAGCCCCCACTGAGGTGACACTTATCACTGGTCTGGGAAAAAGCTGCTCTGCAACAGCACACACACACACACACACACATACCAGGGGGTGACTCAAACTGGAAAATGTCTCTTCTTCTCACCAGATATTAAGATTATCTGGTCTAGACAAGAATGATAAAACTGCTGTCTTTCCTTAGCAACCCTGAAAGCAGTGTTGGTTTCAGATTTATCCCATCAAACTTCCTGTTTAGAGATACTGACTTTATACTGATCCATATCAACTGATTCATGCTGGTTTACTGATACTCACTCACAGTTTTATCTGTGACTACCTGACAAGAGTCTGTTTTTAGGCTGTGTATCTTGTTCTGCTCTACCTCCTCCTTTCCTCTGAAGATAAATATGTCACTCTCACTGCAGGAGAATGTGTGTGTGGCTTGGAAAAAGTGTATGTCCCTAGGATTTGGGAAATTAGGCAACCCACTGCATGAAAGAAGGCTGACAGACAGCATAGTGAAGACAGAAATATTTTATATGGACTGTAACACACCTAGCTAAAACACATTTGATCCTAAACTCACTGGCAACCTCTGAGTTCACAAACAGCATTTTTCAATAAAGCATTGAAGTCATGCACAGAGTACAGCATAAACAATTGTGGGGGACAGTAGCCAAATGTCGGTAGGACTGACCTTGTGACCAGAAGGTCAGTGGTTCAAATTCCTGGACCGCCTGGCAAGCAGAAAGAGGCACAATGACTCCCATCGGGAGTCTCCAGCTCAAGGAATGGCACATTGTGGTTTACAAGGTGTTTGGTGGTTGACAGATGCTAATGTGTTACATCCAAATGATATATCTCTGTATTTTTGTGTTAAATGAAAGAACATGTGCCCTTTTTTTTTTTTTTACAAATTTAAGAACTTAATTTACATAATACATTGGTGTTTACAGCCTCTGACAATTACTTTTTGAAGTAGGACACACGTTTAAAAGTACACCACAATAGAATTATCTATGTTTTATTGTAATGCCCCCTCAGTATGTAGAGGTCACAATACTGATTCTCAACCCTTTTGGTGAGAGATTTCTAAGGATTCCCTGAAAAAATTCTTTTTTAATCAAATTCCCAAATTTCTTAGAAGTTTAATCTGGGAAAAAATAGAACTAAAGTAGATCAATAACTTGTTCGTTATGTGATTTACAAGAGTGAACTTCTAACAGACTCCCAGGCTCCCATTTTCTTTTCTCACATCAGTGACATGTTGCTAATTAATCTGATACACATTTTAATGTTACACAGATTTTCTTCTACTTGTTCCGCTTTGTCTTTTTAATATGTGTTAGACATATCCATATCGATAGACCCAGAGGCTGGGAACTTCTGCATCACTATAGTGGAAACTTTGCTCACTGTTGTACACAATTTAACACTTGCCTTCTGCCCCCTAATGGAGACCAGAAAGTAGATGACAACACACAATATCAAATGGTATTAAATAAATGTTATTTTTTCAAATAGAGTTATTGGGCCAGGATGAAGACCTCAGAAGGTAAAAATGGAAATTTTCTTATCAGGGTTTCTTTAGTTGGACTTTAAAGCATTAAAGAATAAGCAGTTATTGTAGTTACATTTTTTATTCACAGTTACTGCATGGAAATGTACAAGACGCACATAAAACTATATTACAATTACTTTTTCTATTACTAACTCCACCGGAAGGTCTTTAATTTTGTACTGTTTCCAATTGTTTTATGTATATTTATTTATTGATATTTTCATATTAAACAGATTAATTTGTATTTTATTACACTGTACAAAGTGTATCTTATATAAATGCTCAAGGAGTACACTTAAGACACTTAAAATATCTTATTGATGTGGCATGGTTGGAAAAACTTGATGCCATCGCAGGAACAAAGAGGGTAGATATTTGAAATGATAAAAAAAAATTTTTCAAATTCTGTACACATTGATTGTGATTTTTTTTTCTGTCAACAAGAAAAGGAATGCTTTCTGTTTAATTATTGAATCTAATAATATACTATAGGCTGTATCACTGTCCACATAATCATTGTTTCCAATTTAAATTAAGGTGTTTTGACTTTGTGGGCCCTAGTAATAAGACCCGAGTATTTTGTCTAGACAGTTATACATAATAGTAAACCATTGAAGGGATGTACTATTACACGTGACATCCGTACAATTACTGACGCCCTTGTAATTGTTGTTATTTGTTGTGGAGTCTTTGCTAAATGTGCAATTAACAGGATGACCAAAACTGTCCTGGTAGAGATAGTGTTTGATCTTCCATTTGGTGTTCTCATGTCACACCTGCTTGTGGTATAGGACGTGGTTACCACTTAAAATATTTTGCTTAACCCTATTCTTAATTCTGGCCTTTGATAATATCATGTTGTGCCACACCAAAAGCTCCAAACCCCAGTTTAACAGGTTGCATAAACAGCTAAATATAAACAAGACTAAGGGCTACGACAGCAAGTGTTTGTTTGGTTTCATAATTGTGGTTGCTGCAAAATGAGACATTTTTAACATAATCTTATTTGTAGAATAAAATGCACATTCCATTGTAATGATTTATCATAATGACCAGTTGCATGTTTCAAGGCTATTTCTTTTTTTAAAAAAACATGTACTTAGAAAGCCACTTGCCCTCTGATAGCAATTATGTTAATTATGAAGTTTGCAACAAAAATAGCCAAACTGATTTTACCTAACCACTACTAAGTTTTGGTAATACACACACACCTAAGTGAGAGGTTTAAGACATAAATAAATACTTGGATTTTTCAAAAGCATTTTAAAAAACCAATGCACCATTTCTTGTTCTTTAATTTTCAAATGATTTCTACATACATGGCAGTAAAAAGCTTACTCATAAGAAGATCCTGATTTACTGAACTTATCCAAATTATTCTCAGTAAAAACAAAACAGCAGTAATGACAGGAAAGAGCAAATGTGCCATCTAGTGCAGATAGTTAGGAAGCACAGCTACATTTAGATGGTGGGAACAATAAAATTGTGTAACACGTGTAACATAACAATGGCATAATAAACAAATACAAACGGCAAGGACAGAAATTCCACATTTATCCTGTTTTATTTGCAGGCCAACTAACAGATGTAAATATTTGACAAACAGACAAAAAGATGTCAATAATAATTTATATATTGTTTGGAATATTAAGGATTGAAATAGCGGTTTTAATTGAAATTTTTAATCACATTTTATCACCTCTAATCTGATGTGTGTATGTATGAAATGAGGAAAACAAAAAAAAATTGTGAGGACATTTATTTTGAATTGTTCGGGCGTCGCACTTCCTTCTGACGACTTAAACTCGCGGACGAAGGGACTTCGCGGTGAACGGACCATCGAGCATAATGAACACAACTGAAAAGAAGCTAGCCGATCTGATCCGCGAGCACCCGAACCTGTACGACCAGTCACGCCGGGACTACAAAGACAGCCTTAAAGGGCATTTGTCGTGGAAAGAAATCGCTGACGCCATGGGAAAGTCTGAGGAAGAACTGAAAGTAAAATGGAAAAATCTCCGCGACAAGTTCTGCAAGGCGAAGAAGCGAGTGGCCAAGAGAAGCATCCTCCAGCTGGAAGACGGCGACGTTCCGGTGGAAAGACACGTCCCGGTGTTGTACAACCAACTAAGCTGGCTTAACGCTTATGTCAGACCCCGAGTCGAGTCTGTTGCGGGGGAGTCCGAGGAGGTGCGTGTATTCCTATGATGCATCCATGTCTGTAATTAAGTGGCGTGTTTATATTGTTACTTAGTAATACCGCGGTACCTTTGTACCTTTTGCTAGCTTCTTTTCAGTTAACAAAACAGCCGTAATCATGTTTAACCGTCACAACGAGAAGCTTTGATAAGTTTTAAGTTTTACTACTGAAAAAAAAAGTTAATAACATCTTGTGTTTAAAAAAAAACACAAGTATGTGGAGTAACATTGCAGCTCCATCTTTACTGACAACTACATTCAATTTCCGCCTCTTACTTTTCAAAACAAAAGCAGAGCAAAAAGGACGTCGATAGAATAATTGTTTTCATACTTGTACCATTCAAACTGATTGTAGTGGAAAAGTAAAGCTAAAGGGGAATAAAAGAAATATTAAAGTTAATCAGAAAATTATAATAAGAAATAAAACAAAAATAAATACCAGCCCTAATCTGTAAATTTCAAATCTTAGAATTATATTTCATTGTCTTGAACCATGAATTGAAGATTTTGTAAATTAACAATGTTTGAAAATTTTTTTGCAAAGAGTTCTTTTTTAAATGACAACCTATAGATGTACAGTATTTTAAATGTAATTTCTAAGGCTTATATTTATAATGCACAAAAGGAATTTTACTTTTTTGGCTGCTGAGGGACTATTTGGGGTTTGAAGAGCTATCAAAGCTGATGCTGGATTAGATACGCTGCAGAAGTGGTGTGTCAGATGTTGATTCAAACCTTTAAAAAACTTTGCATAAATTGGAAACATGGCCACCTAAGCTAACTCTTGTCCTTAAGGGCCACAAGCCTGCAGCTTTTCAATGATTCCCTTTTCCAATACACCTGAGTATGTGTATGTTTAATAATCATTCCAGATGATACAAGTCTTTGTCTGAAAGGGATTTGATTGTTATTGTTGCACCCTTGAAATAGACTGAACTCTGTCTCAGTTTTGGCAACTTTATTCACCCCGTGCTGCTTGTATCTTTTACATATTTTCAGATTCTTTCGAGGCAGCCAGGACCAACAACGTGACCACAATACACATCTCAAC
Organism: Kiunga ballochi; assembly: GCA_037177335.1. Lineage (NCBI taxonomy): Eukaryota > Metazoa > Chordata > Actinopteri > Atheriniformes > Pseudomugilidae > Kiunga > Kiunga ballochi. The sequence goes on along the minus strand of JBAMIG010000001.1, from coordinate 18,490,567 downwards.
TCCTGCACACAGATATGCGTCGCATACAAAAAACAGTTATGCGCAGGTTGATGATGTATTATCGTCTCCCGGTCCAACATACTCCAACAGTAGTACGCAATAACTACAAACAATACATGAAGAAAACAAAGTCTTCTGAACTTTAACAACTAACATCAAAATCAGATATTGAATAGTGTATTATCTCTAGGCTGCAACATTACCAGCTCTCCTGTGTTATCTATATTAAATCAATTGCCATGGATTTCCTGTGCTTTACAGGTAGCTGGAAGAGCAGAAGACCTGGAGAAAAAGCAAGATAAAGAGGAAAAGACACCGGACAGCTCCATACCTGTTGTCAGCACTAGTTTTTCTCTTTTAGAGTCTTTTCCCAACAGCCATCTGGATGTCGGGTCTTCTCTTAAACGCAAAAGGCAAACAACCACAGAGACTGAGATAAGCTCTGCAGATGCCCTCAGCAACAGCCTCAGGGATGAAGATGAACTGTTTTTACTTAGCCTCCTGCCCTCACTAAAGAGGCTTACAATTAAAAAAAGGATGGAGGTGAGGATGAAATTCCAGCAGGTGCTATATGCTGCAGAGTTTGAGGACTAAATTGTTCCAGAGGGACAAACTTCTTGTAAATGTAGAATTTCGCTGTGTCATGTGTACAGTCCCAATCCGGCATTCAGTGTGTGAAAATAAATGTTTAAGCTTTATAACCTATCAAATCTTTTATACCCTGTTTCAGAAACATATAGATATATTGGTTTTTATAATCCATTGCTGTTAAGTGATTTGTCTTCTAACTTGAAAGCAGAAAATTCACAATGAGTCATTTTGAATTAAGATGACAGAGAGGCCTTTTTTTTATAACCTGGAGACATTATTTATTATTTTATATATGTGTAATGAATCTTATCAACTCAAAGTTCATCAGCCCAATGGGTTCAATTTGTTTTAAAACTATTTAACCAATTATTTATTTAATCGTGGCCTACAATATTCTCTCACAAATATAAAGTTGGAAACTCTTGTTTCCTGTAACTCATAGAAAAAAAAACAAACAAACAAATGAATGCTGAAATTATTCTGCTTGCCTTTGTTTCCTGAACAGAGCTCACTGTACATGAGAAACATCTTGTTTTCCCAGACGGAGATGGTACTGTAGATCATTTACAAATAAATATTTTCCATGCCACTGTATTTTGTGTTTTTCTTTTCTTCCCTTTGTTTGCACAAATCTCTGAACACAGAACATTTATTGCCTACAAATGCAGACTTTAAATAGATTAACTGCACTCAGCGGGTACTATAAAAGATCATTAGTATTTATTTTGTTAATTGAAGCTTTTTAAAAATGAAGCTGCATAAGCTTGAAAGGACTATTGATGGACATGTAAATGCTGGATTTTATTATTGGAGGATATTCCTATTATTTGGGTCTCCCGTAGTTTAATTTGTACAATATATGTATAATCTGTTTATATTGAAATGATCATTCTCTCCTGCTGCAGCGATACAATTTCATTCTCTTAGCTGCAGAGTCATTCACTGCTAACAAAGCCAACCCCTTCCCTGCCTCAGTGAGGTCCTCCCTCTCTGTCCTGTTTCTGATTGGCTGGTAACAAGCACTGTTTTCATTCATCACTGCATTTCATTCACATGTTCTTTTAACTTGTGGAATTTCATCAAGTTTTTCACCCTTTTGCTAGTTTCACTTCCTGCTGTTTGTGTTTACTTGCTACATTGTATTTTTTTATCCTCAAAATCTCCTCTCCCCTTCCTCCACTATCTCCTTTCTGTGCTATGATCCTCCCAACCCCCTCTCCGCCTCCAAGTCTTCCTCCTTGTTTGCCATTGGGTGCTTTGTGGGGTGATAGTTGTGGTTTCTGTCGGTGATATCCCCAGTGCGTGTACCGGCGTACTGCCTCTGAACTGCAGTATATTAATACTGCAGCCTTGCAGTATATTGAGAATAAAAGAGCAAAGATGGACTGATAATGTCTTTATCTGTGCAGTATTGCAGATGTGTTTATTGTAGGACATACAGATAAAGGTTCCAGCAGCTGCTACGACTGGACTTATGCACCAAAGCTCTGGTGTACACCAAATTCATCTGGATGAATTTAGGAAAAGTCCACTGTCGGAAGGTGAAAGTATAAGAACAGCCTGCAGATTGCAGGCATTTTATATGATGAAAGATCGACACAGTGCTTCTTCATGTTGAGGTGAGGGGAAATCCTTTCATAATAGCAAGCATGCTTAAATAATTATAGGATATTAGAAACTGTTGTTTGATGCACGTACTTTGCATAATCTATGCTATAACAGTGTACTAATTATGCAATTTGACAGTGAATTTTATTTAAACTTAATGTAATTTCTTCTGATAAATATTATGACTTATGCAAATCTTATAATGATATTAAGTATATTGAGAAAATAGCAACACTTCAAATGCAGCATTGCTGCACAGTAAAAGGCTGGCTACTACAATGAAGCAGCATCTCACCACTATTGGTGCAAGTGCTTCCAGTGGAACACAATGATTGGCCGAAACAGTGTCTTTAGTGGGAGTGCATGTTACAGCATTGATATAGATGGTCATATGGTCAATAGGTGCACCACCCTCAGTGTGATGTTGTAGTGAGTATGCTTAGGTGTGGTTCAGAGATGGGTGTAGTGTGTTAAGGGGATTGGGGATGAAAGGGTGGGGAATCATGCTGGATGTGAGCTGTTGCATCAGCAGGATGCATGAACTGTAGACACCAGATTGCTTCTGCTTTTTTATGCCTCAAAAACAAACTAAAAGAAGCAGTTTTGTTAAGCTAAAGTGGTGATATATTATTCCTGGTTGCCATTTTTTAAAAGCATTTCTACATGCAGCATGTTAAAGGTATTTAAATAAAGTATTAAATGTAGACAAGGAGGTAGAACATATTTGTAACAAATTAAATCACAAAGCTATCACATGATGATCTGAACAAGTTTACGTAGGAATCAGAAGAGCTCACATGCACAGATTAAACATCAATAAGTAATTCTTTTTGCTTTTCTGGGAATTATTCAGGCAACGTATACAAAGAGCTAAGAGGGGACAGATTTACTGGTAAATGGTCATATGATTCCTGGTCAGTTCTGAGCGATTAGAGAGGAGGAGGGTAAGAAAACAAGGCAAGAAGACGCACGGTTGCTTTAGTTTCCTGCTGTGATGGAGCCTACATTTTGCTGTTGTTTGAGTCTTTAAAGCAACATTTAAGTGAGATAAAAGTCCATCATTTTTTGCGGTGAGTGTATTATACATTTCCATTTTATTCAACCTTTTTTAAACTGAAAAGCAGGACATATTTCTGGTAGTAAAGGGTCTAGAGACAAGTCATACAAGTCATATAGTCAATAGGTGCACCACTATCTCAGTGTGGTGTTGAAGTGAGCATGTTTAGGTGTGGTTCAGAAATGAGTGGAGTGTGTGAAATGGATTGGGTTGGGCTCCATATCTTAGTCTCTCTACAACATTTGTTTTATCAGACAGGATATCCTGGTCAGCAAGTCCTGGGTCTGTGGCCTAATCTGGGTTATCAGGAAACAGCACAACAAAACCTGACCGTGTGACACCACATTAAAAGAAACCAGTTCAGACTATCACTTCAGGATTGTGGGATTTCTTCTCCCCTTTGCGGCAAGACAGAAGCCCCCTCCTCATGTATTCTCCTCAGAGTCTCCATCGCTGGGGCATCACTCACAGTGAGAGTATGGAGCGGTTAGCTTACAGCCAAGGTATGATGGAAACTGATGTCTCAACGGCCAGTCTTGTTTATGTCAACACTCACTGCACTCCCATGTAATCTGATGGTTTTTTTTTCACAAAGAACATAACTACAGCCATCACTGCTATGCATCGCTGCACGAGTACAATTATATACAGCAGAGACCCACTGACAAAATAACTTCACAACCGATAAATTTCTCATGAGTCATGTCAGAAATGCAGAAGCACACATCATTGCTGTCAACAGCATGCTTGTTCTTAGAGTAGTATTTTAATTGATAGCTATTTTTCTCAAGTTTTCTTCTTTTATTTATAATGTAAAAATAAGTTATCATTATGAAGTAGGTACCAGTGTACAAAGTAATTGATATTTCAATCAATAATCACACGTAGTACCTACAACATTGCTGTGTTTTCACTGGAAACCCAAAAACCACTGCCTATTCCGGCCTATTCTCTTCACTTCTTTTTTTTCTGTTGACTGTGTGGACGATTGTCATTCCTACTACTATGCACAATATTTTAATTTATTTATTTGCCTTATTATTCAAGAAGTTGTCCAATGTGGGTTCAGTATATGCTTAAAAATCAATGTCACAAGTTCAAACACCCCCAGCAGACACTACAAGACAACTGCTAGTTATCTGTTAACAATCCTCAATTGATGAAAATCCGTGAGTAAATCCGTACACCAGACTCTACAACAGAATTAACAGCAGCCTTGGGGATTTTTCTTAAAGAAAAGAATGTGCATTAGGCTCTTTCCTGTCTCTCATATGTGAAAATAACTCAACCAGAAGCATCTTTACCTCGCACGCGGCCCTGTAATTCTGACTTTGAGCAGCAGGGGGCGGCATGTTATCATGGTAACAGCCTGGAAAACCATTACGTAGTGCTGCCTTTGTGTGTCTTGTGGGCCTACTGACACCGCCCCTCTGGAGGGTGCAACGGAACTGTGGATACGCCAACTATCGGTTAGGTTTGCTGCCTGTAAACAAATCTGTACATCGCCGCGATGTACGGAAAAAGGATATTTCTCGAAATGCAATTATGTATTCTGTTGCCATTGGTCGTAACGCTCATCATGTAGTGAGACTGTCGCCTGTTACAGGTTGGTCGGCCTGATAGCACGAGGACTGTTTTCCCCCCTACACTAGTTAGACCTGTCATCTTTTGACCGGTGATATCCCAGGTAGTCTTTTTTTATGCTACAGTAACCATAATTGTTCTCCGGTGCATTTAGCACAAAAGCTAGTTTGCTAGCGGTTAGCAAACCTTGTGAATTCAGAGAGCATCGAGCAGCATAGATAGTTTTAATATTTTCAGACGCACTTAAACATGGCATCGGCTGCAGAGCACGACCTGTCTCTGTCTGAGGCGGACAGCAGCAAGGAAAAATCTCAGGTGTTTGGGGTTTTGAGGCTACAGGAAGAAAAATCTGGTGCTGGGGATAAAGCTAACAGCACCAACACGGCGAGAGGAGGAGGAGGCGGAGGAGACGCGCGATGGCAGGCTCCTATCTTTGCTTTGGCCAGGAAAGCGTCCGAGACTATTTCAGGGAGCATTCATGTCCTGCCCAAAGTGTCAGAACACAGGACATCTCTTTCAGGGGACTGGACTCTCCAAGGTAGAGTATCCGCATCAAGGGACAGTAGGTTTCAGAGTGTAGGTAGTAAAAGACGAATAATTTATGTAGGGAATAATTTAGATTTATAGTAAATATTAACTAAGTAGCTAGTTGTAGCTAATTAAATAGTCTTAACTAGTGTAGGTGTATGTGACTGTCATATTTTCTGTTAAGCTGCACTAATTGATATTTCATACTTAAAAAGGAGGAGACTCCTATCCAACACACACATACACACATTCACAGTGATACAGTAAATTCTGCATTGATGTACAACCACTTCGTTGTACTGACCGAAGCATCACATGCCAAGCTGATGCAACTCGAAATTTGTCCCCAGGGGGTTGCCATACTTTGTGTCATTATGCTGATCAGACTGCAAAGCTGTAAAATACAGGCCTCAGAGAAGCAAGTGCTCCAAACTATCTGCCCAGCAGCCAATATCTCTGTCTTGTCAAGCTTTTCATTTCATTCACTCAACTAAAAATAATCTGATTTCCATCATGTTTCACAGGCTTGCTTGTGAGCGACTGATCAGCCTAAAAGTTTAACTCTATTCACTTTCTATCAAGAAAAATACCAAAGTGCTTTTGGTTTCAACATATTAGCAAATTTGCTTCCTTCATTGAGAATATGTTAAAACACCTTCACTATTTTTGTCTTAACTCTTTAGTGCAGATACATTTCAGGAGGAATTCCTGAAACCTTGCATTGCTGTTATAGTTTCATGGTTTAAGCTACTTTAAATAAGTGTTTTTCATAGTCTATTATTATAGTTATAGACATACAGTGACAGTTTTTATCTTTTTAAAGGCTCAATGCTTCAGGGCTCCAGTCATCAGCCAAGCTTGTTGATTTTTCTGCTTCTGTTCCTTCAGGACACTGTGATGCACTGAAGTTTACCTGACACTAATCTGTCCTGGTGTTTTGCTAAACATTAACCTAAAGTTCCACTTGTCATGTTTTTAAAAGCATACCTCTGGGAGAGGTTACAGCAGTGTTTATAAACCCAGGTCCTCCAGTATCCCTGCTTGCATGTCTTAGAGGCAAACCTACCTTAACACACCTGATTTAAATTAATGAACTTTCTCATCAAGTTTTTTGCACGAGCATTTATTGCCTTCAGGTGTGTTAAGTTAGACTTGCCTCTAAGACATGCAGGGCAGGGAGACTTTGAGGAAACACTGGGTTACAATATTTTTTATGACAAGATTAGAAAAATACAGTAAAATTATTAAAGAGGTAATAACTACAGGTTTCCTCAAGCTATTTGACTTTAGTTTTAGATTGACTAAAACAATTTCTCAAAAATGTTTGGCATTTTTTCAATTCTCTGCTGATATCTAGAGCTATGTTGATCTGGCACACTACTGCAGATGTGCAATTTATGTATAAAGGGTTTTCTGAGGTAAGGACTGCTTGTAAGACATTAACCAGGATGACTCAGTTGTTTGGTCCTTAGGAAGAAGTTCTTAGTAGTGCATTTTCACAAGTATGATGTAATTCCTAATTTACATTGACAGTGATGTTTATTTGCATTAAAATATTCATTCCTTAAGAAGCAAAGCACAAAGTAAGGAAATTTGTGTTTGGTTGATTATTTCTTCCTTTTAAAGGTAGGATAAGAGAGGTGTCCAGTAGCTTTTTAAGCTTTTTACTTTCTATATTACTTAAAATCTCCTTTTATTTATAGGGCACATTTCCCACAAAAAGTTACTCACTGTGTCTTATAACAAATACAAATAAAACAACATAAAAGATTAAGACAGCAGAAATAAGCATTCAGAAAGGGAAAAACATCCATCCATCCATCCATCTTCTACCGCTTAGTCCCTAATGGGGTCACGGGGGGGGCTGGAGCCTATCCCAGCTGTCAACGGGTGAGAGACGGGGTACACCCTGAACAAGTTAGTGAAAAACATATTGTACAGAAATAAAACATATAAGTGTAGGTATCATAAGCACCACTGAATTAAAACATCTTTCGCCTGGTCTTAAAATGAAATGCTCCAACACAAAAATATAAAGTCACCTGTGAATCATGCAGGGCTGAAACGGCACCATGCAGATGTTTAACTGGCCTGTATGCTGATTTGTCTATTAAACTCTATACCAAACAATATGTGTTGTATGAAAGCTTGACTTGTTCCATTGCAACTTATGCTGCTTTGAAATGAGCAACTTAACACAAGTGAGCTTAAAATGTTCCCAGATTCCCTCGCAATCATTTTCCTGTTGGGTTTCAAAAGTGCAGCTTGGTGTGCCGGTCACAGAGGTCTAACATGCCCTATATCGACAGACTTATTTGAAATGAGATTCTCCAGCCATACTTGTTCCCATATCTTCTGACTCTGGGACTGGAAAACATCCTCCAGGATTGCAACCAGGATGATCCCATGTTCTCCTTTCCCAAATTCTGGCATTGTTTGGTAGTTTAATACCCACACACTTAGTTAGCTGTGTTGCTTCTACAGAAACTTGATATAAGTCTTTGTAAAGGCGTCTCATCAGGCTTTCCAAAATAAAACGCTACTTATCATTATTAAAGGGGATAAATATGTGACCAAACATATTTTCTTACTGTTGTCTTGTGAAAACTGAATGTTTTTTTTTTATTGAGATCAAATCTTATCTTTTTTTCTATAAATACAAAGAAATGCTTTCATGTATGAGTTTTTCTGCACGGTGGTAAAGCGGAATAGGCTTCAGCTTCTTAGGCAGTATGTGCATTAATGAAGGATTAAAGACTTTATTTGTATTAGAAAATACAAAGTTTTGATGCCAGCAACACACTGAAAGAAAATAATATGCTTAACAAACATTTGTTACACCACACATAAAACTGTTCTTTATGGGAACAGAAAAATATCTTGTAGTTTTCCATGTAGGATCTGAGCTATTCATACTGTAGATAATAAGTTCAGTCATGTTTGTTGCTCCTTTTCAGAATGTCTTAGATTTTCAGTAATATGACAGATCTGGACTGAAGTACAGCAAATACTGTCTGTAAATAACTCTCTCTATAAATAACATCATCTGTGTTTAAAGCAAAATGACCTGTTGTTGTAATTGCATGTTTTTGTTCTAATGCTGTTTCAAGGAGAAAAAAAACAAGCGAAATGGGCTCATTAGTATTTTTGCTTTTCCAATCCAGAGTCTTTGATTACTGAAATGTATCTTTATATTAATATACGTATCCTGTGGGTATTTGTCCTGTAGCCCTGCGAGACCCCATGACCATGGAGCGAGCTAACCTACTGAACATGGCCAAGCTAAGTATTAAAGGTCTGATCGAGTCGGCTTTGAGCTTTGGGCGGACTCTGGACTCGGACTACCCACCTCTCCAACAATTTTTTGTGGTCATGGAGCACTGCCTTAAACATGGTCTTAGAGGTAAGAGTGATCTTTTAGATTGTGTAAAGTGTGAGTTAAGTGCATATGGTATTTTCTACTTTATTATTATTTTCTCTAATGAACATGTTTTTTTTGTCTTGTTTTTCAGTTAAAAAGTCCTTTTTAAGTTTTAACAAGTCTTTGTGGGGTCCTCTGGAGCTGGTGGAGAAACTGTGTCCAGAAGCAGCAGAGGTCTCAGCCTCTGTACGAGATCTCCCTGGCCTTAAGTAAGGAACTCACTCATGCAGGCTTCTCAGTTTAATCAACATGACTTTACAAGATGGCGTAGGAACCTGAGCTACAACAGTCACAAACAGGAGTAACATGAGAATGTGATCTGAGCCATGTTAGGGAAGTACACGAGTGTCGTTTACTTTCACTTCACCTTTCTCCAACCTGCAGTCTTATTTCTCACTTTCCCCGTTCTTTGATTAGCTTTACCTAAAGCAAAAAAGTGCATCAAGCAGTTAGATTTTGTGTGATACTCTTAGTTTTAGGAAACAGCCTAAATATTATTGTTGTGCTTAGCTCAGTACAGTAATAATTGCTAGGGTTAGGAAGAATGTGGGGATATATATTGTATATATTTTCATATTTTTACATTGACAGGAACATATTTGCAAGTTAAATGACCCACGTGGGGATGTCGACCTTTAAGGCAATGAAACAAGAAATATTCATGTTTTGTCTGAGCCAGCAAAATGAGGAACATTTGTGTTGTTCAGATGGAAAACGCACACTGTTTCCTTTCCTGGTGCTGAGTCAGACCAACAGATGTGCGATAAACCAGAGCAGGCCCAAAGTTTGGATACAAACTGTACAAGCTTTGTCTGCTAGAGGACTAAGAGTAAGACAAGCTAAGTGTGATAAACACTAATAAACTTTCAGAGGATATCACTGAAAGCTCACTACTTCTCAGTAAAGTATGGGAACACACACTTTTTTTAGTTGTCCTAGATTAAATTCCCTTTTGCTTTCAGACAACCTTAATTCCTAATGGCATGGATTCAGCAAGGTGTCAAACGGTCCTCATGGATTTTAGCCCATATATGAAATATCATTATTTCATGCATGCTCAGGTTGGGAGATTGGATCAAAGTCGAGATCGAAGGCAATATTTTGGTTTCCCTTAGCTAGGCTATTTTTCATGAATCGGCTGAATATGATGTCTGTGAAGAGCGTTGAGATGACACTGTCGTGAAGTGGTCCTATACAAATAAAGTTGAATTGAATTGGATGTTTAGCTATATTTGACATGAAGCAATTGAACAGATGTACCTAATAAAGTGGCTGAGTGTATATCATGCTGTCACAACCTTATCAAAAGGTCACCTTATCACTGTTATGGATGTAAATGCTTTCCAGAACTCCACTAGGCAGAGCCAGAGCATGGCTGCGCCTAGCTCTCATGCAGAAACGACTGGCTGACTACCTAAGACTTCTCATCACTCGAAAAGACCTGCTCAGGTAAAATTAAAGAGGATATTTCACTCAATGCTTATGTTTTAATTGCAAAACATTAATGGGAAATGGTGTAGTTAAAGACAAAAGGTTTTATCTTCCCCCCTCAGTGATTTTTATGAGAATTCAGCACTGATGCTGGAGGAAGAAGGTGCAGTGATTGTGGGCCTGCTGGTGGGCCTGAATGTCATTGATGCTAACCTGTGTGTCAAAGGCGAGGACCTGGACTCCCAGGTAGGAAGTGCTGACTATATTAAGATTTCTCTGTCACTCTGAGTTTGATAAAGTGTGTAGTTTACAAAAAAGAGTGAATGAAATAATCATTTATTGACATTCCTTCTGTTTTAATTGCTATTAAATACATGTTTTATGCTTCCATCATACTAATCCACCCTGAAAAAGAACCACTCCTCTGACCTGGAGAGTCAGGAAACACTGTCAGAAATTAAAACGGTCTGTTTTCACCTCCGGAAGGAGAGGGAGACCTGGGGATGCAGTGTTATGTTTGGAGTCTTTGCACATTTTCTCTCTGCATCCTGCAGTTAGTTTGTACCGTTAACTGAATGAGATTAAGAAAGGATGCAGTGATCTGGAATTTTCTGATATATTCAGTCATGTGAGGATGCTTCCTGCTGAACTGGATGCTGTTATGTGTGTATTTGGTTATAAACCAGGTGTGTTGCAGCACACCAGGTTAAAATGAATGAATCGCTGTGCAGATCCTGAATATTAATTGTTATAATACAGTAATACCACACAGCTTGTAGTCTCACAAAGGCCTGACTCATTGCAGCAACTTAAGACACAAAGACTCACTTCAATGGGGGAGGTTCAATCTCTCTCTCCAGTTTTGAGTGATTTAGTTTATTCATCGTCATTTTAGGTTGGAGTGATCGACTTCTCTATGTACTTGAAAAACGACATTGACGACTACAGGAGCGAGGAGAGGTAGGATCTTCTTCGTTTGTGACTTCAGTTTTTCTTTCATTGTTTCTTTTTACATCTGTGATTCAGTTGTTTGTTTCCACGGCAACAGGAATAGCCAAATTGCATCCATTTTGGATCAGAAGAACTATGTAGAAGAACTGAACCGACAGTTGAAGTAAGACTTTGTTTCCTCAGGTTTCCATAAAGTTTTTGATTAAAAATAAGTTTAAATAAAAACTCTTTTTTTGTTTTTTTTTTGCAGCTCTACAGTTCATGGTCTTCAGGGCAGAGTTGACTCTCTGGAAAAGTCCAACTCCAAACTCATTGAGGAGGTAAGACCCAAAGTCAAGAAATATGCTCATCAGGTCTTTAGAAATCACATCATCGGTTTGAAAAATATCCACACTATCACTGTTTGTAATTCTCTTCATATGCACGTTTGTGTGTGTAGTTGGCTATAGCCAAGAACAACATCATTAAACTGCAGGAAGAAAACCAGCAACTGAGGAGTGAAAACAACCTGATTCTGCTAAAGGCACAACAACATTTAGAGGTACACAGTTACACAAAATGAAACCAATGTGTATGCTGTCTCAAAACAGAAATATAATCTTAATGTTTTTCCTCTTGGTGTAGGTTACTCAAGGCGATGTGTCAGTGGAGAGGGACACTTACAAACAGTCTCGTCAGGGTTTGGATGAAATGTACAATGAGGCTCAGAGGCAGCTGAAAGAGGAGTGTCAGCTCAGACAGGTCAGAGCTGCACCTGTGTGTACTATGTTTCTTTAAAATACATGTGAAATGTGTGGATTAATTACTTATTTACATAGTTTCTGACATTTTTCAGGATGTAGAGAATGAGTTGGTCGTTCAAGTGTCAATGAAGCAGGAAATGGAGCTGGCCATGAAGCTTCTGGAGAAGGATATTCATGAAAAACAGGTAGATTTTCTTTTAGTATGAACAGGTTTCACACTGCTGTCACACCCCAGGACATGTCTATCATTGCTTGTGTCTGGCCTCTCATCACTAACATGTGAATTCTGCAACAGAAGCACCAGTCCCTGATATTTACAGGCTAGATGTTAGATACAATATCTCTGTTATTTTACATTGGATACATTAAAAACCCCAAATATCATGAAATCTATCAGCTGTGAAATCAGACGATGGGGCTTTTTCTTATGTTTTATTATTTTATGTTATTTTACTTAGTTTTAGTGCGGACAAAAAACATATGAATAGATTCAGAAATGCGATTTATGTTATCAGATTAAAAAAAACCAATCATATTAAGTGTTTTTTAATTATCAGGACACACTGATTGGACTGAGACAACAGCTGGATGAGGTGAAAGCCATTAATGTCGAAATGTACCAGAAAATGCAGGTACTGACAGAAATGCACAGTCCTCTTTAAGTCAGGCATGGCAATAAGCCATGTTCATTATCAGTATTAACTACTCCCTCAAAAGCCAATTCTCAATTTCCAGACATCTGATGAGGAGATGAAGAAGAAGAATGACATGATCAACCGTCTGGAGGAGAAGACCAATCAGATCACTGCCACTATGAAGCAGCTGGAGCAGAGGTGAGATACTGTACTCTACCTGTAAGGGCCATCACACCCACTATTCACACCAGTTAGCCCTTTGCCTCTCCACAGTACATCCCGCTGTCCTAACCAGCTCCACTGTTGCTTCACCTTTCTTTTATTCACCTGACATTTGCCGACAACTATACTATATTCTAACCCTTTTAATTTCAAGTATGTGAGACCCCCTGGTGTAAATCTGTTATTCCTTATAAGAATAGTTTGTTTAGTTATAAAAGTAATTATTCATTTAGAGTTGAGTTGTACATTGTAATCAAGCAGAAGAGAACATGATGACAATGTATTTGGCTTTCTATCTTTTTGTTTGGGTTTCCCTGAGGAAATGAGTCAAAAGACAAAAAGCCCACAATGTCTTTCTTGTTATTGAGAGTTATACCTCATCATCATTAATACTTTACTTCTGAGAGTCCCATCCCGCTTAACAAATATCTGATTATATGCATGTTAGCAGTAAAAGTATGCTTGCTGACTAGTTGATCCTTTATGAAGCCTTCTTGCACCATCTCCCCTCCAGTCAGCACAATCCCTCCCTCCCCTGTCCCATTAGCTCCCATATGCTCCATCTTATTTGTGATTGCTTGTGACTGTTTTTATGCTTGTCATCCTGCATCACAGGACGCAGACTGGTTACGCTATCAGTGGCGTTTTTCTTTTGCCGACGCTGAAAATGTACTGAAGTTAATCGTTTTAAAACTGAACCGTCTATCAGCTAATGTGAGAAATATGATACTTAGAGTTAAACATGTTTCCTTTAGAGAAATGAGAAGGATGCTAATTGGTGTGTTTGTTGTGTTTTGCTGTGTTGATAATGTGCAGCCACTCATGCAAACATAACCACAAGCTTTCAGGTTTTGCTCAATGTAGCTTATGTTCATCTGTTCATCACCTTTCTCTCGTCCCAAACTCCTCTCATTGCTCATGCTTACTATGAAAGAAAATATACACACAGTAGAAATCTGATTTTGGTGTAATCTGGCTGCCTAAAATTAGATTTCTCTTATTGTTTAGTGTCTCATTAACACTTCCTGCCTTGCCTATGGTGGTAAACTACAAAAATATGTTGAGTGTAACTGGGGCCATGTAGAATACCAATGTATTGACATCCTTTCTCCTTCCTTCTTTTCTTTCCTCCTCCTTCCCTCCCTTCTGTTCATCTCCTTTTACAACATCCATCTTCCACATATCCATTCTGCTCCATTAAAACCATGTTTCATTTCATTTTTCTTCTTGGTTTGACTCCGGCCCTCCTGTGCAGTGATAAGGATCTGCTCAGCCAGACCAGAACCCTTGCTATGTCATTTGTGAAATGTGCCAGCACAGACACAGAGCACCAGTATAAGCTAGTGAAGGACATCTCCTTCTGAGGACGAATAACGGACTGAACTTAGAGGAACTTTGCTGTTATTTTGCACACACATTTCTATATCGGTTAGGGCCTGAGAGCTGCCAAATTAGAGGCTACTGGGCATCACATCTAATGTAATTTGTGAAACATCGTCTGCAGTGAAGTCCTGGGATTTTGGAGTACTTTTCATGATTTTCAGTTCTCACAACAAAAGAACGGAGGAAATCACTCTTGTAAATATTCTTCCAGAATATTTGTCTTCAAGGTTTTTTTTTTTAGTTAAGACTAGTTTTAAATGAATCACACTACATTATACACGCTGCACAGTTTTGCGTAGTCAGTTTAAATGCAGTAAAGACGGTACTGAGATGGTTAGGACTCAGAGTATGTGTTATTAATAATATTGATAGAAAATTATTATTGTAGATTGATTTACTGCAATATTTAGGCAGCATCTTTGGGATGTAGAACAAAGTGAAAGTGGTAGCTGCTGTTGGACGGTGATAAGAGACGTGTCGCTAAATACTTTCCTACTTCCTGTTTCGTGAAATAAGTAGACTTGATCCTTGTCAGCAAAATAATGCTTGCGTAGTCCCACAGTGGCATCCGTGTTGGCTTACCTGAGATGTTTGAATATCTGCATCTGTACCTGCTGGCATAGTCTCTGAGCCAGCAAGAGACATTAATTTTTATTTGACTTCATCATCGCATTCACTGAGGGTTGCTGCAGACAAGCAGCCAGACAGGAATGTGTTTGTGCAGTTTTCTGCTTCTCATCTGTTCCTGGTTTACTTTGCATGTATTGCACCTCCTGACCTGCTGTAATGACCCCTGCTGTGTCTAAAATCAGTCTCTTGTGCTCTTTATACTAGTCATTGATTCATGAGCAAATAATTGATTGTATGAACACAAATCCCTTCATGTGATTTATTATGTTACTGCATTCTAGAAAGTAATGTGTAGATAAAGCAGAGGGGATGCATTTCTTGTTTTACATTTTAATACTTCAGCAAATGTAGTGCAACATAACTCTGCAGGGGAAGTGATTGTAGACACAGCTCATTTCCTAGTAGTCCTCCATCCTCTAAATTTCACCTGAGGTAAAAATTCCAGGTGAAGTTTGCACCACGTGAACTACTGAATGGGACCAGCAGATATTTATGCCTTTGTCATGTTTCCATCCAGAGAACAGACGGCTCAGCCGGATGTGAGACACAGCTACAGAGCTGTAAACGTCCTATGAAGGAACTGCACTGTTGTTAGTCATGACATATTTACTGACTTCTATATTGGGTAGTAATCTCTCTGCCTATCCAAGCTGACATTAATGGTCTGAATTTGTACAGAAATAAATACAACACAGCTGTTTAAAGCTCACAGCTTACTGTCTTTTACCACAGCAATCAATAAAATTAAATGTTTTGAAGGTACTGGTTATGGTTGCGTTTTTGGAAATGTTTAGCTTTTCCTATTTAAAAAGGTAACAATATTGTTATTCACCTTTTTTTATGCGCTGTAGAATGATCTCTTTAAAGTTAATACACCCTAAAAACAGGCAGTGAAATAACTTCAGCCTGTGCAGAGAAACAGGCTGCTGGCGTCTTTCTGTCTCTCTGCACTCAGAAGCTACTTTTGCTTAGCCGTCTCCTCATACTTACCTGGTCTATACTTTTGCTTTTATCACGTCATTCACGTTTTTTTTAGAGCTATTCCTTCTTCTTTTTTCTTTGTTTTCTATTTCCATTTTTACTTCCTGGTGTTGTAACAGTAGAGATTACAACACCTTACTTTCTCCCAGCCTCCTTCATCATTACCCCCCTGATATATTGGTCTCTTTACTCTTCCATCATCACTACTACTTTCTTGGGTTGTTTTCTTCCTCCTTAAACCCCCCTTCCCCCAACCCCACCTCCCAGTTTTTTCTCTCCATGGTCCTGAGTTTGTCCCTGGTTATAATGGTACAGATTACAGGAGGCAGAGAGGCAGCGCACCTCGGCTGAGCAGGGAACCCGGCGCTTCAAGCTGGACTTCGCTAACAAGGCCGACAGCCTGCAGAGGCAGATTGAACACAGAGAGAAGCAGCTGTAAGCAAGACTTGTGCACTTTTACGTAAACTTAGCCACATAAGCTGTTTAATATGTGTCCACCTAGTTTATTCTGGCTTAATTCATAAACCTGTGTCCATAAAAACCTGAAAATATGTCTCATAGGTTTACTTTGTTCAACAAACAATTAACACACCCAGTTTCAACTTAAAGAAGCAACAACACTGAAATAATTGAAGATTAGTGTGTTGTAATGTATCTTTTAATCTTCTCTTGTACCTTTTTAAAAATGTGTTTGTTTATGGACATGCAGCCAACAGCTGGAGACCGACCTGAAGATAGAGAGAGAGTGGAGACAGACATTACAGAACGATCTGGACAGAGAAAGAGACACAGTGGCTCAGCTCAGCACAGAGGCTCTGCAGATCAATGGACTGAAAAAGGTGTTTTATTTAGTACATTTCTCACGTATATACGACAGATAACGTGCATTTAACTTGGAGCTGATGTTTTGTGTTTGTGGTTTTCTAGGAGTTTCATCGTCTCCAGGATGAAAATGTTCAGCTGAAGACGATCTGCGAGGATCAGGAGCAAGCTCTGGAGGAACTAGGTTCCAAACTCAGAGAGTATATACTCTTTAATACTCATTTCTGATTATGCCATAATCAAGATGTTTCTCACTTTCACCTTGTTTTTAAATTCAATTTATTATTCATTTATATTACAGCATCAGTTGGATATTATTGTTTTGAGGAGTCTTTACTTCAGTCACATCATGTGCCTTTTCTTTTGTTTGCCATGATTAGCTATATTAACCCCTTATGGCCTGATGTTGCATATTT
>JBAMIG010000001.1:18432516-18451264 GCA_037177335.1 Kiunga ballochi | reverse complement strand
GTCATAATGCTGGTCCCAGTTTACTGAGTGAACTATGTAAAAACAGTAACTTCACACATTTAAAACTTGAACCAGGCAGTGACTTTCAGGGAGGAAAAAGACCCACTGAATCTGCCTTAGAAGTGAGAATCTGAGGTAGAAATAATGTCTTACTGGAGTTCAACATGTTTAATTTGTGTGTAGAAAAACCAGGATTTACTCAAATCCAGAGGATTACTACTTTAACATTTATTATTTCATGGGAAACACTGACATGTCTGCACCAAATCAAGAGTAGAACAACTGAATTTCCAACACGTTCACAGTCATAGGTCCAATGCAGAGAATCAATTTCCCTACACTATACAGATTTTAATGTATGTTCCCTCTGACTATTTGGTTTTTTCTGGCATCTTGTATTTAAAGACACTAATTGCATGTGCGTGCATGTGGCACACAAAGGGTACAATGAATTACAAACAGCTCATTAACCCCACGCAGACACTGCAATACACTATCCTTTTACACCACACATGGTGCCGTATCACAAATCGCAATCAAAGCAAACAGGAAGTCACAATATTCAGATCACACAGCAATGATGTGATACAACCTGTCAGAGATATGCAACTGTCCAAGAGCCTACAGAAAACTCATAACCAGCTGGCATGATATCTAATGATGAATATAACAATCTACTTATGCGTCAAACAAATATTATCAAAGTCTGGGGTTAATTGTGACCTTTGAGGACGTTACCAGATGCCAATTTCAATACTTAGGGATGCAAAAGGAACAGATGAACATTTGACAAAAGATGATAAGATGCCCTGTATTCTTGTGTAGAAAAGACTTCTGTTTGATTCTTCCTAACAGGATTTTTCACAACTCATATTTGACCAGTGAGGGAACCCACACCATATCTCCTCCATTCATTTGTCCCCCATGAGTCAGCACACGCGATCTGAAACAGATGGGGCGATTTAGTTATTAAAATATTACTTACAACTGTGGTGCTTTCCTGTAACATGGTTTATGCCTTTGGCAATAAGACAGAATAGTGAGCTGGGAAGTAATGCTGCTCGAGAGCAATGAAAGATATCCTTTAATTTTAAGAGCTGATCTAATAAAACCTGCACACAGGCATCAAACTCAGATTTGCTCATTTAGGTCTCATCAACCACAAAGACAAAAGTACTCATTTAATTTTAAGCTGGAAGCCACCTGGAGACTGCCAGAGTCAAGTGTCCTGTGCATACTGATAACCATGCAGGTCTGGAGACAAGTAGAGCAGGACAACAGAACATTGCTGGTGTTGTACTGCGGTAGAAAACCTGATGAACCACAGGTGTGCTAGTCTGATTAAAATGAAGTAAAGTGATGATAATTTTAACACATGAAGCAAGGTGGGAGAGAAAGAAAAAAACATATAGGAAGGAAATGGACCAAACAAGGACCAGCAGGAATTAATGACATTTCCTACTTTAAACATGACCATGACCTTCAGGGATGAATCAGAAACGATGCAGTTTATGTAAAATTGGTCTTTAAATGAATTTTTTAAGCAAAAGCTGAAAAAGTTTGTAATTCTTAAAAAAAAACTTTTAAGCTTTTAGTCTATTTTTTACATAAGCAAATAGTTATAATGCTAATGTGATGTTTTTACAATAAACTCACATTATAACATGATACAATTTCAGTTTCTGAAATAAACTATTTAATTATAAAGTGAAATTTTTTACATTATAACCTGATATGGTCCCAATTTTTCCACAATGAAGCTCACACCTCTGTGCTTCTGTAATTTTCACACAGAAACATGTTAAATGTGTTGAACTTCTGAACAATGTGTCTTAAAACATATCAAACTATTGAGAGAATTATTCCAAAATTAAATTCTGTTTAGACAAATAAAGAAATTTGAAGATGCAAACTTAGTTTAATGCAAGAAACAAATAAATATACACAGAAAAAAAATCAATGGCTATAAAGGGAGTGGGCATAGAGAAACACTGTGAAACATGCTGCAAAGGAAGCTGTATGAATTGTTGGCTTTGGGCTTGATGCTTTAGCCTCCTCCCACCAAATTCACTTTACTGTGTAACATTAGTTTTCTGTAAAGCACGGATACCAGCAAGCGTCGGCAGTAAACATTTCATTTTGCAGAAATTCAGCCACTTTGCAGACTGTTGAAAGAATCCTTTGAAAATGATGTCTGCTCAAAAGCATCATGTTTTGCTGCTGCTGGTAGAGGTGCTCACAGGCATTGTTATAGATCAGGTCTAAAGGTGCAAACAAAAGACGTGTTTGGTCATTTTGACAAAGGTGTTGTTTAAAATGGCAGTGCATTATTTTGATAAACAGCCCTGACCTCTCTGTACATGCTGCCCCTGTGGTGATTTAAAATTTGCCCTTTTCAACCAGTTTAGCAGCTTCTGCTAAACTCTACATCAGGCTGAAGGTGGAACATAAAGCAAACTGATGTAACAAGAACTACAAAGGTAATCGTTTTTCAACTGAATCAAATGATACATTTTCACTTCTTTTGTGCAGATAACTGCACAGTCTTTATTAGATTTATTGATTTTTTAGACTAAGCTGCAACACTATATTTATTGTTTTAGTTATACTCAGTAATTTATTTATTAATCTATTTTAGACTCTTTAGTGTTTTCTGATTTTATCCCAGTGTGGTTCTTTTACTTTTGTGTTTATCTTTATGTTGATCTCATTTCTCTGCGTCGGGAGCTGTGGATAGCTAGAGATGGTGGACTTGTGGGCCCTCGGGTTTGGTCTCTCCACAGGAGCTGGTGTCCTGTGGTTGTGCCTGACTTTCTGATCCTGATGCAGATAATCTATCTGTATTTAGCCCAATCTAACGCCGATTTTGTTTGTGGGTGAAAACCAAGTGTGTCTTTGATACATGTGTGTGTGTGTGTGTGTGCATGCAAGACTGTTTTAAAAGGTTTTTATTGTTTTAATAAAATAATATGTATGAGAAGTGTTTTATAAACAAAGTTTGATTTGATTTGAAAACAAAATGAGTAGAGGTTTTCAGTTTATTCCCAGAAAGGACAGAGTTACTGACCTCACATTACAAACATGCTTCACTGTCCATTTTTCACAGGTAATTAAATAACCATAAACAATTCGGGTTCTGCAACTCTGTAACTTAATTCATTTGACCGAATGCTCATTTAAAATAGTTCATTTACAGGAAAACAGAGTTAAGGGGGGGGGGGCCTGTGACTCCCTGTGACTCCCGCTGAAGACTCTGGACTTGTTGCACGTTTTTAGGCTCTTCTACTCCTGTTTTTCTCTTGGAGAGAATTAATGTCTGTGTTAAATGCCAGCATCAGATCAGACTGACTTCCAGACTAATAAATGAGTTGCCCGTGTTACTATGGTGCAGCCATTTGGATAATACATGGAGAGTTTGTCTGCACTGAGGAAAAATGATCCAATCTCTCTGCAGTTACAATGAGGAGGGCATATTACAAGTACGATGCACATGCTTACAAGTGATGTTTGCAGCATTACAATCGGGTTTTGTTATGCAGAGGTGAATGCTAGCATCAGACCAAACACCTGCATTTATAAATGATCAGATCCTGCACACACACACACACACAATTTACTAAACAGTCACACACTATCAGTATTTGTACACAAAGGCTAAAGAAGCATTAATCTGTAACCAAATTATTTTAATGAGATTGAGTTCTACATTGAATTCCCTGTGATATCCAATTTCCTTTAGATAAAAAAACTTTTTTGTTAAAGAACATAAAGCTCTCAACAAAGTTCTTGCAAGTGAAAAATGTTGTTTTCGGTTCCTCTAATTGGATGGTTCACATTCTGTGTGAGCTCATAACAAACAGCCCATTATCTCACAATGCCATTATAAAATGTGACATTTTTGAGCTATGTGCCATTTCACATTGCGTATTAATGGACTAAGTTTGCAGTTACTGCCCAGTTTCATGTGTCAGCCGTGACATGCTTCAACATCAGACCTCTAATTGTGATTTGAATTGAATTCATTAACCTTGTCACCCCGAGAATGTTTTAGTTATAATAATGTAAGCGTTGGACTTGGATGATTACCCTTACAGAGGGTGCATTCAAAGACGTCAAGGGCATAAATAGAGATCAGGGCTTTTGCGTTTATATATGCAAGTGTGTTTAAAATAACCGTGCCAATGTGTCATTGAAAGAACTAACAAAAACCTACTGGTGCTTTATGACCACGCTATGCATCTTTATCCCAGACAAAACAGAAAATGTATGTTAATATAAAGAAAAGGTTTTGCTAAATGTGCTGAAACTATAATTCTGTTTTCTCTGTTTTGCTTGTTGCCTTTTTCATCTCAGGAAAAATATTTTACCATCAAACAATTGTTAAATTAAGAAAATGTCATATTGAAGATATTTTAAGTATCGATAATCCACACTTTACTAATGTAGCAAAATTTCTGCTGTGCATAAAATCATAAAACTGGTAAAGTGGTATGCATCAAGTATGTCAGTGATGGAAGAAACAGCTTTGATCATATTCTTAATGGCAAATTAAAGTTATTAATTTGGAACCCAGAGCACTTATGGAGGTTTGCTGCATGACACTGATCCAACACACCAGCACCAACTGGGACTCTGCCTGAAGCAGTGGTTGCTGTCACCAGTTGGAGCAGAGTGTTATGGTTCAATATCACTGTTTTAAGTAACTGCTGGTCTGTTATACATTAAAATGAATTAAATGGGGTTGTAACATGAATTTCACACCTACCATACACACATCTACACCCATCATACATCCATCATACTGCATTACACAAATACATTATCAACAACACATACTACAATCACTTTCCTTTGTCCTTGTCTGTCTTAATGTGTTCCATTGTTGTTGTTGTTTTTTTTTTGCTGTTCACATTTTTTTTTCTTAACTATATATGTAATTTCTTCTTTTTTTTTTTTTGCTTTTACTTCTTGTTTTAGTCCTCTGACAGAATCATGTTCAAATAAAGTTTGATTAGAAATTTTAGAAAAAAAGAGAAAAAAAAAATTAAAGTTATTTATTTCTTGGACCCAGTTTAACAATAGTGATAGCTCTTCCTGCACTATGATGCACATACAGTTGCTTCCAAATGCCAGATTTATCAAAAAGCAATCATGTAACAGATAGAGTTGCACCAAGAGGCACCATAAGCAACAGACACACACGCAGCCTGAGCCTATGAAGAACTATAAACAAAGTGTAAATTGGTAAACATGTAAAAAAAAAAAAAAAAGGAAGGAAAAAAAAAAGAAGAAAGATTTAAAGTGTATAAATCTGCACTTAGAATACAATATACAGTCTCATGAAGCTGGCTGAGTGCCTGACAAAGCACATACTTGACTCTGTTCCCCGCACAGCTTTGTGTGTGTTTCAGAACAGCTGTGGAAGATAAATGAATTTCAACAAAAAAAACTAAAAAAAACAGAGGACTAAAAATAAACCAACCTTTAGCTTTCCTTTAGGAATTTGTATTAGGCGTTGTCCGAATCATTTTCTTTTCACTATACAAATGTATAAAAAAAAATGACTTGTTAAATGCTCCACATAGCTAACCCCAAAAGAAACAGCCCACTGAGATGTCGCATAATTTCACACTTGTTTGTGTTACACCATGTGAATGCTTTATACTGAGGCTGGAGGAACAAACCCAGAGATGCTACACCAAATCCAATCAAATCAAACTTTATTTGTGAAGCACATTTCATACATAAATTCATTACATATTAAAAAAAACATAGAATAAAATATATCAGTAAACACAAAAAAAAAAGAAAAAAAAGTGTCCATCACTTGCAAGTATTAAAATGTACAAATGAATGAACCTCTGGCTTGGCACACAGAGAAAACAATATCCTGGAGATCCTCTCACACCAGGGGAGAACATGAAAATGCCACACAGAAAGACTCCTGCTGAGATTTGATCTTGGGACCTTCCTGTAGCCCCAGCTGGTTGTAATTCCAGGAATTACATGCAATAATGAAGTATAAGCACCTTATCGTGTTTAGTTACGGCTAATGAAGAGTCTCAATGTAACAATGGATCCTGAGGCAGCGAGAGCCTTCCTGAGTCAGTGATGAGTCATTCTTTCAAAGTCTGTGTCACTAATATGTACACAGAAAAACCCAGTGGGTTTCAAAGTGATGACAAGGAACCACATGGCAAATATTTATGTGATGACAGAATTAAAAACAAGCTGTGTGTGGGGCATGATAGAAGATCAAAGATCCAACACTTGCTTTTTGCTCCAACATCTCCAACCGTGACATGTTTGCGTGATATAAACTAGTTTTTAAATTATGGCCTATAAAAGCATTTTGTGGGGGGATTATGTTGCCTCTGCTGAGCACTGTTCAGAACTTAAGCCTTTTAAGCTGTTTATTGGTGCAGGAGAATGATACAACATCTCCTTTTAGACAACTCACAAAGGCCTCTTCCTTCCTGGTTGGTGCTGCTAGAAAATGATTTTCTCCTCCTTGGTGGCGGCCAGAGTGAAATATTAATGGGTTCCATTCAGCAGGAAATCCTCAGAGCAGCAGGGGTAAGTGGAAAGATGAGGCAAGAACAGATACCACCAACCACTCTGGACACTCGCAACTCATCTTACATGCTTATCTTGTGTGTAGATGAGGCTGAAGGAAGATGAAGTGCAAATGGAACTTTTTGCATGTCAAGTAAACGGCCTGTACTGGTATGTTTGGTGAATGAAATCAAGTTTAAATCTAAAAAGCTCTTAAACTTTAAATATTTTCTTCCTCCTATGGTTGGAAGTCTAAAGTTGGAGATGCTATGAACAGCAGCTACTTTTAGAGATTTATTTAGTTTTATTAAGTCATAAATACATTTTAAAAAAGAGGTTATGTTTTGAGGGACTCAACAATGTATAATATAATCTATACATTATCAGAAGCGATTATTTTAACCTGCCTTTTTCACCTGCACTGTCTTTATACTTCTGCTCACGTACAGAAATCTGCACTTTTTTACATGAAAAATGTACATACTTCCAGAAAACAAGGACAAATTCTGCACTTGAATTTACATAATACAATATCAAGCATCATTTATTCAAAGGCGCTACCTGTAAATATTCCCTTTTACAGAAATACCCAATTTTATTTTTTACACACCCAATAAAAATGTTTTCCATCTGCGCATGTTAACTACATGCGCAGATGGAAAAATGCACACAGCAGCAGAGTAGAAACCATGAAACACTGAGATAATTTCTTTAGAAGTGTAAAACATTTGCAGCAACAAGAAGCTTTCCTTTTCAGCAAAGTGTTGAAAAGTCTGCAAAAAATAATCTAGTTAAAACATGAGCTTTATGAATGGAATCAGCGTATGTTCATGCAGGTTTTCAAAATATATTAATTTAAATAATCAAAGTTAGGAACCTTAGTGGAGCCCAAAGTGTAATTACAATAATGTAAAAAAAAAAGAAGAAAAAAAAAAAAAGGTGTAAGTCCTTAATTCATTGCACGCTGTAAAAAACGTACCGCTGATAACCAGCAAGAAGCAATCTTATGCAGCTTATTGTTCCTCCTGATTTGCTTTACAGAAACTAAATACTGCTGATTGGAGTAATTGTATTCCAGCAACACTTTAGTTTTATTAATTAAATGATGAACAAACAGATACACGAAAATGAGTGTCAGTTTTAATTTGAGACAACTTGATCATAAGTTAAACATATTTTCTATTAAACATTTAAGTTCCTGGATTAAGTGAGGTACAATGTAAAATTTTCCCCTAACAATCATTGCAGGCTTGTACGTGAATTTTAGCCATGATGTAATAACAAATACACTTTTTTGGGAATTCTCTTAAATGTTAACAAAATCAAAGACACCCCCCATTTATAAACCTTTAAAATGACTTAAACACATTAAAATATAAAGCTACAAGGAGTTCAAAAGGACAATTTATTCAAAGAGGCATCTTTATCAAATATCATTTGTAGATACATTATGTGGAACGACATGTTATTTTGTAATTATAGAGGTTGTCTGGGTTGTTGTGGAAAGATCTCTGTGGAACAACTCAATGATCCATCAGTGCGGAAAAAAGCATTCATTCATCCCTTCATCAGATATTTCACAGTAATCCTGAAATGTACGATATTCTTTTTTAACATCTGAAACTTTTTATTAGTTTTTAAAATAAAGAAACCTATTCATAAAAACCTAATTACAACCATTGCTTAATGAAATTAATTGTTTATGACCATAAATACACTTAGTCTAGTTATTATACATAGTGTCATCTTTCACCAAATTCGGGCAGCTTTTTTCTACTGCACATGCTCCAACTCTCTCCAAGGTTTCTACACAGTAGCAATGAGCCTTTAATCTAACAGACACATCACAGGAAGCATGTTTAGCAAATCCAAGAAAAAAAGAGAAGAAACATTGCACTTAGCGAGTTTTAAATCTAATGCATTTAAGTATGTCATGACTGCTCCCTTACTGGTTACACACAGAAGATGTGACATAACCCGTAGATGAAGTCAGATAGTGGTTACACTGGGTTTATATTCATCCCTGAGACGATGTGAGGCACAATACAGTAAGAAGCTCAAACTGGAATTCAGATGTCTATTCTTCCCATTAGGACACCGTAAAACTTTAATTAGGAAATAAAAAGTACAAAAGACATTGAAAAGAGAAGAAGAAAGGTTGGGTGTTAAACTCAGTAATCTGAAGAACACAGCAGTGTGTAACGTGGAGTTTGTGCTTGTGATGCTCGTCTTCAGTTCATTTCAGATCTCTGGCATACACCTGAACCAGGTGGCCACCCGGCCCTGCTTCCTCCTACCTTCTGTCGAGCTCTCCAACAAGTCATCCATATAGTTACCGTACTCAGAGATAGCATCCTCAACCCGAGTGATATACAGCCAGCTGATTATGATGCCAAAGAGCTGGTCAGAGAAACAGAGAAATACACAGGCTCAGTGGGAATAAAGAGAAACAATGGAAACTCCTCGCCTTTTCTTACATCTCAACCCTCCAACAAAAACATGAACACACACCCCTCTTGTTTCCTTAAACCAGTAATTTGTATTTAAGATGCTCTGGATAAAATAGAAACTGGTTCATACAACTAATGAGATGAACTGTCAGGAGTAATCCCAAAAAAGATGTCCTCTCATACACCAAAAAGCTAATGTGAAATATAATCTCTGCCCGTTTCCTCTTACATAAACATTTGCACAAGTACCTGAGCCTCAATATTCAAATAGATGCTAAATTATAAACCAGCAATGCTATAATTATTCATAATTTCCATCTGAATTCCTTTTCTTCACATTTTAACATGTCACAATTAAGCTTATGATGAATGGGTTAACTTAATTCATTGTATTTGATTTTATTTCACATTTACAAATTACACATTTACCATCAAAATAAAATATCAATAATATATTAAAAAAAATTAAAATAAACCCTTTTTCCATTTATGCAAGGTGCAGTAGCATCAGCTAGCATAGCAAGATGAAAGATTTTTGTGGTGTTCAATGTCTAAGGTCTTCTGTTTCAGAGACACTTGGAGCATAAAAAAAGACATTTTTATCAATGAGCAACTAAATTGAATATTTTCTCACCTGTTGAACTAGAGACAAAGAAATGAGGCAAAGGAAGCAGCAGAGTCTGCAGACTAGATGACTACTGTGCAATAAACAGGCTGGCAGACAGAGAGCCGTAAGACTAAAGCAAGCTAACATTTATGCATTCATAAATGCTTAAAGTCTACAACTTTATATGGTTTTAGAAATAGACTAAAACATAATAAAAATACTTTCATATATATTACACCTGCACTGTCTTCTGAATCTGGAAAAAATATGCAAAAAAACAAACAAAAAAACAAAATCAGATCATTTCAAAATGTTTTTGCTGAAATCATCATTTTAACTCCAGATGCACCATTTTCAAACGTTCTTTTCCTTATCGCAGTGTCGATGTATAAAGACCTAAGGTTATTTTATCTACCATGTATGAAATGACTGAGTGTGTCGGAGCATTTGGTTAAAACCGCTTTGATTTTTTGCCGTTGATGCAGTGAAGCCGTCCGATGTTCCCACGAGGTGAAGACATTTACATTTTCTCTCATTTAGTCATCAGCAGTGCATCACAGCCTGCTGAATATGGACAAACGCTTCTTTTCCCAGGACTTCTCATATTCACTGATGTGGCGAGTGGAAGTACAAGCTGCTCTGTGACAGTCACAGCCACAAATCGTACAACGCTTTTACAGACAAAGCCGTTAAACAAAGAGAAAGTGGTTTTAAATGGAATCAAAATAAAATCATTAATGAACATAATAGGCCGTATTTTCCCACTTGTGTGCTGAATTTACAGGTTTGATAAGAATGCTAAAATAAACACATTTTGTATGTTTATTATTTTAAAAAGATAAAATCCTTCTGACCGTTTCGTGGCCATTTGGGGGGGAAGGGGGTATTTGTCTCCGCTTTGAATCTGAGTCACTATAAAACAATAGGTACATACTTATTGTCTCATTGTTTTGTTTTAAATGTGACTGAAAGACACAAATGGAATAAATTATTTACATAATTTTAAAAGATCACCTTAATATTTAGTTTAACAATCCCAGATAAATAGTAAGGATGATGAAAGGAACAAAAAAAGTAGATAATGAAAGTTCAGATAATGAAGTGGAGAAGATGAAATGCATTTGTTTAGGGGTTTTGGTACAAGAATTTGTAATTAATAAAAAAAAAACAACTAATTAAAAACAAAAGCAGAGCAAAATGAGAAGAGATGTGTGTAAAAAAAAAAACCTTTTTGATCTGCATAATTTGATGTGAATAGTGATGTCGGTACAAACCAAACTTTATTATTTGCAAACCGGGAAATGGCTCACACTCCTATGTTCCAGTAGTGTTCAGACCTCCACACACTCACCATAACATCCCCACATGTTCATACAGGTTTCATAAATAAAGTAGCATTTAAAAAAAAAAAAAAAGAGCCAAAAGAAAAGAAATTTACTAAATAGACTAAATAGCTTCATGCAGGCATTTCCAACGGATAATATGCCTGCATGTTTCTGGCTAATATAAATATTCTATGTTTACATTTGCAAGAAGAGATTTTGTGGGATCCATAAAAAAATCCATAAGATTAAAATGCGTTTTGCTTTACCTGTGGAAGTATGATTCCCAATAACAGGCCAGCCATGGTCTTATAGTTATCCATCAGCCAGATAAAAACGGCATCAGTGCAGCCTCGAACGTGGATCATATCGATCAGCTCCAATCGCTGCGAGAAATGGACATTTCCTATAATCTTGCATTATACATTTAAAACTACATACATGTTCAAAGCAACACCATTTCCATTCTTACAGCAAAATTTAAAGCTTTTGCAAACAATTTTTTTTACTAATTCTTATCAATTACTTTATACTTTTTATTAGTTTATCTCTTCAAAGTCTTTATTCAGACTGGTCCTTTAAAGCATCGCTATTTCTGGCAGTGACCAACAGCAGCTAAAAGACACAACATGCAGCTCTCCCTCTGTTACAGCAGATGTACAATTAGAATATCTAGCAAGGTAAAACAATAACATAACTTAACAAATAAAGCTTGAAATAAATCAATCAATTCTTAGTTCAAACAATTTATCTGTGAGGTCTTACCGTCTTCTCCAGCATCTTGTACCCACACAAAGTGTTTGGCACTTCATCAGGCTGCAGAGTAGAAAAGCAGAAGCTGTGAGCATCACCCCGTTACTTTCAGAAAGGACGTTTTTAGTCTAATTTCAGAAGAATAAATGTATTAAATAAAGCGCAACACTGTTTGAGAGATGCTCTTTAATCGCGCCTCTCAGTTTGCAGCTGGCAATTCAGGAGAAGATTTTCACTCTGCATAGAAACTAAGTGTGAATAAATGTGTTCAGTCACTCTGAGCTGAATTAAACGCATTACAATAAGATAAGATGTAAAAACCTTAGGTAGGAAAAGTTTTTAATGTAATTTTTCTACTCATTATACATGTTTAGCAGACATTTCCCTGTTCTTTGTCCATTAAAACATGAAGGAATGATAAATAATGCAAATGTGCAGCCTAATGTTTGACCTTGTTTGGTTGATGATTCTGCACATGGATAGCTACAGTACATAACTATTTCATCATCTAATTAGAAATGGAAACAAATAGCTAAAACATAGGGAAAAAAGTGTATTTTTAGGAGCACCATGTTTCGTTTTGCTCATCACGTGCATTTGCATAACTGTGAAGATGCCGAATCTGAAAAATGTACTCATTATATACAGCTAGTATACAGCCTGTGTACTTTGTCTTATATAATCAATGCTGCTGTAAAGCGAGTTTCCCCAGTACGGCATAAATAAAGTCTTATCTTATCCCTGTGGCTGACACGAGTGGCCATGTACATATGAACAGTCACATATTCTATGCTGAAGAAGATGTGAGAAAGCTTTTATTTTTATCTTTATAGTCCTAAACCACATAACTTTCAGAGTTAATCCCATAATCTGCTAGCTAAAGGTTTACCAGATAAGCCCTGTTTAGCTTGGAAGTAAGGATATTTGTGCTTTTCCTGTCAAATAAAACAATTATGGATCTTGAATAAACTTTATTTTGATCTGTTAATAAAAGTTAACACAGCTGACAACAAAGACATAACTGTGTTTTTTGTTTTCAGTCTCCTTGTTTTATAGCAAAAAAAGCTTAATTAGTGCATGTTTATTATTTTTCTTGCAGTCAGTCTGGTATGAATGTGAGATTCTGGAGTATGTGAGACGTATAAATATTAAACCAAATGTAGGAGTGAAGCACAAAACACAATTATATGTTTTTGAGCAAAGTAAAAAAAAAACCCACACATTGTATTTGGGAATCACACAATTATCTCACTACATTCTGTGAGACCTACCTTTAAATTGGGGCAGCAGGTGAAGGGGACCCCGCAGGCCAGTGGACCAGGTGCAGAACAGTTATGGTACATGTTGACTTCCCAGTCCTCAAACCCTTGTCCTCCACAACACTTAAACTGCCAAAGACAAAGAGAGAACGGAAATTAAAAGAACAAGCAAAGAAGAAACCAGTTTACCAGACAAAGGAAGAGGACATGTCATTCAAATAGGAGACATTATCAGGACAACATGCAGCAATAGTTTCCATGTTAATGGTCATGAGCAAGCCGATCTGTTTGACTATCTTACAGTAAAGTGCAATATTTAAAGGCTTTTATTCACAATATTGAGAAGAAATCACCTTAGGAAAACAAAAACTAAAATGATAAAGTTTGCAGAAATACAGTATAATATGTTATTAAGCTACAAACAGCATCATAATGTGTTGTTTGCAAGCTTGGAGACTTCAATAAGTTTTTCTCTATGCAACACTGCCAGTTTTTTAAGTGTTTGTCCACACAATGCTGGACTTATGCGAGGCAAATGCTGAAAATGCATACAGCTTCCATGACCTGCTTCCTTTAGGAAGACCAGACCATTATCTGCTTCTTCTTAACTCCATCTAAAAGCTGCATCATTCATCAGCACAACCGGTCCTGACACAGACAACCTGGTCTGATGAAGCTGTGAATGCTCTGAGAGAGACGGTGCTTTGTAATCACAGACTGGAATGTCCTCATGGAGATTAAATCCATGTCATGACTGAGTGTATGACCAATTATTGCAACTGCTGTGTGGAAAGACTCATCCCAACAAAAACAGGTGTTTCTTCATTAACAAGCCCTGGATCACCATTGAGCTGAAAAAGCTGAAAGAAAGAAAGCTTTCAGAGGGATGGACAGGGAGGAAAAAAGATGAAGTGCACAGACGGCCGCTCGAAAAGGTTACAACAGTCATTTCCAGCAGAATGTGGTCAGGACAAAAATAATGATCTGAACATATTGATGGTGTCTTGATAGGTTCAATTCAGAATAAAGCTCAGCAAAATTCCTGCACCTCTAGCACAACTAACAACACATTCCCCATGAGCCCACAGCTTTCC
This sequence comes from Kiunga ballochi, assembly GCA_037177335.1. Classification (NCBI taxonomy): domain Eukaryota; kingdom Metazoa; phylum Chordata; class Actinopteri; order Atheriniformes; family Pseudomugilidae; genus Kiunga; species Kiunga ballochi. The sequence goes on along the minus strand of JBAMIG010000001.1, from coordinate 18,437,224 downwards.
TGTCACATCTCTGTTACTTTGCAGCTCAGTCATAGTTCATACAGCCAATTTACCATAATTACACCATATTTTCCACATCAGAACATACCGATATCTCATCTGCCTCCACTTATGGTGGTCAGGAAGTGCAAAAGAACACCAAGTTTTGTTCTACAAAATTTCTGCAACATGCATCAGAATTATCGAAAATTTTTTTGTATTTATACACAATTAAAAAAAAAAAAAGCCATAACACTTTTGACAAAGACCAAACAACTTTACATTTCAGAAAAAAGCTGTAAAAAAAGTGAACCAAAACCCAAAATCCTTCACGCAAACTTACATGTGCAACTGCAAAACACTTCTAGCAGCAACAAAGCAACTTTCCATAAAGGCAAAACATTTTACCAAGTACTGGTAACACAACTCCAAAGACATTCCCACCCCTAACCCACAATATCCCTTCTGGTTCATGTCTTCATATTTTAATAGTTTTGTACACCTAAAAATGCTTTCTGTGATGTAACTTTGTAACTTTGTGATGTAACATCCAATGGCCTGTTGCTCCTCCAGTCAGGTGAAACCGCAGTTAACGGGAGGAGTCAGAAAAGAGTTTCTGTGCTCTAAAAACCATGCTTTGTACTACTTCCCCAAAAAATCCCACTAACCTGATCAATTGCCAACAGACTAGTTGGGCTAACATCTCACATCATGAACGTATGAAGAACCTTATGCACAGACCATCTGAAACCTGAAAGGTTACATGTTTTAGATGATGGTCAGAAGCACGGGAACTCCACAAGGAACTGTACTCGCACAACTTTTCTTCACACTGTACATCTGACTTACAATACAACTAATTTCTAATCATCCACAGAAATACCTTGTAGGTGTTGGGTGTAAGGGTGATGGGTAAGAAGTTGAGTACAGTTTATTAATTGATTGATTAATAAGTTTATTTGAACATAATTTAAAAAGAAATGAAAAAGAGGTAAAACATAATAAAAGGAAAACAATTAATGTCCAAAAGGGGTGGGAAGAAGCATAAGCTTATATGCTCCCACCCCAGTAATCACAAATTTTACTATATACACTATATAATAATTCAACAGTCCTAATATAACAATGATGCCTTCATACTAATTAACTATAAATATAAATTAATCTATAATCTATTTCAATTATAGTTATGCAATCCTAAAATACATTGTTAAAAATAAGCAAGAATTATACAGTTAGTTCATATAATCAAGCATTAGAAATTAAATCCAGTCTCCCTTTCTTCCTCTGCAGACTTCCTTCTGCTTTTGGTCCACAAACATTAAACACTAAAATCAGCAGAATGAAGCATTTTTTCCTGAACCAAAACAACTTCCAGGCTCCAACACTAAAGTTATGTCCAGCAACAGTGTGTTGTTGAATCAGTGACAAAAAATTAATGTGATACCAACAGATTCCTTTTATGGCACTTTTTTTGGCATTACTTGCAAACCCTAAGGAAGAACAAAACATTATTACTTCACAAGAAAAATAAATGAGTTTTGGAGAGATAACCAAAGGAAGATAATTACCTCCACCTTGGATGTGTGTTTTTCCTACCAGCTGTGAGAAAAAATAGCGTAGTTTTAACTTTGCAATCTTGTTTATGTGTTTTAAAAGAGCTACTGTGGCTGGAATTGCCACAGTGGCGATTTGGGGAACATTGACAGTTGTCTATATGTCTGCCTGTGGACATATTTTCTTAACAATATCACATAATAATGTGCAGGATACATTCACACGATTTTATAGGCGTTTTATTGAGGTCAATATAGGGTCAAATGTGAATATAGTCTGTGAAAATGAGAGTATTTATAACAAAGTAATGCCTTTATGGGTCAGGTTCTGGTAGGATTGCTACATAAAATGTTCTCTGGTTGGGTCTATAAACAGGAGGGGATGGAGAAAAAAACACCACGAGGCAGAGTTTTGGTAAACCTGCTGGAGAGTTGGAGCATGGAAAACTACAAGGCAGACACATTGACTTGGCAGAGGTCTGTTCTTTCTCAAAGGGCAAGAGACTTAAAATTTACATATTTTTGCCTGAATAATTTAGTCGGTTTGGAAACTAATTTTGCCAGCAGAGATGGCTACAACTCTGTCATGCTTCCTACACCACAATGTGAGGCATTGCTGACAGAAAACATTTTTATTCCATGAAAGCTGTGTTTTTATATACTTTTAATATAGTAGCATACGTTTAGGTTGATAATGACTTGATAATCAGGATGAAGACTTGTTCTGATAATTACAATATGTCTGAAAATGTGTAAAACCAGAACATGCAAGTCTTGAGCCACATCCCATTATGTTCTATTTTGTTTTTAAACAAAATAAAAACGCGGTTGTTCCAGTATTAGGATCTTTTTTCCTGTAGACATTTTCACCTTTTTTGGTGCATCCTTACACCAGAATAATCCAGTAGAGTCCAGTTCTTCTACTGGATATGAACAGTGGCCTTTCTGTGCAGAGTATGCGCGGGTTCTCTCAGCGTGACACAGACATGCATGCTAGGTTAATCGGTCTCCTTAAATTCCCAAGGAGTGAGTGGTTGCTAGTCTCTCCATGTTGCCTGCAATGAACTGCCAACCTGTCCAGCGTGTACCCTTCCTCTTGCTATGGAGGCCTACAGCTGGGATAGTAAGCTGTAAAATAGTAAGAGAATGATAACCTTGTCTTAATTTTCATATTAGTCCATGGAAGGATGAGCATATTATTCAGAAAAGGAAAAAATGGAAGAAAAGTCTGAAAAACTGAACTGAAAGAAAATCTCTGGTAACAGATTTTATACTGGAACCAGTTATGCCTGCCATCAGGTAAATGACAGCAGTCAACCAGAACATCTATAAATAAACATGTTTTTGTTGTTTAATAAACCAGAAAAGCTGTGCATTTCCAATTTATTCTGTATTTATTAAGAAGGTGGCTCAGATATTTGGTTCTGACAGTCTATTCAATTGATTCATTTTGTATCACAGCTGTTTGTACAGGTCATTTTGTGTTAGATTAAACCACCTGTAGACCCCAAAGCAGTACAAAACAAACACATGTTGTAAAGTCAGAGAACAAACATTATCTGATCACTAAAACCTCCCTCTCTTATTAAATCTGGATAAAAATGCTAAAATGACTGCAAACAAAACTCAAAATTCTTCATACATAAATGTAAATTGTGGTTTTAGGTGGATGGTTTGACACTACTTTCCCTAAACAGTAATTCTATATTTATACATTTCAAGTTAACTAAAATGTTCCATATTTAACATTGTTCGAGATCCTTTATTAAATAATGTCTGAGTAAATATCGCTTTGTTTGAAACAGAGCATCTATCTTCTATGGACATTTTACCTTTAATACATTTACCAAACTTAAACAAACTACATATAGCTGTCAGGACAGCAACATCTGTGTTTAAATGGTAAAAACATGCAATTCTTAAGGTAATAGAAGTGACTCTGTTGTAAGACTGAAAGCTCTTCAATATTTCACCAAGAAAATACTGGATCTATTGATGGGAATTAAATGAATCATATCAAGCAACAAACAACTCTATTCATCACCATTTTCTTTTTCTAACAGCTGCTTCAGTGCGTAAACAGTGCCAGAGTATCAACTGTTCGTCATTTATTGAGCGAAATATTTTATTGTGAGCGAGAACGTGAGGAAGAGAAAGCGAATGAGACAAGAGATAAAGAGTTATGATGAATAAATGAATGAATATAAGGCAGCTATTTGCCAAGCAGCACGATCAATATTCTGATTTGATGCCAGTTTGTCAAGATGCTACTCAGTCGTCGCTTCCACAGAGTTGTTTTTTTTTTACTCTGGATTCAGAGAAAGGTGCGGAAACTATGTTTGTAGGGAACAAATGGACTGGAAACCATGCAAGTTTGCTCTGAGTTACCAGTTTAGTTGTGGATGTAAATCCTATCGGGAAGAATTATGCCAAGTTTAGCTCATTATGCATTCATGCAAAGTTAAAAAAGCTTTCTTGCAGGAAAAGTAGAAGCAAGACGTGATTGTATAGTAATAGTGTAAAATATCAAGTCTTTTAGGTCTAAATATTTTCAGTTGAATACCACTGGTGTCACAGATCAATGCCGGTTTCAAACTCTGCTTCTTTTATTAGCAATCAATAATAAAGGACAAATAATGTTTAGATGCCAATTACTTGTAAAACTTGCTCAGCCAGTGTGCCTCCTGGTGTGAAGTCATTTGCAGCAGTATCTGATTTCCAAGCCAAGTGTCCAACTGACTGATGCCCTGCTGTTCACTGGCTGGCTGACTGAGTGACTATGTGGGCAGCCGGTTCAGCTCAAAGCGTGGGCCATCTTGTGTTCCCTGCTTTTCTAATTATATGGCAAGTAAAACAATGACTGTGTGATTACAGGTTAAAGATTTGAGGGAGTTCTCTTTTTCTATCAAACTGGAGGCACCACATTATACATTTCCTTTTGCCAGCAATACCCAGAAGGTATTAAATGACCAGGAGGCAATACTATTCCAACTATTTAATATTCAAAATCCCTTAAAACATAAGGTAATATTGATAAATTCATTATTTGGTATGTTATATAGGTACATGAAAAAAAAACGTTTTCAACCTGGATTTAAGTGTCTCCATGTGGTGAGAGTTTAATCTCTACTGGTAGTTTGTTCCACATGTTTGCAGCATAACAGCTAAATGCT
>JBAMIG010000001.1:18398251-18408395 GCA_037177335.1 Kiunga ballochi | reverse complement strand
AAAGTGTTTTGAGTACACTGATGTGTAGAAAATGCAGTAATGCGGACGCTGCACCGATCTGTCGTGGTGAAGAAGGAGCTGAGCCGAATGGCGAAGCTCTCGAGGAAATTAAATGTATGGAAAATATTAGTGCAAAGCTAAAATGGAAAGGTGATTTTTACATGAAAAAACTGAAGGTTTCATCATATTTGGCAGAATCTAAATTATTAATTATCATATTTATCTACAAAAACATGAGCAAAGTTAACATTTAAGAAGAAAAATGGTCCTAGGCCAACAATATATATTTTTTATTGTTACATTTCTCTATTCTTGCATACTGTAAGCATAATAGAGTTTTTGTGTATGCATGTACACTGAACCTGCACTCTGTGTGTTTTACTAATGTTAAATAAATAAATAGTAGACACTTGCTTTGGAAATGTGCACACAGTGAGATCCATTAACCTTTCATCTTTTAAAACTACCAGCAATTTCTGTCAGATGTTTCGGTTTATAACAACAGCCTCAGACTGTTGTTATCTTAACACAGCAGCAGATGTATTACCTAAATGTGTACATTACCAGTCAATAGTCTGAAAAATCTCATCCCATCAGATCTAACGGGATTCCAGAAAGAATAACAAAAGGAAATTTTCCCCATCTAGGACAGGGATGGGTAGCTTCGATCTTCAAGTCCTGTAGATTTTTAGGAATTTCCCTGTTGCAACACACCTGTCTTAAATCAATGGCTAATTAGCAGATTGCACAGGGTTTGATGTTAAGATCTGCCCAAGTTTGCTAATTAAGTCTGATGTGTGTCAGGTGTTGCAGCGGGGAAAGTCTAAGAACCAGAGTTGCCCGTCCCATGAAAAAATGCACCGAACAGGGAGGAACTTGAGAGAGAGAGGAGGGGAAAAAAAACATTTGCATTACTACTAATCTGAAAAGGAACACCATTTGGTTTTAGACGACAACAAAGAAAAACCCGTTCATAAACTTCTATAATGTGCTAGCTCTCTACTCTGCCCTTCAATCACACCGTGCACATAATGGCACTTTGTACAGCTGTGGAATAAGGATTTAAATCAAACTCACACAGACACATAACTTGGAGTGCTCTTGTCATTGTCACCCTTTGTTTTACTTTCTGTTTGAGCCATAACAGTAACATGTTCGCTCATGGTTAGCAGCTGCTCTTGTGTGACTGAAAGCTTTGCCCACCATAAGCAGGAAATTACTCATCACCTTCTGGACATTGTTTCTCTGATGTACTCTACACTGTTCTACTTGACTTGTTTACATCCTCAGCAGCTGATATCCAGCACAAGCACATCCTGTCCTGCAGGATGGAGAAACGATGGTGAAAACCAGTTAAACACGTAGACAAAAGAATTAAAAAGAAAGATACTGATAACAAATAATAGTATATTTTGATTAGTAGCTAAAGAAAACAGAGTAAAACTAAAGAAATTAAAGTTCTTGATTGTTTAAAAAGCACAATAAGTATTAGTAGTATAAGAACGTGGTCAAGCAATACTTCACTGTCTGAATACAAAAGCTGCTACAGCATTGTTTTCAGTACTTTAGGATAAATTTCCTGGTTTTATTCGCAGGAATTGTTGACTATTATTACTAAAAACAAAGAACATCCAAGTTAGAAATATTTTCCCCAAACTCCTACATGTCTGATTTAGAGCCTTTTGTTGCTGATTGTGCGGTCAATATTTCCTGTGGGATGTGACAGAACAGCTTACGTTTATCACATACACCCCCTTCTTCACACACTCTGCAGCTTAAAATGACAAGACTGCATTCACAAATGAACTTTTAAAACAAAGTAAAATAAACATTAATGCGGCTCTCCTCCTCCTACCAGCGCAGCATTCATTCACCATAATAAACCTACTCTGTGGATCTCACCATCCTAATTTATCCCGCTCCGTCTTTCTTCATGAGAAAGCGTCAACAGTGCGACGCAGAAACAAATTGTTTTCAATTTGAATGTAAATCAAGGATTAATTCACTGAGTTATTCTTTTCTGTAAAAGCACACAGCTTCAGTGAATGTTGCCTAAAATAATGATTTAGTATCACTAGTTTTTCTCCTGTCAAAGTCTCATTCCTGCCTTATCCATCTGACAAATAGGAGCGCTCTGAAGAGGTATAATTACAATGACCACATTTAAATCTTAAGACCACCTGATAGAGTAAAATCTGGAGAAAACATTGACATTTTTTAACCGCTTAGCTTTTAAAACACTGTTTACAACTGAGCTAACAGCTTATTCTGTCTGCTGGTTGAATGTGTCATTGTGGGATTTTAGATACTCGCTGATGAAAACAAACAAAACATGAACAATTATCAGAATTACAAAAATAAAGTTGAATACAGATGTTAACCCATGAGGTCATGCATACTAGGATAAACTTGATAATCTTGCAGCAAATGTGAGTATATGTGGCTGCCTGATGCTCTAGTAAAGCTGCTGTGCACTTCATGATTTATTCTCTCATTGCAACAATAATAAAAGAATTCTTAACCCTAAATAGTGTGATGATTTAATATATCACATCACATTTTCTCGCTTTAGTTCTGGATTGTCCCTACCTGCAGCACAAAGGGACTGTGACAGTATCCCGTCCTCTCTAGCAACACCTGACCCTCTTTTCTCCTCCTCTTCATCGTTCCGCCACATCATTCTCTATCACGATTAATTCTCAAGTGTTTAAGCAAGCTTATCTCCCTGTCTTACTACATATATGATATAGATCATTGCTGCATTTTGTGGAGCTGAAATAAAATTGCTTCCAATTAGGACTTAGTCAGCACTAAGTGTGAGCAGCACTGATGCGATACTACTCTCTTTTTACATAACTGCTCATCATTCAGAGGTGCTCCTGACAGTAGTTACTTTCCACTATGTTAATGATAAATTACTAATTTATCACAAATAACTAAACAGCTTTAAATAAATAGCTTTTACAATGTAGAGGATGTACAGAAAAAAAATCAGAGAGAGAAATGTGAAAAACACAGTTGTGGCATTAATCCTGAGATCTGCACCAAGCCATTGCACACTAAAATTAATCACAGTAGCAGTGGCTGTTCTCTAAAATATGACACCAAGGACAAGGTGCCAAAATTGCCTGAGACATATTAGGAGCAGATTTTTTTGGCCATAATTGAAGACAAAATGATCAGATTAAATTTCTTTGGCTCAGACTGGGTCCAATGAGCTTGTCCAATTCACCAGTCGCCATATTTTCAAAGTAAAATGTATGCCCAGGTATAAATGTGACATTTTGGATAGAAGTTAAAGATAACAACAACTCTAACAAATAGCCTCAAGCTAAATCTCTCCAAAAATGTGTGCAAAATCCACTGGGCTCAACAAAACAGCATGATTCAGAGCTAAACAAAACCTGAAACAGGTTAAACGGGTGATTTCAAAAGAAGAAGAAAAATCTTAATTATTCTCCTGAACCTTTCTTAATGCAATCAGGTATTCCAGTAGGTCTACTGTCATGTAAATAGATTTTGTTTACCACATCAATGTGGACTGATCATGTGTTGATTCATCCAATGATTCACGTGGTGCAGTCTGACCACCAGAAATCATGTTTTTGCAGTAGCTGTGATGTCTGAAGCAGTTCCTCCCTGAACATTTCTGCTGAATTTACTCTATAATACCAGGCAGGTAAAAGGTTTCAGTGAATACTCAGAAAAGGGTTGTGGCCACAACCTTTAGGGAGTGTCGTTGCGCCTCGATAGGTTACCTACCTGTCCCCTGACAACTTCAAACGCTACACGCATAATTAACATAGCCTATTAAGAAAAATACTTTACTATTATTTTATTTTAACTAAAACAACAAACACACAACGTTTGCCAAACAGCAAAGAAAAAAAATCCCGGATACGCAGACCCGTCTCTACCTGCCGGGCTATTTAAAATAAAGAGCGCGCGCTCCTTTTCGATCATAATCATGTCCGTACTTACCCACCACATGCAGGCATAGAAGAATAAGTTGAATTTAAGGAGGGCATATGAGAACCGTTTACAATATCTGGTACTGGTGTCGTCAGACATCGTGGCTGTATGAAAACAGTTGACTTCAGCAGGTCACTGACTGCTATCAGCTCACTTCCGCGTTGTGATGTCCGCCCCACCTGCAGGCACGTGCGGGCGATGGTTGGGAGGGGTATGGACAAAACAAAACAAAACGTCATTCAAGTTAAATTTGGATTTATTTGTAAAACATTCAATAAATGGGAGTAAAAATAAAATATAAAAAGTAGGTTACAGGTTACAATGCTTTGATTAAACTTATTTCCGGATGAGAAGAGAGGAATAGCTCAAAAAGGAAGTCTGCTTCCTAACAGGTGAGGATCAGTGTGCTCAGCTTGCAAAGAGTTCAAATGATTAGACACACCTTTTCTAAATGAAACAGATACCAGTTCATTAGAATTTTTTTTATTACAAACATGGTAGCTTTATACAAATACACAGTAACCTACATTATAATATAGTAAAACAACTCACACTACATAATCTTTATATTTTAGTTTCAAGGTGTCCACATTATGGTTTATTTAAGTTTATTTCTTTTAACATAGAAATGTTCCAGTTTAGTCCAGTGAGGTTAGAATAAGAATAATTTCTATTACATTACAAATATATGATCCACTTGCTATATATACTTCTATTCAAATATACTTATAAAAATATAGGCTACTACTGTTTGTGACTGTTAGCCCAAGTATCTTATTGGATCAAGCTGTTCATTCATTCATTCATTATCTATATCACTGTACCTAATGCAAGATAGTATAGGAAGAATCATGTTGTATCAAGTCTTTATAGTTTGTGCCAGAAAGAAGACTAAAGTATATTAAAGACCAGGTATAAGCTTCTGTATTAAATTGTAAATATAAATTGAAGTATTTTTGCACTTAATCTTCGGCTCTATTGTTTGACAAAGATGTTGTACATATGTAAACTTAAAGCAAACTGCCTCATTTCTGGTACATATTAAGTATACTTATTGTACACTTACATAAACTACAGGAAAGACAGATATCTTAAACAGAGGAGCTGTGAAGGATCTGAGGATTTCCATCATAAATTCTGGGAGATGTATTGCAAGAAGCATTGATTGTTATGGTGTGTGGGTTTTGAGTTCAGTGATTCTGGTTTTCAGTTATATTTTGTAGATCTTCTTGCTTCCTGTTCGTTATTTTCATGTTTAGTTTATCAGTTTTGCCTGTGTCTTCTTCAGTATTTAATGGCCTGCTTTTCTGTGTGTTGCTGCTGGTGTATTAGTTGTGTTATTCTCCTCCTGTCTGCGTTTGGGTCCACACCTCACACCATATTTCCAACAAATTTCCAACAACAATGATTATATTAACCTAAAAGACATTTGCTACTTTTTTTTATTTACAAATATTTTAGGTTTAGCAGTTTACTACATTCACACACAATATTTAAAGCAAACAAATTTCCAACCTAGTTGTGAAGTTTGTAAAAGGACCTTACAGGAAACCTCATAAATGTTGTGTGAAGAACTGAGTCAAATAAAAGATTTGTTTAGAAAGTTTATTAAAATGTAAGTTATTGCAGCTTACAGTAAAAACTTCTGTCTTTTTGTTTTATGCTTGAATTCAGAATCAGATGTATTTAATACCAGGGTGGGAAACATTATTGTTTCAGCAGCATTATAAAAAGATAGAAAAAACAAGTAAAAATGAAACTATGAGATGGGAAAAAATACCAAATGATATACATGTTTCCCTCATTCGTAATGGGGATGTGTGTGATGCCAGAATTGAGAGAAAAATATTTTTCTCTGTGGGGGGGAAGGAGGGAAATGGTGGTTTCGGGAAGATTTTTCATATTTTAGTTGTGACCTTCATTAAACACACAACTTTTTTGCCAATTTGCAACATGTAAACATAACAAGACTGTAATGACAGTTTTACCTTAATGAGAACATCAAGATATTTCAGTGGAGTTTTACAGATTTGGTCGACTCTCTTTTAGATCATCGTGGTCAGGACTGTATGTTCATAATCAAGTTTTCATCCTACAAAGTCACCACCTTGCCTTAGGAGATCACACCTGCTGAGTCTTGTCATACTAACTCAGAAACATCTCATTTCTCTGTCTGCACCTTTCAATATGTCCTACCTCTGACCCAGCAGGAGAATGAAAGAGAAAAAACGTTTATCATGGAGATTGTGCTGTACACATTTTACAAAGAGAAAAGGCAGAATATGATCAGCTGAGGTTTGCAAAATTCCCCTCCATTCATTTGTTCCCCTTTCTAAAACGGACTGTTATGAGGAAGAACAGACTACAGAGTGGTGTGTAGTGTGAATCACTCTTTAAAGAAAAGGAAAAAACAGGAAAAAGAACCAGTAACCAGTAATCAGATACTTAAAACACACACAAACAGATTTCTCCCCAAGTTAACTAAAGGTTTTGGCCAACTTCCCCGCGACCCCTAAGTGAGTCAAGCGCTTAAGAAAATGACTGAAATGTTAATCAAAATGTTTATTATATTTATCTTAGGAGCACCACCTCTTAAAAGGAAACGTATGATATCATACACATAGTTAAATAACTCAATCAATGAATAAATAATTTATTATTTTAATCAATCAGTCTCAGATGCTACTTCGTAAGTTTTGAATTGATCTAGATCATTACCCCAGGAAGTCGGAACCACAATGATCAGGTAACTTACGGTGAAATATTCATTTAACATATCTAAGATTGATACATGGAATCAAATATGAGTGTTAGAATAAAAAGAATAAGAAGAAAATATGTTAAACAAAAACAAACAAACATTTTATTCACAATAAATAACAATGAGATAGTAACAATAATAATGATGATAATAAAGAACCAATAATAAATCAATAACCGAGGGTAAAGAACAAAACAAACAAACGTGAAGAAATAAAATTGTAAGTATAATGATCAACCTAAATTTGTATGATAGAGAAATGTGAAACTGAAGGAGGAATTAAACATAAATAACTTATTATGTTTAAAAAACTGAAACAAAAACTGATTTCTGAATCTGATAGAAATATTGACAGTGGTCTAAAACTAGGCCTGAAAGGAACAGATAAGCTGATCCACATCCGCTGACTCGCCTGTCATCAGAAGGACTCGATCGTCATCAGAACGAGTTGAAGGTCGGTGGATCATCAACCCAGATCTGTGAAGATTTGTCACTCTCTGCCACTGCTCAGCTTTGGATCTGTGGTTATTATTCTCTCATTTTCCAGGATTGATGGTGTTGTCTGATGGCGATAGTGAAAAGGTCCAGCCAAATGTTTCTCAGATTGATTTAAAAGATCAAAAATATATAGAAACCTGTGAAGGAAAAACTGAGTTAGTTCAGGCTATCAACTACTTGCGCAGGAGTGGAGCGTTAAGTGTTTGAAAGTCAAAGAAACGTTGCATTGGTGGCTCAACTTTAGTTACAAAAGATAAAATAATCTGTTCTCCTCAGCAGATAGGCTACTCTGAATCCCTCACAGAAACCATCTTTGTCCTCAGCCTGAGGAATTCTTCTCGGGAAAAATATTGTGCTTCCAGACATGTTCTGCGAAGCTCAAGCTTGGTTTCACACAGTTCTTTGGTTTTTGTAACATTTCTTGTTCCGAGTTTCTTTCTTTGTTCAATTCTTTGTCTTTGGTTTGTAAAATGTGGCACACCTAAAGGATGTGTGGTTTGTCTCAGGCAGCTAATAAGAAGTTTGGGGCTTGGCTGAAACTCAGGTGCTAAATTTGAACATCAACAGTCTGTCTTGCAAGTACTGATATCTTCTTCAGAATCAGACTTTAACATCTACAATACATGTAAGTTATACATTGTTAAAGCTAGTGCATTTAAATCAAACATAGATTAATCCCTCAAACAGGATGAATAAAAGCATGTAAGTATAAAACACAATTATAAACAAAGAGATCTCATATATATTACAACTAAATTGATGAAACCACAAATCTTGACACTTTTTACTGTCTGTTGGGTTACAACCAGAAGAGACACACTTATTTTGAAGATTATTTAATTATAATATCAAATTTAGAAGTCATTAAATAGCAATATGAGGATTTATGTTTTCTCCAAGTAGCAATCAAAGAATGTTCTGTATGAGGTGATGAAATGAAATGCTGTTTTGTAGATGGTATAAACTATTCCTGAGGTTATAAATGAGTGTCTGCAGTGAGGACTGTTTCAGATGTCTGGCTGCTGATGGACGTCACCATGATGTTGGACCTCAGCTGATCCAGTCTGTGCTACTGTCCCGACCTATGGTCGCTTACCCTCTCTTCATCTGGACCTCCTGATCCCCTACCCCCCACTCCCCTGTCTGGATGAAGACCAACTGCAGCATGCTACAGACCTGAACTGTTATTTTAGAATATAGATGAGCTAATTGATAACATTCCTAGCCACATCTGCCTGTCCATCCTGGAAGAGGATCTCTCCTTCAATGTGGGCTCCATAAAGGTTTCTTCATTTTTTTTCCCCATAACTGTTTTGTTTTTTAGGAGTTTTTTCTTACAGCGAAGGAGGGTCTAGGAACAGGGATGCCCTGGCTTTACTTATTTTAGTGTAGTTATTACTTGTGTTTATTGTGTGTTATGTCTGCTATGTAATAAACTGTGTGTGTGTGGATTTTAACCTCACACCTTGAAGACCTCATTACTACATCTTGCATGTTTCTAACATGTATAAATCTGTCCAAAACAGACCTATCAGAGGAAAATGATACCAGCAAACTCTTTGCACTTAACAGTAAAAATGGAGGCAAATGCTCCACTTTTAATAACAGAAAGTGTTAGAGAGTTCACGCTGGTACCATTCGTATGGCTAAAAATCATTTTGCGTATTTTGTGTCAACACAAATATATTTTGTGCATGCATATTATGTTGGAAGAATTAAATGAAACCCAATAAAATAAATGTTTAAAACTCTACAGAACTCATGCATATTTGAATGTTTCTATGTGAATGAACATTTCTGAAGCAGTGTGTCTTTGTGTTTTAAAATCCACAGTTTTAACAGCAGGAATTTACCTGTAGTACTTTTAAAACAATATCTACAAAGTATTTCAGCACTGTTGATCAATCCCACTTTGAGTGTTGCACCAGCTCACCTCGGTGCTTATTCAGTGGGGCGTATTCAAAAATCAATATTATTCTTGAAGGAACAAAGTTTATCAAACAATACTGCACTAAGCACGGAAATGATAAGAAATGCTGAATTCCTATTGATCTGCTTAACTCAATTGTTGCAACAGCTTTAGTGGCATCCTTAAATACTGAACAATGAAGCTGTAAGTTCAGGCAAACGACCCTCAGAAAATGGAGGGACGTGAGTAATTAATGTCTCAGTAGCATCACTGTTTCCATAAAGTTTCATTGTCACATAAAATAGAATATGTCCAAAACACAGAAATGATCAGTTAAGGGATTGATTATAATAGATACGTCCACTGTTTGCAAATAAAGATTGTGCCAGTGTGTCAGCTGAATATCCTCCAGAGCCCGTGTCATGTTTGTAGAACATCAAAGCTTAATTAAATGATACTTGTGTCTCAATATTGTTGTACACTAAAGTGTAGTGCTTAAATGTCAATGTAAATGGTCATAATCATTGTGCGTGAAGTAGTGTTAATGCACTGATTGAGACACAGATGATAACTTTGAGGATAAAATAGGGATTTAATGTTGGAATGGACAAAGTAGAGTTACATCCCCAGACAGTGTTTTAGAGATCTGCATTAGGTGAACGCACTGAGGTTTTCCAAATGTCAGATAACCAAAAGATACCCTTCTGTCCCTTTTTAAAATATGATGTTCTTATTCCAACGTTTTTGGTATGTCTTTTTTTTCAAGTTTGTGCATTGATTTTACAATACAAGAAATATTATGAGAAAACTAAAAGAAATTATTTACAATACTATATTTCATAACAGGCCTCACAGTTGGTTCGAGCCTCGCCTGGGGTGGGGGGTCTCACCAGTAACCTTTCTGTGTGAAGTTTGCATGTTCTCCCTGTGTTAGCTTGGGTTCTCTCCGGGTACTCCGGCTTCCTCCCACAGTCCAAAGACATGCACCTTGGGGATAGGCTGAT
>JBAMIG010000001.1:18379451-18389864 GCA_037177335.1 Kiunga ballochi | reverse complement strand
TCCTCTCCTCTCCTCTCCTCTCCTCTCCTCTCCTCTCCTCTCCTCTCCTCTCCTCTCCTCTCCTCTCCTCTCCTCACTTCTCCTCTCCTCTCCTCTCTCAGGTAGCCCTCTGGGCTATAGCCTACTCCCTAATCATCCTGGTATCCATCACTGGGAACGTCACAGTGATCTGGATTATTCTCGCTCACAGACGCATGAGGACTGTAACAAATTACTTTATTGTCAACCTGGCCTTTTCTGACGTATCCATGGCAACCTTCAATACTCTTTTTAATTTTGTGTACGCGCTTCACAATGACTGGTATTTTGGTCTGGGTTACTGCAGATTTCAGAACTTCTTTCCAATCACAGCCATGTTTTCATCCATATACTCTATGGCTGCCATCGCTGTGGACAGGTAAGAGAATCCCTGTTTTCCCTCTAGTTTATAGTGATGGACATGACACACTTGTTTGTATCAAAAAGTAGGCTGGTTTTGAGTGGCCAATCTGTGTTCTGTAAATACAAATAAAAACAAACAAACAAACAAAAGGAAGAGCAACCTGATGATACAATTTAAGTCAAACCCACAGTTCATTAGCATGTCCTGCACAATCTGAGATAAGGTAATGCTTAATTCCTCATAGACTTCACTTGTAGTGTATAGTTTACGACTGTATGGAATAGTTTTCATCCATATTCACATGTGCTTGTTTTGTCTGGATTTTCTTTACTAATTAATGAACACCTTGTGGAATCTGTGAGCTGCAGAGCATGTGCATCATAAACATGCAGTCCACTAGGAAACTGCCACATGAAGGAAATATGGGTCAACTGAGCAGACAAACAGATGTTGTCAATGCTTACTGAAGCATGAATGGTCAGCCTGTTATTTGTACAAATATGCTGCGTGTTTAATATATATTGAGCTAAAAGTTTACACCGACTGTCTCATGTAATGCGACAGCTCTAATAAACAGTGTAATAATGAACCGTTGTTTATTCAGACGTTGTGGAGTCGACAATACAGATGGATATTTATGGGTTTTTTTTCAAGTAACACCACCTCTCAAAGCACAGCTGAATCCACACATTTCTGACACAGTGTCAATGCATCTTGAGGCGGTTTTGTATATCTGCTCATGTGGTTTATTGTTGGTACACCCGATAAACTCTTAGCTTAGTTTATAGCCATTCCAAGTATTGTTCGAACAGCTAAAATATCTGCAACGTCTGGAAGTAAAGAGGGTTTTGACATTAAAATAATGACAATCCATCCACTTAAAAGGATAAAATCATATTTTATGAGTTGCCCTGCTTGTGTTTTTTATCTGAATCCCACAGAGAATCTATGAGATGCTTAATAATTATAAATGTACAACACATAAATACTTTGGATTGCTGATGCTTTAGTGCAAATTGATACGTCTTGTGGAAGATCTTCTTAAAATATGTTTTAAAAATATTTAATTGACTTTATTAGATACTAACGGGAGAAGTCTATGAACATTGCAGAGCAGCTGTTCCACAAGAGGGAGTCATTTCAGTGTTCTCTGGTATTTAGTATGATAAATAGATCTAGATGAGCCATGTGCGAAGATCACATGATCAACCAGGTGTAAAATGGGCTCATTATGAAAAACTCTTCTAATTAGAAACAAGTTTATGGAATCACTTATTTTATTTTTGTGAGTTTTGTGCATGTGCTGCTGCAGAAAGTCAACAACAATCATTTCAGACACGGGTAAACATAATCACAAGGGCTCAAAATGGAACGATGCGTCCAATTCTCTGCTAATGTGACGTAAACATAAACAGGCTGAAAAGTAAGGTCAGTGGAGATTAAAATAAATTAATAAATATGACTACTGGAAGCTGGAGTTAAGCAGAAGACATGCGACTGCAGTTTTCTGGTAAAAGGCCTGGGCTCCAAAGAAAACTGGACCCTAAACAAAATACAATCTTTATGCTAATCGTTTCTGCAAATTATCACTTTATTACTCATAAAACATTCATGCTTTCTGTCTGTTCTGAATGCATCAAATGGATGATTCATTTCCATAGTGTGATCATTTGACCATCCTGATGCTCCCTCGGCAAAGCTGTGAAGCATAAATATGTATTATTTCACGAGCATTTTCTGTGTTTGAGTTCAGCACAGAAAAAAAGTTTGTTTTAACATAATTTCTGTAACATCAGTGACCTAAACACATTTAATTTGAGATGTGTTTAAAAAACTGATAGGTGAACTATTTTAGTATTATTGATCATAATTATCTTGTCACAATGTTCTGCTTAAAAATATTTGTGCTGGCGTTCACATGGATATTGACCTTTTGATTCATCCATTAATGCATTGCACTGCTGCTAAGTCCAGTTCATGGTCACAGAGAAGCTGGAGCCTTTCGAAGGCAAGAGGCAGGGTCCAGCCTGGACAGGAAGCCGGTCCATTACAGGGTTGACACACAGAAGCTACCACCCATGATAAATAGGTTTATTACTGTGAGAAAAGAAGACCAGATTTCATGTAGTCGAGCAGGATGAATCAGGCTCCTGTTGTTTCTTCAGGTACATGGCCATCATCCATCCTCTAAAGCCTCGCCTCTCCTCCACCTCCACAAAAGTTGTGATCGCCATGATTTGGATTGTTGCGTTCTCGCTGGCTTTTCCTCAGTGCTATTACAGCGTGACAAGATTTTACTATCCCAGGACTGTGTGCATGGTCGACTGGCCTGATGATTATGGAGGAACACACCAACTAAGGTGAGGAAAGGAGGATGAATTAAACAGACTGACTGGGACTGAGATTGTTCATGGCATTTGTGTGGATTGTGTAAGCTCCACTAATATTCCATTTATTTTAAAATTCCCATCTGAGTTTGTCTTCCTACCTTTCTCTGTCTCTGTGTAGTTACCAGTTTGCAGTGATATTGCTCATCTATTTGCTCCCCCTGCTGGTGATGCTGGTAACCTACAGTTTAGTTGGCCGGTTACTGTGGGGTGGGCACATCCCCGGAGAGGCGTCAGACCATTACCACAGTCAGATAACAGCCAAGAGAAAGGTCCCTCTGTTCTTTTTTTGTACATTTTTCTCCAAGTCAGAAAATTGAAAGTGAGCTCCATTAGGCAATTTGAACTGGGAAATGTAATAACCTGCGTTTCTAAACACTCCTAATGTGGTTTTTCATTCTGTAGGTTGTGAAGATGATGGTAGTTGTGGTGGTGACGTTTGCTCTCTGTTGGCTGCCCTACCATATCTACTTTATTCTGGGATCATTTAAAAGAGACATTTATAAGCAACATTACATTCAACAGGTTAGCAGCTGCCTCCATTTGCTTTGCATTTATAGACATTGTAACATTTATTTATCACTTCTTGTCTATTTATCAGGTATATTTGGCCATTTTCTGGTTGGCAATGAGTTCAACAATGTACAACCCTATTATTTACTGCTGCCTCAATCAAAGGTAGTAGAAATAATTATAAATCCTGTCTGCTTTTCTTAACCATTTAAGGTTTTTATAAATACACATAATTTTAACTTGCTTGTATGATCTGTTAAAACCTGCTTCCATGCCTTTCTTTAGGTTTCGTGCTGGTTTCCGTCATGCCTTCTCTTGGTGTCCCTTCGTCAAGTTATCAGAGGAAGACAAGTTAGAGCTGCAGCACACAAACACCTTCAGAGTCACAGTGACACGGAGCCACCGCAGCGACACATCTTTTACTCATACATCCATTAAAATGAACCACACACAGAGAGATGCGTGCCTACAGCGAAAAAAGTTCACATGCAGCACACACAACTCACATCTGGCAAAGGAAATTTCTGATATAAAATCCCCATCTGGTAAGCTTATGGGCCACAGTAGCTGAATGAATGCAATCCTGGATTGAACCCTGATGTGGACATTCAGAATGAGACAAGACCAAGACAAAAAAAAAATGCAGATAAAAAAAGAAAAAGGTGTGTAGGCAAAACAAATAAATCTTTCAAAATGTTTGTAAAGGATAAATCATTACTGTAAGAATGCCTAAGCATTTATATTTGTGACATGACTGCATATACTGGACAATATATACAAATGGGTTGTGTAGTGAGATTTGTTGCTATTAGTAAAGAATCACAGATTCTTTGTCTCTGTATGTGTTTAGGAGGCAACCAGTTGTTACTGGTTTTCTACTGTACAAAATGGATGAACCAGTGAAATCAGCAGCAAGCTTTAACATTTTGGCTATCTACTACCTTTTAAATGAAATCTTGGAGGAACTTGTGCTTTTTATTAAAAAAAAAAAGTCTCACAAAGCCGTAATCCAGATATTCAAAGGCAGAACTCTGTTGTTGTAGACAGAAAATCTATTGTGAAAAAATGATCAGCATCAATCTTTTCTTGATTCTGCCTTAAAAACATTAACATGATCTTTAAAAAAAAAAATGTGAGAAAAGCTATATTAGTCGCCCTGGGTATCCCTGTGTTAGTCGCCTGATTAGCATGTATCAGGGACTATTGGTTGTTATATGACCACATATGGATCGACAGTACGTTTCATTCATGTGATTTCTTTTTGTTTCTACAGGTGGTGTGTTTGTTGATGAGGTTACAGTAGAATTTGTTGTGGAATATATTAATATTGAAATGTATATTTAAACAAGTCATTTGTGATGTTTTAAATTCTGCTGCGTGTGAGAATTAATTTTATATGAATTTGTAAAGCGCACACAGTAATGTGAAAAATCTGTCATTTCAAAATGTTTTTTTTTTACTTGTATAAAGCAAATTCTTTGTTAAATTAATGTGAAAGTGGTAATAAAATTTCCATGCGCTGAGGACACGCATGCATTTATTGATACGCAGTACAGACACCATGATGTTTGGGTTTACTGCACACCTTAATCATCACAGCCCAGTTACATTTGTGCAAAATCTCCACTGCAAACAACTACAGCCTCAGATGAACACAGCTTTGACTTTATTCAGTGACAGATTGAGTGTCGGACAGGTTCAGTCCAGTCTGTGATATAAAAAAGATTTAAATGATTTGTATGATGGCAGAATGTGAAGGCAGCACAGCTGAGGACATGCCGGTGAAGATTGCCTTTCTTATCCCAGCAGCCTGATTAACAGGCAAGAAAGCTCTTGGGGCATTAATTTGATTGATGCTCCATTCCTGCTAGTAAGAATATCCTCTCATCCCTCACATCATTCTCCTTACAGTTTAAAATGTTTTTATGTGGTCAAAATTTCAGCCCAATCCCTGATAATTATCACAAAGACATGTTTAAATGGCCTATTGTAGTAATAATGACCATTTCATACATCTACACCTTTTTTGACAACTGATTTGGACCTATTTGACAAGGACAAATAAATCTCCATAGATTTGCTGCATTAATAAACTATGCAGCTGATCAATGAACACTCCTCGGATTTAAGCCTCCTATAGTTACTCTGTAAGGAGAGAATAGGGATATATTTTTAGCCCAAATGTTTAAAAATCTCAACACTTTACCAGCAGCAATGTTTTTAAATTTCTACAGTTTGGCCATTGTTTTTCTGGCATCCATATTAGCACCATATTCCTGTTATCATGGTCTCATCTTTATGATGAGTTTTGCCAGAATATCTTTAGACAATAAATTACTCAGCCACTGGAAGTTTGAGCAACATGACATGTTTCACCATAGAATATCAATTAAAAATATGCTCCTGTACAGTACACTAGATAGACATTCAGCATACAAACATCATGGTCATTTCCACAGTGCAAATTCCTCCTGATGGTACAGAGCAGAGCTTCAGTGGCTTCCTCTGTGTCAGAGCTGCAGCAGTAACATCCCAACATGAAGATAGAATAAATAATGTGTTGTGTTACATCTGGGTAAGATATTTAAAACCTTAAAGCAAAAACATTACCTTTCATCTCAATTATATATTTGTACACCATGTCATTTCCCTTTAAAATCTTCTTGTGCAGACAGAAAGTTAGTCTAGAACAGGAAAACGTTGTAACCACCTGCAGTACCACAGATTAGCCTCCAGAGGGACTCAGAAGAGCGTCACAAGGTCGCGTGAAACCCTGTTTCCTTTTGTATTTTCTTTACCAAGAAGTACGTCATTTCTATGACATGACAGATATACCATCGCAGATTATAAAACTTCAATACCTTTAAAAAGTGTTTGATATTTAAATGTTTGTTTGATCTAACAAGAGATCCTGGTACTACTAAACACCGCAGAGAGCGCGCGCTGCCGTCTCAGACTCGTGTAGAAAGCAGCTACAGTAGCATGACGTGTTGACTTGACTGGTTTGATGTGAGAGAAAGGGAGACAGTGGATGAAAATTTATGATAGTATGGATATTTTTGTTTATTTGCTGTTCAACTCCTGTCTGAGCCTACAGCCCACAGCTGTGATGAGTGCAGCTCCTTTCCCACTTCCATCCTCTGACAGCAGGAAGTTCACAGTACACTGAGGAGCCAGTTCCTTAACAGTCTCCTTCATGATCCCAGAGAAGCTAGACAGAGACAAAAAAAAATGCATTATTAGCTTAGACGTGTAAAATGAAAAAAAAAAAAGACAAAAAATAATGAAATAAAATAATTAGCAGCCTGATTTAATCTCTGTAAGGTATTACCTTTTGTGTATGGAGCTCTTTAGCTGACACTAAGTATAAAATGTGTTTTCTGTCTTCTTTTATGCAGTAGGTAACATGACAACCACTGAACTGATCCATAACTCAACTCCACGGCAGAGGACTATGCAAGTTAGGTGTTTCTAGTTGTTCTTTTTACTTTAGTCCATCTGCTCCTTCCCAGGGTTTTGCCAAACCAAGCTGGTTTCCAGGAATTCCAGTTGGTGGGCTTGGAGACACCTGGGAGCTCAGAAATGACTGACAAACTTTAACTACTAATGATTGATGTTTTCTTAAAAAGAGCCTCTAAATTGTAGAAACTGTGCAAAAAACTGCAGTCGTTTCAGTAAGAAAGATGCTTCAATAAGCGGTTTTATACAAATATACATTTATTAGCACACCGTTGTTCATTGTGAACAAATAATTATGATTTTTGGATAAAATTAATTCCCACTTATCTTTTTAACACATAGTATCAAAACCTGTATGGATGTTTGGTTGTTGCTCGTGTAGCTGCTCAGTAGTTAGTTTGGAAAGAAACTAAGGGGCAACCCATTCAAGACTGTGCATATGGTTCCATATAAATGCATATCTAATGAAAAAGATGCGTTTACTTGATTCAATGTTCTTTCATGATCTGAATTTGAATAAACAGGAAGCACATCTCTGCTGGCGTTTGCTTTTACTGATTCTTTGTCAAAAGGTTGGACTGGCTCAGCAACGATGGCCGAGAAGGAAATGCGAATGTCAGGATTTCTAGTGTATTGCTGGAAGAGTCTGGCTAAATGGGATCAATAGAATAGTTGCTTCACTTATTTTAGATCCATTTGTTTTTACATCATTTCCCTTTTCTCATATACTGAATTAGATTTTACTAAAACTTACTGGGGATGTAATTTGTACAGCGTCCCGTCTACCCCCACTGTGACGTTTAGGTGGTCCAGGCCACGGTTCTCCCTTATCTTATCGACCACAGCTGCCATGCCTGCACCACAAAGCTGAGCTGCACGGCAGGACACTGTTCCACACACCTAACAATCAAAAATATTATCATTATTGCAACACTCAAACTGAACATGCCAAAGCTTCCAGACTGCAGAAGCAGAAAATGCTTATCGCTTCTTATCCCTTGTCAAATGTCAGAACATAAAACATGAGTTTCACATGTTTGTCCCGTTCTGCTGTTCAGTCACAAACTTCCTTGCGTTATACAAACTGAGGATAAAGAATATTAAAGAGAGTCTGCATCTCTTTTATACTGAACAGTGGTAAAGTCACACACTCCTGGGTATTTATCTTACCTCTTTCACTATGATACTGTCATCACAGGTGCTGTCCAGGCCCAAGTGTTGCAGAATGGATCTCACCTGTAGCAAAGCCAGTCTGTCACTGGAAACAGAGACATCAAGAGACTGAGGCTTAACAGAACAGATATGAATCTGATCAAAAATATAAGTTTAAAGATTAAACATTGTGTTAATAGTTAATAAATAATACATTAGTACTTTAAGAGTTTAAAAGGCTTTTTTGCCATTTTGTGTTGCAGATAAAATCTACTGAAGTTAGCTGGTTATCCAGGAAGTGTCCGATAACGTTCATCATAACCCCTTAAGATGGGATGGTGAACTAATTTCATCCCTATACAACCAGTCCATTATTCTATGATCTCTTTCATCATTTTGTGAAGAAACAAAAAAAAAAAACAAAGCATGCCCCGGTGTAACAGCAGAATCTCAGTCCAACACAAAGCAGAGCTAAAAACTAATACCAAACATCCCAGACTTTATATCTGAGAGAAAAACAGCCATGTCTGCTCAGACAGAAGCTCACATGCAGAAAACTTGCCTGCTGAGCTGCACAGCTTAGGCAGGAGTTTTGCCCTCTTTTAAAAACACATACTTTTTTTACTAGCATAACCTGTAAGAGGAACATCAGTAACTTCTGTTCTGTAAGCACTAGTTGAATTTATCACTGTTTTTTACATGATCATGCTACATTTAAAAAGAAAAAACACTACTGTATGCAGCAGTTAGCCAAATAGCTAATGTTTGTTTGCAGCTGCACAAAGAAAATCTAAAGAAATAAAACAAACATTAGGAAGTTAAATAACAGTACAATGTAAAAACCCTGCTGTTGTGAAGACATGCTGAAGCTTTCAGCTTGACATGAAATGCGCCAAATGATTTTTTAATTATTTCTCAAACAATCCACTGCAACATTTGCACAGGGGTCATTTTTACCTCTCTATCTGTGAAAGGAACTTTGTTTCGAAGATACTTCTGGTCTTCAGGGTTTCAGAAATCTGTCCTCTGAACAGATAACCTCTCTTGGTCATGTCAATGAGGATGTTGCGCACAATTTCACCAAGATACATGCCACTGCACATTTTCTCATATCTGAAACATAAACATACAGATAAATCATACAAATACATTGGTCCTTTCACACATTTTACAGGCGTTTCTGATAATTAAAGAACACATTTTTGTGAGTTTGGAGCACCTTTGTTTTCCTGGATTGAGGGACAAGTCGTCCACAGCATAATCATACTCCGTCCTAATATCATCAAGACATCCATTGTCTCCAAAAGCACCCCACTCCATGTTCACACACATCCGTCCCTCATCACCATCGACCATCTCAACGTTCCTCATTTCTTCCATGTAGCATGCATTGCTGCCCGTGCCTGTAACCAGAGCCACAAATTAAATGAATCAAGCACAGAAAGTTAAGTATTTCCAATGAAGGGGCAAAACAAGGTGAACTTACCAGCAATGAGTCCGACCTCACAGGTGGGTTCTTCATAGGCACAAGTCATCATGGTTCCCACCGTGTCATTAACTACAGCCACCACATCCAGGTCAAACTCCTTCAAGAAGTCCCATAAAGTTAAATAGCTGTCCAATATGCTTAATAACCAGAACACTGCAGCTCATCATACCTCTCTTCTCTTAATTGCCTCCCTCAACAGTCCAACCACATCCTCTCCTTCACAGTCTGTTGCCTTGAAACCCTTTGTCCACGTTACCAAGATACCCTGCACAGAGAAACACATGAGCTCTGTTCAGGACCCGGGAGAAATAGCAGGCCAATTTAGGAGGCGTGGGTTTAGACTCTCAGGGATGTACAGCTTTGTGTGGTGTGTTATAGAGATAAGAAGACAGGTAAACTCACAGCATCCAGGCTAGTTTGTCGGCATGGAAACGAGAAGGTGAAGCCTAAAGGTAGACAAGCGTTCTTCATCCCCATGTAGTCAAGGAAGTCACTGATACACTGAACAATGTGATCAAACAGCTGGAGGAAGAAACAAATTAATATTTATATGAGAAAATATTTTATCCTAAACTCAAAAAAATAAATAAAATATAATAATTTGAGTCTCCTTTTTTCCCCTTTTAGAGCCCCAGAAACAATTCATACATAACTTTGTTAACCAAAAATTTTTTTTTTAAAGTTTTGTGCACATTTTAATTAAAAAGGCTTCAACAAAATCTGTTGTTCATGTGGAATGAGTTTCACACTGTGGGGACATCAATGAAATGGTACGGTTAATACTCGCTCACCCTTCATGCTAAGGAGATACAGTAAAGGTGAAAAAAAAAGTTTGACAAATCAGACTAACCTCCACCATTACACAAAACCTAAGTTTCCAATCTGTGCCAGTAAGATAAACTAATTACTAATCCCTCTGTTGTCTACTTCCAACCCACTCACCTTCATCCTTGTCAGTACAGGACTGTCTCAGAAAATTAGAATATTGTGAAAAAGTTCTTTATTTCCTGTAATGCAATTAAAAAACATGA
>JBAMIG010000001.1:18338503-18352900 GCA_037177335.1 Kiunga ballochi | reverse complement strand
CAAAGATGACTAAAAAAGGACTCACTCCTCCATCGATGCTACATGGGCAGTAGTTATCTTCCCTTTGGTCCGCAGGGCATCAGACACATGTCCATCAAATAGCAGTCCAAGTTTAGCCATTTTTAACACAACCAGTCTTACCAGCTCTCCCAAATACAAACCACTCACCATCTTCTCAAATCTACAGTTAAGGAAAACAAGAGACACAGTGGAGCGGTTATGTACCATGCATGGTTTGTTACATGTTGTGATATTGAATTGAGACAGAAGACTAAACTTTCACCTACATTTGTTTTCCTGGATTAGTGGAGGCTGCGTCGACATCCGTGTCAAACTCTGTAATAAAATCATGCAGGGTCCCATCATCTCCAAAACCTCCCCATTCAGTGTTCACACACATCCTGCCTTCATCTCCCTCCACCAGGTCAACATGACCCATCTCCTCCATGTAGCATGCATTAGTGCCAGTGCCTACACACACACACACACACACACACACACAGGCAAACAGGATACAGATGCATTTAAATGATTTATTAGTTTCTGATATCACACACAAAATACGTTGCTGTGCAGTCCACAGATAAACCACAAGAGGAAACAGCAGGTCAAATAAAGTTGCACAATTGAAGTCACTCTTATACAAAATAATATTCAAAGCTGCATCCTGATATTTTCACAGATTGAAAAATGGAGGCAAAGCTTCTCTGAAAGGGTATACTGTAATTGCAGGACCAGTTGTTAAAATCATAGCCTATTTATCCTTGTTCACTCCATGTGTATTCACTTTGTTAAGAGTCTCAATGTTAGTAGGGATGGCTGCCATAACACACCACATTTTTTACCCAATATTTTTACAAAATCTCTCCAAACAATTGGAATTAACAAACACTGTAGTGTCTTAAGAGCAGGATGGGATATCTCCCACTTCTGCTAGTTACCTCTGTATGTATTAAACATATTAAAAAGTGCAACTCTACTTCTGCTTTACTCTCACTCAAATTAAATCACACAGCAAAGCTACACCATGACAGGTGGTGATCAAGGAGTTATTAAAATGAAATGATCATCATATCAGATAAAAATAATGAAAGAACAGAAAGAAATCAATAAAAACATTGAGGTTTAATCACATGTAACATGTAGAGGAGGAACCTTTGTAATGTAGATTTACAAATCCGAACCTAAATGATGAAAATGAGTCTTAATAAAGCACTGGGTCATTTTTCCTAACTGTTGCTATTCAATAGCATGAATTAAATGATGGATCATACCAATGATGAGTCCCACTTCACAGAACTGGTCATCAAAACCACAGGTCATCATGGTCGCAACAGTGTCGTTAACCATCGCTAGCACATCAACGTCCATACCCTGAACAGTGAAAGACATTATACTGCAAAATATTTAAATTTTTTAAGTTACAAATCAATGCTCTGACCTAACTAAAAGTCTTTAAAATTTCCATAAAAGAAGCACCACTCAATTAAGCAACTCATGTCCCAGCTGTTCCCCAAATCTGTTTAAAACAAGAGAGAAACATTTAACGTCATACCCCAGTTTTGTCAATTGCATCCCTGAGGACTTGGACCACATTTTTACCCTGAAGGCCTCGAGCGCTGTAGGTCTTACACCAATTTAACAACAATCCCTACAAACAGGAGAATGTGTTAGAGGACGACATGGAAAGATTCAAACTTGACATCCACAGCTACATATAATGAAATCTACCTGATCCAAGCTCGGCTGTTCACACGGGAAAGAGAAAGTAAAAGCAAGAGGATGCCTCTTCTCCAAACCAATGTTCTTTTCTTGCAGGAAGTCCTTTAGAGACTCTGACACATGGTCAAATAACTAAAGATAAATAGTGATGCAGAGGAGAGAGAAGATAAGTCCAACATTTCACTAATCTTCTCTTGAATTATTTCCCATTCTGCTTTGCTTTGAGCTGAAATCTTACTTCTGCTCCTTTCCCAACTTGCAGCTCCTTTGGCATTGGGTAGATCTTTTCCTCCATCTCCACTCCTCCCTTCCTGATCCCTACACCCTCTCTCACTTTAACTTGAAGCACCTTAAATTTGGAGCCTCCGAGATCCACCGCAAGAAACTGGCCTTTTTCTGCAGCAGTAAGAAAAAAGACCAGCAGAGTCATAAAGTCTGTAATCTGCAAGAAGTATTGAGAAGTTTTATCAGACATCTGCATTTTATTAATGAGAGTGACCTGATCCATCAGGAGTGGAGCGGACATGTGTTGGCAGCATCTTCACGGCTGCAGCTGCGTGACTTTCTGCTGACAGTCCCTTCTTCATTTCAGCCTGAAAACGGGCTGAGATTTCGCTCAGCTGGTCGTCTTGGAGACGCATAGCATGCAGGAACCTGTCAACCTGAAAAGGACAAAGAGGGAAAAGGTAAAAAAAGCACAGAAGGCAGGAAGCTGCTCTGACCTTAACTCTTTCTACCCCAATGACTAACCAAGATCTGGAGAAGAAGCAAAAACGACAGGAAGAGGAAGCTTGCTTACCTGATCCATCAAAAGCAGCTGCATGAGCAGGTTTCTGACTTTTCTTCAAATTAAAGTTGATCCATCATCGCCTTATATCATTGTTTCCCCATAATCTGTTTGTCCCTGCAACTAGAATTTCTTTTTGTGCTTCTTCAATGTGTTTTCATTTTTAACCTTTTTTTCTTCTTTGTTAAGCTGAAGTTGCTTTATGTAGCACTGCTGGCGACCAATAGCTAATTTTTAATAACTTTGATAAAATATTAAGTAATAAGAAACAGGTAAGCAAATACTTGGAAGAACAATAAAAAGCAAAAACATCAATATAATGTTACAATCTTATAGAACAAGGTTCTAATGTTTTCATTAAGCATCTTTAAAAAGTCTTAGTATAATAAAAAAAAGACAATCACTAGAAGTTTTTAGACCCCATGTAAATGTAAAAACTATACAACAGTATCTTTATAAACTTCTGACCATTTCTTTAAAACTTTTATTATTATAACTAGTGTATTGTTTCTTTTTTTGTCATTTAACAAACACAGCTTTATATTTATTTATAGTTACTTACCAAATAAAATGTCCCTAATAAAGTTTAGATAAAATATTATTTATCCTGCTAAAAAGTAAAATTAATAATCAGACGAGTGTCTCAGGAGAAAATCCAGGTAGTTTTTTTGTTTTGTTTTGTTTTCTTTTTTTACATAGTTTTTTGTTTCTTTTGTATCAGACCGTTTTGATACAAAAAATCCCATAATGTCACACTGCTGGTTATGATCACTTATGTATTAGGGAACAAAATCTGTGCTCGACTTCAGAGTCAGTATCATTGCTGGGAGTGTCAACACTTTGTCCTCGTGGGAAGTTGCATTAAATAAATCTGCTCACAAAGGAGTGGCAGCATGTTAATCATTGTTCAGGAAAAAAAAATAGTGACAGACACGGTAACCGACTATTACAGCACAGTAACATTATTACTGTCTTCGCTTCAGGACAGTTAGTCATGCCTGTTTCTGCACATGTAAAACGTGGGCTCAATAAAACAGAAGATATTCTGTATTTTTGGATGAATAATATCATTTTGCCTTTGATGTACCCACAAACTGGAACAGTATAAAAGAATTAGACATCAAATCAAATAATTAATTTAATCACAGCTACACCAAACACTTTCTTTAATAAATAATTCAACTGAAGCTAAACTAAGCATCAATGTTCAATACTTCAAACAATTAAACTAAAGAAAGGAACTCACATAATTCAGTAGGAATGACATTCACTGCTTTTATAACATTTAAACAAATTACAACTTCCTCTGCAACTATAGTGCATGACTGTATGTTTCATTATTCTTGTTTATGTGTCATATTTGTGTAATTTTTACCTTTTTTGTGGGATCCTCCTGGAGTTTGGAGAAGAAAAAGGAAACAAGATGAACAGCTAACATCTTGCAGTGAAAATCGTTTGCACAGGAGTCTGTGCCCTTGTCAGTGTGCAACAACCTGGAATAAGCTCCACTAAAAAACTAAGAAATATATTTTCTCTCCGGTCACTTCCTGTCTGATCTTTGTGGTCTCACTGAGTTGACGAAGCACTGATCACCTTCTGTACCAATTTAATGATTAACAATAGGCCAAACCTTTTTTTTTTTTTACCATCATCATTATGACTGTCTTACAGTGCTGTTCCTGCCTCATGCGTAGGTTTTCCATAACCTTTACCACGTTATCTGACTATATATCTAAACAATTAAAGACTGGCGAGACAATTAAAACATCATCATTGATTAATAAGGATCCAATAACTTCACTTTTATTACAATAAAAACAATTCTGTGAATAATAAAAAAACAGAAAGAAAAATAACATCCAGAACATACTTTAGTTCCACCAATAAAGCACTATATTTTGTATTGATTTATTGCCTCCATTTATTTTCCGACTGCTTCCTGTTTAATCCTGCTTTGTCATCCATCTCTTTTAACCATTTGGTTAAATAATATAAATACATGTGGGCTTTTTTGCTGCTACTGTTATTTGATGTTTTTCATTTATATTTTCCACTCCTGTGCTTTACTCATGAGGGTCCTCCACATCAGGAGTCATACCTGCTCTGACTGCGTGGTTACTATAGTGACGGTGGTTGTGTATGGAGCTGGGGTCCTACACAGCAGCTCTATGGTAGGGATGTGGGTCCGGTTGGCTGAGCGGTACTGTGGAGGCCAACTCTTAGGATATGTTGGTGTGCCTCTTGGTGTAGATGGACCCCTGGTTTATAATTTCCTCACCTGCTTCTTCATCACAAAGATAAACATGCTGGTATTTTTAGTTATAGTGTTTTTGAGCGGGATCGAGAGGTGGGACTGTATGAATGCTTTTGTGTGCTTTGCTTGGTTTTTGACAAAATGAGTGTGCGATTCCTGGTTTTTAGGATTAAAAAATTTATGTTTGTGTTGCTGTTATGCACAAATATTAGCAACAGCAAAGGGCACATTTTCCCTTGTGAGTTGTGTAAAAGCAAATCTGTATCAGCAAATTTATCATTAAAGATCATCACCTAAATGTAAAGATGGGGAAGAAAAAAAAATGCAATGCAGATATGAAGATGTTGCTGTCTCCGTGTAACTCTGTTTTGGGATTATTCCAGTTCTGAGTTTGTTGCTTAAATAGTGACAAAACCACCAAAACAATAGACCAGTGTACAAAAAACTATTTAAGCATTTATTATTATTATTATTATTATTGAAAAACGCACATTATTGACTTTCTTCTGAAACTGGAATAAAAAATAAAACGACTTGTAAGTTTGTGGCATCTTAGAGGCTGCTTACAATAATTAAATACTTCAGTGTTTTTTTACATACAAATCAAATTTGTGGAAGAAGTTTAGATATTTTAACAGCAGGCAGAAGCTTACTGTAACCTGAACTAGAAACATCTTCAACTATTTGTGGGTAAGAAAAAAAGCATTGAACTCAAAAAGAAATCAATAAAAAAGCAAGTCTTCTTGTATAAATGACTGTTCCAGTCCATTCAGCCACAAATTGCATCACACTTCTGCTGAATATCCCTTTAAACAGCAACAGTTCATGAATTTATACCAGAAGAATTTATTCCAGGTTCATATTCATTTGTAAAGATAATGATGAAGATAGTAATCAATACTGGACTCATTCATTTCTTCTTTTTTCTCTTTCCTTTGTTAATCCTGTTTTGAGGTTCGAAACTGACCATTGGACTGCTGAGTTCCTGTTTTTGGTCTTTAGACCATTCCTTCTGCAGCTGCCTGAGCAGATCGGGAGTCAGCAGCCCGTCTCTCACCAGACGACTAGCCAGAGAGCTGTCAGTCTCTCTGCTTCTATTTAAAGTACTGCTGGCAGTCGCACCTCCACCTGCCTTTCCATGCATGTTGTTCTGCATCTGCAGTGGGTCAGTTATGTTTGGATCAGTGGCTCTGATGAGACGGGTGATATTTCGGACACCTTTCTGTATAATGTCGTCAAGCTCCTGCTGAATTTGTCGGATCGAGGCTGTATCTGGAAACATGTCCATGAAGCGGTAGCTGCAGGTACGCAAACAGTCAAAAACAAGGATTAGGAGGGCAATGCCTCATTGACAAGGCTTAAAAACAAGTTACCAGAAAGCCAACAAAAGAAAGAGCATTTTAAAAGGCACAGACATAAGAGTTGTCATGGACACACCCATGCATATCCCCTAAGAGAAGTGGAATAATGGTGTTACCTTAACCAGAGGTACAGATCCAGCACATCATGGACAGCTTCCAAGTGAACCAGATCTTTTATGTTTTTGGGTGCAGCCAGAGGCCAGCTGATGTGACGACAGACCCAGTCAAACGTCAGGGGTTCATCTCGACTGAACTGACGGGCAAACTGCAACATAAAGGATGAATCACAAAGCAGCACAAGGGAGTATGTTTCACAAAGAAAACTGATGAAACAAAGTCATTACAGCTTTAAGTAGAAGGAATGCACTGGTTTATGCGCTCATCAGCTAAACATGAACTTTACCCTGAATCTTAAAGGTTGTTTGACAGTAATTTTGCTCTGAAGCTTTATCAGCATGGAGAGAGAGATAAAATACTCTGACTTGTTTATTTGTCTCCAAATAAACCCTTCAATGCTTCTTATCACTACCAGCCAGCGCCCATCCTAAAATCCATGCCTCCTTATTATGTGTGGCTCTTACCTTAAGAAAGGACGTGCACACAAAAGGCTGTTTTTTGTTGATGGGAGCGGTACAGAAGACGTAGCGGGATCTCAGGT
The DNA here is from genome assembly GCA_037177335.1 of Kiunga ballochi. Taxonomy (NCBI): domain Eukaryota; kingdom Metazoa; phylum Chordata; class Actinopteri; order Atheriniformes; family Pseudomugilidae; genus Kiunga; species Kiunga ballochi. The sequence continues at coordinate 18,346,118 of JBAMIG010000001.1, read as the reverse complement.
TGAGAGGTATATGTTGGATCATATCAGCGAGAAACTTGAAGTCATCGATGTTACAGACAAAGTACAGACCATCCACCTGAGAGAGGCTGACAAATATATCCTGAGAAAAACAGAAAGCAATGAAATTTTATGTACACTGACCTTTTTTAACTTTTATTATGAAGGACTTGTTTCATGTTCAATGACTAGGTTTTAGTATTTTAATGTGTTTGTGTATTATTTTAAAAATGTGGAGCAGAGCTATGTGTGTCACCTCTCAGTGTCACAAATCAGGCAGCAGCTGCTTTTCTCTTTATTAATAAAAACTGTAAATATTTCAGCGCAAACTGAAGCTCATGTTAAATAAGATTGCATAATTTGATTTGAAATATTAGGAAATTATAACCGTCTTCAGCCCTTGTTCCTGTTAGATCATCTAATCTCTCACCGCTGGAAGGTTTTTCTGGGTTGCTCCAGAGAAAGAGATCTGTTTCCATATTGCTTTGCTGTTTTTACATCTCTATAACTCATTTTCCCATCCCACTATACAGAGATCAATGAAATGTAGCTTCAACATACTACAAGGTTGGAGAGCGTGGCATCGGGTAGATGATAAGCAAACATCTCTATCTGCTCTGCAGTTGGATGGAGACCTGCAGTCTGAGACAAACAAAATGGGAAAACATTAGCAAACAATATTTGATGTGTTTGATGAATCTGCACTTCCAGGCCTCTTCTAAGCTTGCTTGTGCAGCGATTACCTTTATGGGATCTACAGAGCTGCTCAGGATTTCCTTGAGGATGGGCAGGTCATCACGGTGCATGGTTGTAACCTCTCCTTCTTTAAATTTGGAGGAATATCTGCAGCAGAGAAGGCTGGTTGTAAATATCCCTCCGTTAGAAGCTAAAGCCTCTTGTCCACACAAACGATACTAACCTCCCTGCTCGGCCTGCAATCTGTAGCGCCTGTGATGTGCTGATCGTCTCCATCTGCTTCTCCCCTTTTTCATTAACATTAGGCTTTACTAGAGTGTTGAAGATTATTCGTCTTATACTCCTGGAGTGGTGGGCAAGAGCAGACAGTCAAATACATACAGGTGAGCAAGGCTGAAGGAGACAATAATATTAGTTAAACTCTATTTAATACAGGCATGCCCAAATTCTAATCCTCGAGAGCTACCATCTTGCATCTCTATGCATCATGCTCTATGCTCTATGCATTGGACTCAAATGGCTGGATTCCCACATCCGGATGGCATTAAGCTCTGCAGCAGTCTAAAGAGCTAAAGCACTGGTCTATTGTGCATCCTCACTATTCAGGTAGTTGGCAAACACCAGTAACTGCTCTGACTCTTGACACAATGATACTTACAGATTTAGACCCATGCCAATAGCATCTGTAGCGACCAGGATCTTACAGGGGTCATCAGGGTCATTAAACTTTTTGGCCTGTGACAGCTTAGTGCCTGTAAATCATATAATCCAAAATTACCAGGTAGGTAAGGTAGGTAACCAAACATTTAACTGATGTCACTCTCCTACATTTACACAGTTATTCAGAAATAAAATTAAATCAGTCATTTCAAGCAATTTTAAGGATTGAGTCTCATATTTAAGTCTTTTGTTTGAGCCGTTGAAAGGAATATATTACATATCCAACATTACAGAAGATATTCAGTGCTGTTACAAACCCTGAATGGATCCTGCAGAAAGCCTCAAACACACTCACCTGCAGGCAAACTACCATAAATCACAGCACATTCTTGTCCCTTGACTTCAATCTGCCTGCTTATGGAGTAGATGTCATTTTTGCTGAAGCACACGATGCAGTCTCCTGGTCTCAGGTTGTCTAAAGACTCCAGAGCCTGATCCAAGACCGAGAACGGAGTCAAGCGCTTGTAGGTGTGAACCTGTGGACAGCCGAGACCCACTTATGATATATCCAGAGGTGATTCAGACAAAAAGATAAACATCCTTAGATTTTTCTATTGGTCTCGCAGCATGTTACAGCCTCACCTCTACCTCCTCTCCGGTAGTGAACATCAGCTCTCTGATAAAGTCAATGGCTGCAGATTCCCCACATACGTGGATCTCCTCTGCACACAGACCTGCACAAACACAAAGGATGCTGCTGAAACATTTTAGGAGACCAGTTTCAAATTTTTAGATTAGCTTCAAGTGAGGCTAATCAGTGTGCAAAACAGAGCAGCAAGATTTCTTTTGTCAGACTGAATGTTTGGTACAAACCCAGCAGGGCTCGAGTCCATGCCCAGCCTCTGGAAGGATCTCGGATCATTTGAATCTCATCAATTACAGCAACCTCATCTACAAACACATGAGTGAGACAAAAAACAGTCCAATAAAGAATTAATCATTTCTCTTTAGGCCATACCTTCAACATGACAAAAAATAACTTTTGATACACTTGTTGGTTTTTGTTGTATTTTTAAAGGTAATTTTGTTGATAACTGGAAAAAAAAAGAAGTGTGAAACAAAACTACCACCCAACAATATCACACTCAGTTTATGTTGGATTGACTCACAGGGTGTTGTGACGCTACACATCTCGATAGTACATGCTACATGTCCGGCTGCTCGACCCTCTGGATCTACAAAGGTTCTTTCCTCACCGGTTACTAAGTCACATGGTACCCCCTGGAGCATACACACAAAGAAAAACACTCATAACAGAACAGGAACAACAACACAGCGACTATAAACACAAAGATGGGAGGGAAGACAAAAGCACAGACATGTGATGCAAACATTACCATGATAACAAAACAGCATCTACAACAGAAGAAATAAGGCTGATGATTCAGCTCTGAACTCACAGGATAAAGCTTTAGAAAAGCATCAAACTGGTAAATTTCTTGTCATCACACTGACATTCCTGTTAAATTGTTTTGTTTTTCTTCAATTTATTCCAGGGAAAAAGCAGAAGAATTACTGAGTTTACAATTTCTTCTCCGATATTTTTTTTTACATTTTCACCTCACAATATAAAACAGGGACTTACAGTATTGTTGCTCTTCTCAAATATCTCGTGAGCCAGCAGTTTCAGAGGGCCACAGTAGACTCCAGACTTGGCAGTGAGGTAGCGCTGGATGGCATGGTAGGTTTTCCCACTGTTAGTGGGTCCAGCATGGAAGATGATCTTTCTCTGGATTGCACGGGCTTCAGGGTACCTAATACACAAATTCAAGATACAAAAATATGCATGTGCATGTGTGTTAATATACATGCATACATAGATGGTGAAACCTGGAAGGATTACATGAAATCTAAATATGATGCATGTGGTGTGAAATTTGACCTTAAAATTATTACCAGTTTGCAGGAACTCTGAGATCTGAGATCTTTCTGAGGTCATCCATACAGTCCAACATGGGAAATATTTGTTTGGCATGGCGCATAAAATATGGGTAAATGTCATCAATATGGCCTGAAGGAAGGATTAAATAAAAAAACCCAGAAATTAACATATTAAAAATCGTTATTTTAATTTTTTTTTTTAAAAAAGTACTTCCGAGGTGAAATCAGAAATCAGAACACACCTGCACCACAGCAGATGTCACTAAGAATTATATGCAGATCAGCAGGAAGTGACATCATCTCCAACACAAACTTCCGGAAGCTAATGAAGGCTTGGTGGAACAGACGAGCTGTTTACACACAGAAATAAAACACATTTAATAAATGGATCTGCAAACATAACTGCAGGAGCAAAGCCAAGGAGACTTATAACAAACGCAGAATATTAGAAAACTGCTATTTTCAGAGGCAGGTTGTTTTTGTAGAGATACACATTTACAAAATATATTGTACAATAATGTTCTTTTATGACAATCCTGCGTGATAACACGATGAGCGCCTTAAACGTGTATAGTTTAACATCACCAATAACAAAATAGCAAGTGTTTAAGTGCAACATAAACCTAAGATTAGGCGAGATTTTTTTCAATAAATGTAATTACGTGAACTCCTAAACAGATCGTTTCTCACCATCCAGGCCGTAGTCTGCAGCCAGCTGCTGCATTTCTTTTCTTTTATAAAACCGATTCAAAACTTTTAGCAGTTCATCTGAAAGGTACAAAAAGCATCAGATCAAATATATACAAAAAATCACTTCAAGATTTATGAAACAATAAGATCACAAGACGAATTCTACATTTTAAAATATTATTATGACCTAAAAACTACAGTAGCCTATATATCTATGTGTAAACTATGACTATGTAACTCACTCTTTTCAAGGGGCTGGGTCAGCTCGGCTCCCACACTCCCGTCAGCCTGAACGTCGGTCTTCAGGGACACGGGAACAAATAGCGAGGTGTCTGGAGGCTTAGGAGTTGAACTGTTGGAGGAAGCATCTCTGCAATAACCTACAGAGCTGCCTTGATGCTGTCTGATTAACAAATTAGACCCAGAAGTCACAGGACAGCCACCAACAGTGACGCAAGTAGCCCGGGCATTAATGTGGCGTTGAAGCCGAGAAATTAATTGAACGCAGCGGTTTACAGACATCGCTGCAGATGTTTTATAATCCCAAGAAAGGAACCTTATGTGGGCATTATAAATTGAAATAGTTACTTGCTCAATATTGTTGAGCAAATCAAAATGTAAAAAATACACACCACAAAACTTCAGCAGAGGACGGTCAACACATTTTCTTCCGTCTGCAACCACGTGTGAAAGGACAGGTCTGGCCATAAATAAGCCTATGTTAAAATAGAGCAAGAACTAAAATTTTATTTACATATATTACAGCTGCTTGATTTAACTATCGAAAATATATTATTTATATTGCTCCCTATGGAATACATATCAGTAATAAATTCAGTGTAACAAAAGAGTGAAAATTATACTAAGGCGCAAACAAGAATAGCCATAACGACTATATCAAAGATCGTATGTGTTTGAATAATGCCTTCCTCTCTGTATTTTTGCACATGGTAAACGTGGATTTTTTTTCACTTGGGCACATGATTTGGCAACAACAAACGACCTTTGAAGGCTGTCGACATTTATAATGCATTTCAGAACACAAATAATTAAAAACCACTGGTGAATACTCCGATAAACTACAAGGCCGGTAGATGAGGACCTCAGGGTACACGAGGGCTCATAAATAAAAGGTCAGATAAATAAGAAGGCTCAAGATCATGAAGACATTTATAAACAAATAAGAACCACAAAGTCATTCCTAAAACACACGAGGAGCCAGTACAGAAATGCTCAAACACGTGTAGATCTGTGTTTCTGTCACCTGGTTCTCATCAGAACTTGTGCTGCTGCAATAAGTGCGCCTTTCTAGAACACTAGAGAGCAGACCAATACAGTTCTACATCCATCCATCCATCTTGTAGGATTCTTGCGTTATAAATTAATATTAATATGGAATATTAAAATTATCATATTTAGGCTACCCTATTTGCCTCTGAGTGTAGCACTGTGTTAGGTAGGAAGAAGTGATAAAAACAAAATCACAAGTGACCATTATTTACACTGAGAATGTTATGCCTAATGTTGGAAGCATGCGTTGACATTTGGTCAGCAGGGAGTGAGCGAATCTTGTTGCCATGACACTGCAAACCATGACAACGAGAGTGGTATAAGTCATCCGGCTGATGTTTGTAGTTTTACCAGTATGAGATGCTGACATCAGTGTTTTTCCCCAAGCTTCCAACAGGAACTAAATTAAAGATGCTACACTGAGAATCGACTACAGCATCATTCTTAAAGTGTATGAGCACACATTTTAACTTCTCCCTTACTGTGTTAAGCCAAGGCTTAAAAGAAAACCTTCGATGTCATCAACTGAGTAAATTATTCAATCAGTGGATAAATGATTGATGAATTTAATTAATTATTTTACTTAATCAGTTTAAACAATTAGTCTCAGATGTTATTTCAGTTTGAATTGTCCTAGATCATGACCCAAAGGAATTCACACAGACGATCAGGTAAATAAATTGAATATTTATTTAACAATTTTAAAGGTTAACGTAAAATAAAATATAGAAACTAAGGTAAGAAAAATAAGAAAAACATAAAACAAACAAGACAAACTGGTATTTCCTTCATAAATAAATACCATTGTGTGAAGGGTTAAAGATAAAATTTGGTTTGGACCCGGGGTGTGAACACTCGAAATAGTGGGTGATCTGTTCGGGTGCTCAAAAAGGGTCCAATGGAGATGTCATCACTGGAGGTTCATTAGCGACTCCAGGCTTCCACCGTCTCATCAGCTGGATTGGTGGTATCACGGCGATCAGGGAGGAGATAATTCAGGCCAAAATTCATAAAAGAGGTTGTTTGCATGTTGAGGAAAAACTGAAGTTGTGGAAAAATCTAAACTCGCTTTGAAAGCTCAAAACTTAGTTGCAGCAAAAGACAATAAATAAATAAATAAATAATCTGGGTTGCTCAGATGGAACTATTGTCTCTGGCCAGATGCTCTGCAGAGCTTCCAGAAGGGCCTTTGCTCTTGGCTCTTAGCTTATCCACATGCCGACTGAACTCAATTAAACTCTATTCTATTCCACAACTCATCTGCAACCTAACTATTGAGGATTAAGAGTGTGTTTCCCTGTTTTGGATGAAGAGGTTTGGTTGTTTTATGACAATTTACAGGCATCCTTGTGGGATGGCCTACATCACAGGTTCTTATCAGAGTCTACATGTAAAAAAAAAAACCCTTACAAATATAACATAAACACAAAGCATACATCAAATCATTTAAATAAAGATACCAGAAGTATGTGAAAACACAAACAAAAGCAAAATCAAGCCATTCCAATACAAAGCATGAATAACTGCATATTAATATGAAACATGAATGACTTAAATGAATTAAAACAAATGACACCAGAATGAGACCGTGCTGTGTCCAATATTCCTGCAAGTTGATCAATAACTATAAGATCAATGTGAGACTATAAAATGAAATATTGGTTTGTATTTAACATTATCTCACACTGGTAAAAGAAAGAGAATTTCCCCATGTCTTTGTTCTTCTCTTGCTGTAATGCAGGTGATAAAACCCGAAGGCTCTGGCGGATGGAGTTAAGCTTTGCAGCACTCAGACAGTATTCTCACCCCCAGCAGAAATACAAACTATTAAACTCTTTTAGTACAATAACCACTATGTACTCTTTAATTCCAAGTCATGTTGGTTAACATACAGTGAAGCAATGTATCTAGTCTGGGGTTGTTGCAGCTACATGCATGCTGGATTGATGATCATCTGATCCCACCCACAGTGAGAAACTACTGAAAACAAAGTGCTGGAAAGATTTAGTCATACTTTGTGGTAGAAAATAATGGAAAGCCCCATTTATCTGAATAAATCTGTGTTACTAAATGTAATTATTACAACATGGCCATATAATGGTGTTTAAACATGTGTTGGTGTTCTTTAGAAGAGGGTTTTTAACTTGGTAGATTAAAGTAAGAACAGTATAGTCATCTACAGAAACACTAAATGTGAAAGTGTGTCCACACATCAGTGTTACTGTTACAATGAAACCTATGTAGCTTTTCTTCACAAGTGAGGTTGTGTGTGGGGATTGGGAGCGACCCCTGGGGTTGGCGTTCGGGGCGCTGGGGGGTGGACCGCCCCGCACGGGGTGGC
>JBAMIG010000001.1:18306194-18335409 GCA_037177335.1 Kiunga ballochi | reverse complement strand
GTCTGTCTGTCTTACAAAAAGAATCGTAAAAAAATAATGATAAAAAGAAGGAAGACAGTATGAACTTTCAACAAAGATTTAGTTTAGTTGTTAAGTCTCTGGCTCAGAGGTTGCTGTCTCAGCTGCAAAGCTGGTTGCATTTTTCACAACAGACTTGTAGAAAGCATAAACCCTTTAGTGAAGACTAATAATAAACCTAACTTAAGAAGTAGATGCATCCAACATTAAGATACATGCACCTCTTCTCCCAATGATCCATCAACTAATAAAACTTTATTTATAAAAGTACTTTTTATACAGAAACGGCTCAAATTGCTTTACATAACATATTGCTCTACATACACCTGGAATTTATGGTGCTTCTCACATAATGGAGCAGAAGATTTATATAAAAGCACTGGAAGAATCAAACAACATGAGTGTAAAAGTGTCTGGCTCATTCAGATGAAAGCGGTCCACAATGGGTCCTGAAAGCAGTCTCAAGAATTCTTATTAAGTAAAATAGTTTGGATTTTTTTTTTTAGGTACTGGAACACGGCAGGATTTTTCCCCACAGCACAGAAACGCGTTTCTAAAAAGGTGCTGAAGAATCCAACATGGGTGTTCTTGGCAGGTTATCTGAACCTGCAGCCTTGTTCCAGTTCGGTCTCTCCATTTGCTTCTACACCTGGCTACCGATGATGTAAACAAAGCATCTCCAACTCTGGTCCTGGAGAGGTACCATCCAGCAGGTTTGAGTGTTTTCCCGCTGTTACATACCTGATTCTCCATCATCTTCAGCCTCTGCTTGTTAATGAACCATTGATTTGGGTCAGGTGTGCTGCAGAAGGGAAACACTAAAGTCTGCAGGCTCTTGAGGACCAGAGTTGGAGATCCCTGGCCATAAACCCTCCTGCTACCAATGTGTGAGACCAACCAGATTTGTATGTCCATAACTTTCAGTAACTGATGTCTAGCTGATGATTTAAGCAGAAAGTATGTCAAAATCACAAAGACAACACTGGATCGCTCCTTCTGCAACAAACTCCTCTATCCATGGTGTCCGAAGGAGAGAAAAAGCAGGTCTTTCCTTCTTTCCTTCCTTCCACTGAACAATCAGCTCTGTTCCCAGTAGTTCTTCCTGTACCATTGCTTTTCACCTGTTAGTAATTAACTTGTGTGCACTAGCAGGTCTGTGTGTCCACCAGGACGACATACAATAGTGTACAGTAAGAAAAAAAAAACTCAGTGTTCTTTTATTTCTTTGATATTGCCATTACAGCATTACCGTTACTGCTATTGGTATTATCGATGTTATTTATGTATATGCTGTAGTGTTTTTGTGATGACTGTGTTTTTAATCTAATATCACACACACACAAACACATACACACACACACACACACAAATAAAAGGAATATCTAATTAACTGTCTAAACCGAGGTGATATATCTGCTGTCACACTGCTTAAATATTGTTCATTGAAAACAAGCAAAAGCTAAACAATCAATCAAAATGATTCTACTGGAAATGTCAATCTTTGCTGCTCATTTAAAACCAGCTTTAAAAAAAAAAGTCAATAGCTTCTAATATTAAATGCATCTGCAATGAGTGTGCGTGCTTTACCTGCTGTTTGAAGTATCTTCTGTCCTCTTCGTCCACAAGCACCAGATTGAGGAAGTAGCGAACTGAGAACTTCTTGTTGACGTCTCTCATAGTCGGCGTCAAGTCGTACCCTGTTTAAATCAACAACAAAACAGGTTGGGATGAGTTGTTAATCACATGTGGAGTCAGAACCTCCCCGCATAAACTATCAAAGAAAAATTAGTGTAATGATGTCAAACTGTTCCAACCAGCACCTGCCAGGAAGAGTCTGATCGGAATCGATTCTCCTTTTACAGGAGCACCATCCATAATCTCATACTTTGCAACAGTCTCCGTCTCTGTGGTAGTACTGGGGCCTTAAAACAAACACACACACACACACACACACGACAAAAACAAAAGTGGACAACTGTTTAAATAAAAGGAGTAGAATAAAAAATAAAACACAGTGAATTTGTGTGTGTAATGTTATGAAACATACATATTCTTACCTATGCCCGTTATCTCCTTCTTGATAAGCTGTAGCTCCATGTGTTGGATTTTAATTCTGACCAGCAGGAAGTAAATCTTCCCAACAATCACGTCCTTCAGGTGGTATCTGATGGACAAATCAACATCACACATCAGATCCGGTCTTAGATTTGAGCTTTCTACAGTAATATAACACATTAATCTAAATAGTAACAATGATTTATCTTACTTGGATTTATTATATTCAAATTCAATGTGAAGACAGTCTTCTATGCCGACCTCCATCTTGATTGAATTGTTAACATCTGGGTAGGTGGCTAACTGGTGTACAATTAACTCATATTCCTTCACCAAGTCGGACAGACGGCGAACTATTGTCACCCTGAGGAAATATCTGAAAGAAGAGCATACCATTGGTCCCACATCCAAAAAAGAGAGAGACCACGTCACAAATAGACTCAATTTGTGCATTAAAAGCAGGTAAAACAGCTATTAGAGGCTCGTTGTGTACCTTAGCCTGACATTCGCTCCGGTGTAAGTCTCATAAGGCTTTTCCACCTGCATGAACTCAAAGTCGTAGCTTCTGTTCTGGGCGAGTTCTCCTGGTAAAGCCAGCTCTTTGACCAAGTCCACAAACTCATGGGTGTTGCTCTTATCAGAGAACAGCTCTGGATAACGGAACATAGGATTTAGAGTGATTTGTGTTCAAGATGGGGAGAAATGAAAATCAGTTTCAACACCCTGCTCTGCTAAACATTTTCCCCACAGGAGAAGCAGAGAGACACACTGTTATGAGACATTGCTTTGTAGCAACAAAGGCTGGGAAATCACACGCCACACACATCCCATACTTAAGCAGGATATCCAACTGTACAGAAGGAAAGATACACAATTGCTATTACACTCACCGATCTGTCCTACAAATTCAATGCGGATGCCCTGATGTTCCAGCCGTTTTCCTCCCTGCTTCACATTTAGATTTACCTGTAGAGTAAAACCAGTAAATCAACATGAAAAACAAAAAGTCTTACTGATTAACCTGCTCTTTGACATTTATTCATGTCTTTGCAAATTGTTCATATCAATATTAACTGATCACATAACAAGAATCTCAAACATGGGAATCCCGCTGAAGATAACATTTATCACAACAGCAGCTTGATTTATCTTCATATGATAAGTCATTCATAGAAATACCAGAGTTAAAACAATACTGAAAAGATGTTAATATGATCTCATGACACAGATGGACCAAAAGATTAATTTGTTGCACCTAAATATAAAATCCTACTTCCTTCTGAAGCCAAACATGTCATGCATTCTCTTCAAAATGTTTTTTATTTTCCACAAGACTAAGCAAACGAGAAAACATCTGAAATAAACCTTCCTGTAGCAGAGAAATGCATCATACACTGGATGAATTGTGTTCACTGCTAATAAAATCAAGAACACGCCACGTGTGTGGGACCTTTTACACTCAACCTTGAGGAGTTCTGCTTTCTAAATGTTGCAATTTCAATTTTTACCTTGCCAGCCACAGATTCTCCATCATAGAACAGGTAGTGTTTCTCAACTTTACCATCTTCTGTCTTCAGCTCAGCCGTCTTTCTGTTCTCTGCATCATTAAGCAGCACATCTATCTCACATACGGGCCCAAACAAACCACCCAGGAAACTCTGGAAAAACAGAAAACACAGTAGAAAACAGTACGACTGTGTTTAGACCATATGAGATGTGCTCACATACCATTCTAAGTGACCTATGGCGACAAAAGCATAAATATAAATGCCATATAAATGACAAGATGTACCGATGTGATTTTTTGTGACAAAAACCATTTTTTCAAGCAACATTATTCAGACGGTAAGGTCAACAAACCAAGAGAAAGCCTCTAATATTATATCTGTTTTCCAATGATGGAAATTTATGGAAACATAATTAAAGATAACTGAGTTGTTTACTAGTTTCCAGCCACACAGTTTAATCTTTAGAGCAGACAAATTGTTTACGCAGATCATCTTGGGATTTTACACACAGTGAAATGTGGCAATAATGACAAACAATTTTAGCTAAACAAAAACAAAACAATTATGATGTGAACATGGTTTACACTCATGGATGTCCTGTGACACAATGCCGAGCTGCAACCCATTATAAATGCTCATTTCCAGGACATGTGACAAGTTCCCTTATCTCCTTAACCACCTTAATTATTATTCGCAGTGTGGGGATATAGTTCTTCCATTAGATGGAATAAAATAATTAAAATATGCTTCAACATGCAGGGGTGTAAAATATGGATGAATCAGCAGTCATTGACATATGAGGAAAATCAACAGCCACAAATGAGCAATCGTTGTGTTGAACAAGAAAAGCGAACAACATATTTATGGTGCGATCACCTGCATTATAGGCAAAAATATCTTTAAATCAACACGCGAACAATGCTTAAAGATTCATGAAGAGCTGCTGCTGGCATTCAGTGAGCATGTGACGGTACAACTTCACATTCCATTGAGCTAACCAGCAATGCTAGCTGTCGCTAACTACTTTATTTTAGCTTTTTATATTCTCCAGTTACAGAAATTTTAAGCAACATCCAATCAACTGGAATATTCTTACACATTAATAGCTGGCGTCACTTTTTCACAAAGCTGCTGGATATTCATCAAGCCAAAACATCTGAGGAAAACGGCCTCATGCTAATTCGCCCAACCCAGCTAGCTTATTCCTGACACATTTAAATATGAAGTATTTGATGTTTGGTGGAACTAGAAGCCGCTAATGATGATAACTATATGGGATTTAGGATTAAATTCTATAACCACTTTGTTGTTGTCTGGGTAATTTATGCATGTTTTTACACTCACCATCTCGCCGTCTTGACAGTGGAAGCTAATAGCTAGCCTCGCTCTGTTTAGCCAGTCTGGCTGAACTAGGGGAGGGAGCTCAGAGTCATGTGACTTGGGTCATGTGTGCACGTGGGATTGGACAAAGAAAAATTGCCCACCCCAGATATGGTAAAAGCAGAGACAGGTATGTTTATGGAGACACCCACAGCGTAACCTAAGCGATCCTAAAAGTCACGATGGCTCATTAGCATCCGCAGCATTTTACCTCAGAGCCATTCTGCGCTTTTTACACCAGCAGCAAGAATTTATTCCTTAAATGTTTGACCAACAGGAAGCCAGTGTAAAGATATAGGCTAAGAAACCAGAGTAAAATGTTCCCTTTCTTTGGCAGCAGCATTCTGGATGAGTTGCAGTCATCCTAGTTCAGAGAGATTTTTCCCATACACATTACAACAGTGCCTTTATGGGTGGTTTTTTAATCCATGTTAGCCAACACAAATGGTGTAGCCTATAATATGACTCATCTGTGATTTCTAAATCAAGGAATTCTAATATTGGAATATTGTTGTTCTTAGTGGATCAGATTTGCAGTTTTGGATGTTTTGATAAAATGCAATAAGCTGGACTCCAGGGAAACTGGTGTTGATTTGTACTTGCCATACTTTCCCACCTGAGGGGGCATCCCAAAAAACATGCACTGCCAACCAGATGTTCAAACTAGAAAGTGGTAAACGAAAGCCCAGCAACCAGCAGGAATGTCTATAGCTTTCTAATTTATCTACTAATTCTGTAATTTGGGTGAAAAACTCTATTTCCCTGTGAAAATCCTGCCCTCCTTCATCTAATAAACTGAATAATTAAATACAAACTGTTGCATACAAAAGGTTTATGTAGGAGAACTTCCTGCATCTGTCTGTTCTGGTTTTTGTTTGTTTTTGTTTGGACAGATAGCCTCCACTAATGTAGCAGACAGCAGACAGACACTGATACTTTATTACAACAGGGAATAAAGAGTTTTTTTGTATAAACTGTTCAATATCTGAAATTTTATGAAAGCACCTGCATGTTCCACAACATTCACGTGACAATGTGGTGTGAACAAATAACCAAAGGCAGAGCATTCAGGTAAATAAAAAACAGTGCTTTTTTCAGTAAGTTTAAAATCCCTGCACCCCCAAATCTCCTATCAACTTTGAGGCATGGTGGAGGAAGTATCATACTGTGGAGCTACATGCCTGACTCAGCACATTTCTATTTATCAGGATGTTTGCATTTCAATCCTAACCTTACCCTAAACTGCTCAGCAACTATACAAGACTATACAAGAGGATTTATTTTAAATTTAATGTAAGAGGGAGTATTTGTGTGTTCCAGAACAAATCTAGAAGTAAAACTATTTATTAATAACTTGTTCTAATCATCTTTGTATGTAATATCTGATATGAAGATCAGACCTCATTTAATAAATACCCCATTCAGAAATCCTGCTAATTTAAAGTTTAATAAAACACACAGTGAACACTTTACTGTTGTTATAAATCCTTTATTAAGTATTTCAAACGCACATCAAGGCAACAAGGAGTACATTTTAACCATATAGTGCAACAATATGAATTGTACATAATTTGTCTCTTATTGGTTAATGAATTGTGAACCCATTTTTAATGGGCTTTGTTTCATACCCTGCCTTTTTATCCAAATATGTTGTACAGTCCTGCTTTTGTGCAGTGTCAAAAAGGTCCTTTATATCATTTTGCCATCTGTGAAAAAGGTCGATCAAATAATATAAAGAGGTTTTTGTGAAGTCTGTAAATTACTCCACACAAATGCGTCGTGCTGCATAAAGTGAACAATGCACAGACAAAGCCATAATCGTATTGCACTGGTGTTGCCAGGATTTAGAAGCATTTCATACATAAAATACAAAGCATTTTATAACCTTGTTTCCCTCAAGGATGCAAAATGTCTGGACATCGGCAGCATAAGCTAAAATAATTTTAGGCTAACCAGTTATTTACTTCAGATCTGTTTTTACAGTGTCACAGGTTTGATTTGCACCTGAAAAATAATCTCTAACAATCCCATCAAAAATAGAAAATATGTCATTTGCCTCTGCGTGACCAAACATTGCCACAAGGTGGAGATGTAATTTCAGCTTTGTTATTTGACCAGATGGGGAGTGAAAGTAGATGTTAGCCTTATATCTCTACAGCTGTAAAAGGTCCTCTTCTTTGAGGTCCTGCTCTGTGGGTTTCGCCTCACCAATGACAGAACTTGGGAACAATTTCCTCATGCTGCTTCTCACCATTTCATCTATAAACAGAAGAGGACAGCAAAAGATGAAATGATATCGACCAGAAGAGAAGAAAGGAATTTCATGGAATTCATGACAATATTTTACTCCAGAATACCTTTGTATGAAATGGTGTCTGTAAAGGATTCGCCAGAGCCGGCGTCCCGTTCAGGTGTTTTAGCCTCTTCTGCCATGTACCAGTCTTCTGTCCCAGAACCTTCATGTTCACCAGAGCCTTGCTCATTCTGGTACCTGTCAGGTGATACTCTATCCTCAATCGGTGTTTCCTTGTCTTCCCCATCTTCTTTCCCGTCCCAGAGTGGACTCTCTTCTTCATCTTTCACAGGTTCTGCCTCTCTGGAAAAAGAAACAAAGTCTGACACTAGCCGATAGAAACGGGGGAAATGGGCTCTTGAGTTGCAAGGATTTGTTCCCTATTCCTTTCTCCACATGTCTAGCATAATCATTTCTAATGCAAACCCAGTCAGATTTAGTATATGTGTGGGAATGTGGTAAAAATGCAGACATTCATTTAAACAATATCTAATAGATTGTTTGATTTTTAAAAAATAAATGATTAAATTATATCAACAGAGTAATAAGAAGTGTTGCAGAGAAAAGGGAATGTGTTAAGCTGCAGTGTTATGACTGCGACAGAGGTTTTTGTTTCGGCTGTTTAATTTATAGCAATGTTGACAGCTCACTAACCACACTGACTCCACTTCTCTCACTCATGCTATTTCCTGTCCTCCCCTGCCTTCAGCCACACCACCCAAGTGCATTTTTGACTTGATTGCATTACTTAAACTGTGTAGGAGTGCACAGACTGTGCTTGACTGGCATCTATCTGATCTTCTTGCTGGACCTGTGTACTCCTCATATGTACGCCTCATGTTTATAAAAGTCTGGTGACCTTACACAGGATTCAGAGGCCTCTGAACTCAGTACTACAAACAGCAAAACTAGCTCATTGTCACTGGTTTTAGGTAAAACTGAAACTTTAAGAGCTTGCTTATATATCTGTCTTTTTTCTCATTTAACTCTCATTAACCTTTGAGTTTATTATCTTTTTTAAGGAAAGTGAAGATCTTCAGAATGAGAAAATGGCCGATTTTACATTTATTTTTTGGGTCATGACCGAGTTATCATGTACATCTAGTTCTCAGAAATGTGAGTAATGAATTAGTTTAGATTTTTCTCATTTAGTAGATATTTTAGTTTATCTATATCATATTTCGATGGCATCTCGTATGCTGCTTCTCATCTTTGCTCCATATCAAAGTTAAAAATCTTTAAAACCACAGCAGGCCAGCAGGAAATCTTGTGACATTCAGAGGAAATATAATATAAATATAAGCCAGTGGGCCACACATGATACAATAAAAACAGATTCATGCTCTGACTTATCATTGTCTTCAATCTAATATTAAAATGAAATGAAAACATGTTTGAGGGACCAGTTTGTCTTCACCAGTTTATCAGTATCCAGACAGCAAAATGAGGAAATGCAGCAATTATGCAGTAGTGAACCCAAGTTATTGGCTCAGAGGATATTTAACAAATATTACATTTGATCAACTATTAAATAAAAAACATTTAAATTGATATTATATTTTATATTAATATCTAATACAAAGCTCTTTGACATAAATGCATCATCTTTCCTTGTTTGCATGCATGAATGAAGTAACCTTTACTCAACACGTATCAAATACAAACATTTTTACTTTATTTGAGCGGAAAATTGATGATTTTCCTCCTAACGGTTTTGTCACATTAATCCAATAGTCTTTAAAACACCACAGGTTTTTCTTCAATTGTTAACTGACCACCATGTAGACATGAAACAATAGACCAGAAGTACCAGCCCACCAGGCATCATAGCCTACTTCCTATCAACACTTCCTGTTCACAGCACACTGAAAAAGGTACAGTTACGGCTGAAACCCTGACCAGCTCTAATAATGGAGTCCAGTGAGCTGACTAACAACACATAAACACCATAACAACCATCTTTTTTTCACACATTTATTACTAATTTTTTTCTGGAAATCTGTCGTTTAAACATATAAATAATTCCAATAAAGGCTTGTAGTTAAAAAACCCTGTTTTGGTAAAAGCGTTTGGGTCTTTGTTTACATTTTAAATCCATTCACATAACACGCACCTGTTGATGGACTGAATAAGTAGAGATTTTTTGTCTTTTTATTTTTTTTTCCTGCAGAACTAAAATGATTAATGGTATAGAGGAACTCTGAAAGAGGAAATTGAGGGTAAAGATAAAGATTGTGGTAGTACTTTTTTTTTCTTTTTTGTAGTCACAGATATCAGAATATAAATGATTTCACATTTATTTTATGTGCTAAAGACAAACCGGCATACACTAAATGGTTTACACTGCCTCATCCATCCCAGCTGACTCCATTTTTTAAGTTTGCTTGGGTTAAAATATGAAGCGTTCTGGAAAGTATAAAACGAAAAAGATGGCTGGAATATTCTCTTCAAACAAGGGAAAGTAATCACTTTAGCAGTCTTTCCTCTAAAATAGCTGGGGATTTTTGTATACAGTTGTTTTCAATCTGAGAGGAACAAATGTGAACACATCCTCCTAGAAAACAATACAACCCTGGACCCTGTAAGCACAACAGTTCAAACTGGAGCCTGTATGTATGACTGACTTAACGACTGTGACATTTTTAATAAAAATTGCCACAAATAATTAAAATTTAGCATCTTTATATTCATTTGGGCCCCTTGTGCCATCAAAGAGCTGACTCTATGTGACACGATTGCATGACTTTGGGTAACGTCCAGGGCTTTATAGGATTTTAATATTGGATATAAACTCATTGAGGTCTGTTGATTTAAGGAGAAGAGTTTCTGTGGATCTAACTACAAGTTTCTAGTCTTTAAGATACATAAAATAAAAAATCTGGGGATTTTGAAGGCTTGGCCTTATCATGACTTTTAGCTTTTTAGGTGATTGGTACATGTTAAAACATGAGCTTAGACAAATCAGTTTCCATTATTTTTTTTATAAATACGTCCTCACACTAAATGTGAATTATTTATTTACTGTAATGTTCAAATCAAGAGCCACCTTTTCATTATGAAGAGCAATCATTAACTGAACAAAACCAGATCCGAGTTTTATTAATTACTGACTGATTGTTATTCAAAGCTTCAAACTGAGTTTACCATTAGATATAACACATGCAAAGAACATAAGCTAATTAGATTGTCCGACACCAGATGCACCAAAACTGAGCTATGTGCAAGTGCAGAGAAAAACTGCAAATAAGACAGAACCATGTATGAAAGTCATACAATGAGCAGGATTTCGCCCACATCATTACGCATCTTTCCTGATAGACTGTTTCAACAAAAGCTGACAAAACTTCCTCTGAACTAGAGCCTGTAATATGCAGAAAAAAGGATTTTAGCAAAACGTGTGAATGCACAGACACACATTCACTTCTCCAACAACCAATTTAAGTGTCTTGTTTGAGCAATTCAGAGGACTAAGAAACTATTTGATTAACAGAATATATTAACCTAAAAACAAAACAAAAACTTAAAGAATAAGTAGATGAAATAACCCTCCAGAGCAGAGAAAAGGACAAAAATCCTCCCATTCATAAAGAAAGTACAGCTTTACTTAGTAAATACTGCATTTCAGTGTCTTGTGACACCTGGAAATGAGCTGTTAGTTCTAACAGTACTTCTAAATGTAGCTCTACTGTCTCTGTCGTTCTTTTTATTCTTCTTTATATCCCTCCACGTTGTTCTCTACTTTGGCCTCTCTTGGCCACCTACCTCACACTTAAATTCTCTGTCAAACACACAACACATAAACATATGAAGCCATGCACACAAAAAGACAGCTGCTGCTTTTGCTGCTGAGGCTTGTGCTAACCAACGTAAAAGATCCAATGCAACATCAGCAGTTCTTCATCTAACAGCTGTATTTGTCTGAGGGCTGCGCTGTACCATGATGCCGTTTTGTTTTTCCTCGCATCTTTCAAGATACTCTTTCCTTCTTCTGAGCAATGTTTAGGTCAAATAAATGTGCATATCCCAAGTTTGAACAATTTCACAACAGCATATTTTATAGTAACAGGCAACATCTGAATACTCACAGGTACTGTGCAGTGGAGGCAGGAAGTTTAGCTGGTAGATCTGGACTCCATTGCATCTCGGGACTTTGTAGGGTCACGCAGTTGGCCTGGTCACCTTCCGGAGTACATCTTACAAACTTATACATAGCCTTCCTTGGTGCTCCTTGGGAGAGAAATAATGCCCCGATGACTCAGTTGTCAGCTTGGTCAGAATGATTGAGGCAACACCAACCAGATCTGTTCAGTTTAATGTGTTTTTCTTTTTCCTCCATGTTTACTGCATTGTGAAGCAACAGAGTAAATAAGGGGAAAAAAAACATCTGATCTTTTGGGCTCAGTTTGTTCTCTTCGGAGAAGGTAGTAGTAGGTAACAGGAAGTATTGTCATTTTAGCTATTTTCTCTCTCAACACATTACCACACAGTGGTTATGGGGCTCAACTGCTGCTAGAAGCATGTCTGAAGTGTTTCTTCACTACATTGTGCAAAAATTGTGATGCAAAATTCAGATTAATGGGCTGATGGTTGGGGTGTTGAATATTTGAAGGATCATTCTGCTGTACACTTATGAAAGTCTTGAAAAATGTGAACACATGATTTAGCTAATAAAAATGTCCTAAAAAGATGGAATCTCAACTAAAAATTCAATAACCATAAAAATGCTCTTGTGTAAATGTGTGAATGTACCAATGTATGTTATACTGTGGTTAAAAAGTGCCTAAATTGTGTTTGAGTTATAATTGATAGAAAAAACTATGTGAGACTGTCATTGTCTTTTACATAGCAGGTGGCAGTATTCCTGTATTGGTTTTGATTGAATATACTTGTAACTATTTAATTAAATGTAACCCCTTGAAAAAAATACCGAGTATCTCATTAGTTTATTCATTCTTCTAAATAACACTGATAAAAGAAATAGACAAGGAAAAACATATGTAACACAAGAATGGTCATTAAATAAATACTTTAAAATAATGTAATGTCATTATTTAATACACATCATTTGTAAAAATCATCATGTAGACATTTAAGGTTAATCTAACCTTATAATCTAAAGGTTTCCCACCCACTTCTCCTTTTCTGTATAACAAAACGATACAGAAAATCTTTCTAAAAAGTCCCCTTAGCTCATCAGGCCAGGCTGAAACTTGACTCTGAAACTGAAAAACTGGTGCTCCATGTTTTAATGTGGATCATAATCTTACTTTTGCTTTGTGATGATAAACAGACTGTATGAAGAGTAAGTGAAACTCTTCCAAGTTTTTGCTTTGAGGAAGACCATCAGTCACATCGACTCCACTGCTCTGTCACATGTTCAGGGTTGGTAATAATAAAGGCTTATAGGGAGTGACAATAAACTATTTTGCTTCTATGTTGTCGAAATGCAGATCTATGTGACTGCGAAATAGTTCATGTGGACTTACCCTTTCCGTTATGTAAGGCGAGGCAGGAGATCAGGAGAAGCAGGATCAGTTTCATCCTGGAATTATTATTTTCCTCTTTATGTTTTAAGCTGAATAACTCAATGTAAAGGCACGTCTTTCCAAAATGATGCTTCTTCGCGAGTAAGTGTAAGCTGTGTCAGATAGTTGGTTTCCCCTCAGAAGAGCTCAGCCCTTTGGGTGCGTCATAGTTTCCTGAGATGTTGCGCAGAAAACGGCTGAACATCCTCTCTGGGAACGTACCCATTTCTGCGCTGCTTCAGTATCAGATGTCAGGTCGGAGTTTGCGCAACAGCTCACTTAAACTGAGGAAATAACATAAAGATAAACCCCCAAGATTAGGTCCATGGTTTGGATGATAAGGAGGAAGCGATAATTTTACTTAAAAATGTTTTGATCAAGATAAAAAAAGCAATGAGGCCGTTTTGGATCGAGAGCTTTTACTTTCAGACAAACTCAGTCCGTGTTTTTTTAGTTTTACCAACATTTTATTTGGACTTATCCAGCTTGATTAAACTGTTTTTGTAATTTTACAGGACCCTGCGAGAAAAACTTCTGATAGGACAGGAAGTGCATGTCCATTTTAATTTAGCCAGCCCACGTCCCTTAACAGGATTGACACAGCATCATAGCTGTTCTTTGGTTTTCCTCCCAATTTATATATTTATATCAAATTGCAAAGAATCTAATAGTTTAATAACCTGTGGTTCAACATCAATAAGTGAAATCCATAAATAAAGAAATCTCTTTATGTATAGGAAAAAGGCCAAACTAATATGGGCCTAAGCTAATTTCAGATAGACTAGTCTGAGAAACTACACCTGAAGTTAGTGTGAATGAAGCAAAGAACAACTAAGATGTCTATTAGTTCATTTCTTGTAAGAATCAAGTCAGTCTTACAGTAGGCTATAGACCTGCAGGTAGTTTGTAGTGTGGGAGATTAAAATCTGTCTGGCTCATTGAGCATGTAAGTTATGTTCTTGTGCAAAAAAGAAAATATTTTATGTTCAAATTCACAATGCAAAAAAATAAAATAAAAAAAATAATGCAGAAACAAAGATGTGTGAATAGTTCTGATGGAATTTGGTGCATTTATGGAACAGGATGCTTCACATTTGGAAAAGGGTCCATTGTTTCTGAAAGGTTTTAGATTAACATGCTTCCATCAAGACATCTTTTTCAGGGAATTAAATACATGTATATTAAGTGATTTATTTAAAAACATACACAAATTGGACAACATTCCCCTCCCAAGTCCAGTTACTGGTTTCCTGTTACATAAAGCAACGCAATAGTAATACAACATCAATACAATATAGTGATACAACATAGTACCCTTCCACCGGCCTTTTAAAATATGCAGCTGGCAGTAGATTAAGCATGGTTTAACGTTGAGAAAATTGTAAGTCTAATTTTTCAAAAACTGGGATGATTGGGCAGATAAAATGTATCTTAAATCATACCGGGTTGTTAGGAACTGTAGAGGGAATGCTTACAAGCCTACACAGTTAAAATGTATAAAAGCTTGTTGGGATTATGGTTGAAAGTTCTTTGTATTTTCTAGGATAAACAAAAAATGTGTGTGAGACCACTATTTCATAGCCAAAACACGGGAATAAATGTGGAACGAGGCTGTCTGCTGATTGTGCACATTAAATTTTTACATTTATAAATATTCAAACATATTTTTGCTACCTAACTTCAAGAGAAATCTTTCAATATTACCCACAAGTTTGGACCACAGCTTCTGGATTTGTTAACAAACTGCATTATTCTAAGCTATATTTATTATAAATCTGGACTTTAGCTCTGGTTTAGACAGGAGATGCATTTCGAAGTAACGTGAGGACTATTGGGGCTACTGTGCAATATAACATCACATCACCCCATCTCACATGGTGCTAAGATACTTTACACTGCAAACCTTTATGTCCCCTCAAATTGTTTTATGTAAGTTTGTAAGTCATGTTTGTGTTTGTTCATCAGCACACAATTTCAAATATGTATCAAGCTTTTGTATAACACAGAGATGGGTTTAAGGCTGGATAGCTGCATGCTTTTGCCCTCTCGTTTTCCTCTGTGACGCTGTAAATGTTTGTTTCTAACCTGTTTCAGTCTAGAACCAAAGACGGTCCAGGGAGAGAGGCTTGTCTGTTTTCAGCTGACACATCGGTGCGATGCTGAAGGAAGGAAGTGGTAACATCAGTTGCTATCATTTTCTTTCAGGAAATGACACACTAGCCTGCCCAGCCTCTCATCTGTGCACAGCCGCACACTTGTGCACACGCAGACACAAATATTGTAAGTGAAAAATATATGAGCTACTCCACTGCACTTATGTCTTGTGTTCAGTTTTTATAATACTTTATCTGTTATAAACACTGTGATGATTGCACATGTACAACAGCCAACACCTCACCGTAGAAAAGCAAGCCTTTATTGTCATCTTGGTTTCCATTCCCATCACTGTCACATTGTGTGGGATCAAGTCTATTGTCTGAGTAACCAGAGTTTATGACAGTACAGGCAGTTATTTTCACTCTCAGACAAAGAAGTAGGATGAATGCAAACACAGCAGTTTGCAGCCAAAAGTAGCCTTAAAAACTAAGGCTGGCTAAGATTTAGATATCAGTGAGACAGAAGTTGCCTGATATCTGCATTAACATCATCTGTTATTCCCACTCTCAACTGTTACAGTAAAAGTTTGTTAACATCGCAACTACCAGTGATACTTTATCCTCCACTATACTTTCCACTATTGTCTATTGTATCTTTCCTGTCAACTGTTTTAATGAGTGTGAATAAAGATCTGCCTGTTTGGCAGATTTCTAGTCATATGGAGAGAGTTATTAAAATAATAATAATAAAAAAACAGATCTCTTCTGTCAATTTTTAAAAATAAAACAAAATAAAATGTGCGTATAGAGATAACACATGGCAAAAATAGTTTAAATCTGTCCAAAAAGCAAACACACCTAGACAAAAATGACCTAAATAATATAAAAAGATGTAAACAGAAACTTCACTTCATTACTCATTTTTTAAAAGAATCCCTTGTCTAAGTTTACATTTCTAAACTTAGATAATCTGAATATTTAAGAATAAGAAATATTCCATTTGTGTGTGTTTTCAGGTATCTCAAAGCAGCATGAGGTTAACCACCGGTGCTGTGAGTTAGAATGTTTTGTAATGGTTTCCATTCCATGACATAAATAAAACAGCACTACTTTTCCTGACTTGAGAGGATTTCTTATCCATCTCTGAAACTCCTGCAATAAACATGCACAGTCCACTAATCACCACTCACCCCTTCAATTTGTCTTGTTTTATTGAGGTAACCTGGAGGCAGAAACGTGGATGGATAGTTTAACCTGAGTAAACATCACTTTACTGAGGTAAGAAATCTCATTGGGTGATGCTACATGTTCTCATGATTGTGGGGAAATTAGTCATATATCATCTCTTTTGCAATTACTTCCCTTTAAAAGACACATTACAGGATCTGAGTAGTCAGACACTTTTTTTTTGTTAGGCAAACACAGCAAAAAATCAGGATATAAAAATCTACCAATAATTTGAAATGTCACCATTTCAACCAGTTGCAGCTGTTCGTTCCACCCAGCTCTGTCATGATGTTATACAACATGATTACGGTCTCATTCAGAGGAACTCCACTGAGCAAAACACCACAAAATGATTATAATAATAGGATCACACCTTCAGCAAATTCCCAATTTTGAGATTTAAAAAAAAAAAACCTCGACATCCATGGCTGTGATAAACAAACAGAATGTAAACATGACAAAAGATTAATGTTGAAATAAACTTTTATAAAAACAGCTCATGCTCAGACGGTTTCAGATATAACATGGTTTAATACAGTTTTAGTCATTACTGCATAATTCATCAGTCTGCAAAGAAAACCTTCATCGCCTCCACACTGAGATTAAGCCCATTCTGGCCTTTTGAGGGACTACTGTCATTAAACAATGCTGAACTGTGGTTAGATGGAGATGAAAGGTGACTGCTACACCTCTAACACATATTGGTGTAAGTTATCTTCACTATACAGTATACTGTTGAGGCTAATGCAGTGAATCCTCAACCTGGTAGGGAAAAGACAAATTGAAGCAAATGGAGCTCGCATCATGCAGATAACAATCCCAACTCTACAAATGTTGTTGTGGTCACATCTACATAATGACCAGAAACACCCATTTTCTGAGTAAAATGCTAGTAAAATGTGCATCAACACCACAGTCCTTCACCACTAGCTACTACTGTTATCATAACCTCATGAACTCTGGTTGCAGTGTTTATCATTCCAGCTGAAAGACCAATTTAATTTTAGTTTTATGACGTGTGTTATCAAACCACATTAAATAGAGACCAGGGTGAATTTCACCAAAAAAAACATATAATGGATATAATTAAAAATAGAATTTAGAAACTAAATAAAATCAACCAAATCAAATGAAAATCTGTTGCGAGGCTGCTGAGGCATCTTTGTAGTGACAAAGCTAAAAAGTACTTTACAGAGGTTTAAACTTTTTTTTGTTCAACCTTAATCATGCTCTAATAACACACACACACATTCTTCATTTCTGTTTTATGGTACAACAAACACAGCGATATTAACCAGATGCATTATCAGGAGTTTTGTTTCTGAATTGGAATTAAAAGCAGAATTGATCACGACATTTATTACATGTATGAGCGCACAGACAGAAAGTACAGCCTCTAACGTGTTCACTAGTCCTGTGAAAAGCAGCATGCTGACTGGAAAGATGGGGGAAAAAAAAGACCATAATGAACTCAGAATGAACAGAGTATATACAGGAACATCAGGAGCCTGCTAATTTCTTCAACTGCTCTGTGCACATTGTCTACGCCTGGGCAAATTTAGAGGAGCACATTTGGATAAACTCAACATGATCCGTTTAGGACTGCATCTGTTGGTTGTTTGCTGCCATCCTTGCTTTCAGGCGATTGATTTTGAGAGGGAGGAGGCCGACCATTTCCCTGCTCAGCTCTAGTTCTGTCTCCACTGCGGCTGCTGCGTCAGGGTGGGCCTCGCAGTACTGCACCACGTACCTAGAGAGCGGTTTCAAAATAAAAGAAAAACACCACATATCTGTCAGACAGCAGGATGAGACACAGCTACATGGCTCGTTCTCATATTTTGCCTCTACATTTCTTTTATTTGACCCATTTTAATAAATTCCCTGTAGTTAATTCAACTCATTACAGAACGATCACATATGCAGGACTTTACTTGTAGTTTTCCAGAGCTCTGTTCAGGTTTTCCAGTTGAACAGTTGGTGACGAGCTGATGAGTTTGCTGTGAAGACGAGCAACTCTGAATCGGGCCACCAGAGCTGGTCTGAGCACCTCCTCCTCTAGGTGCTCGGGAAACTTCCCCTCAGGAGAACACATTGAGTCCAAGAACATCTGGTAAAATCTGCACATTTGTTTAGCATGAGTGGAAAAAGATGCACAGAGACTATATGTGCTTCAAATGCAAATGGTTACTTACTTGGCAGAGGAAGAACAGAGATGGTTAAACTTCTTAATGGTGTGGTTATCTAGAGATTGTGTATCTGCTTGTCTGTTGGCCAGAGTCAATTTCAAATCCATCATTTCATTGTAGGTCTCAGCCAACTCAAACATCAGCTGTCTGCGGATCAATAGGTAGTACTTGGCATTCAGATCTAAGGATAGATTTAGAAACGAGATATAAACTCATGTTATTCTGGTCATTTTCTCAGTTTAACTCTATGATCTGAAAACATCACAAGTGATAAAAACTGAATTCAGAGGAAACTTTAAGAATGTTATACCATTACAGACTGGCTCCAACATGTCCACTCTTCTTTTGTGCATTTTGCAGCGTCGCTCCAGGTCCTCCTCAAAGAAAGCCAGGGCCCGGAACAAACCGCTGTGATCCTGCAGAATCTCTATGTGATCCGTCACGTATCCGTCCATCTGAAAGTACTCCTTAGCCTTGGAGTTAGTGAGAAATACTAAATGAATATTGCAGACATGGTGAGCAATTAGCCCCATGTTATTAGCAAGCCTCACATAACCACTCAACATAAACACACATCTTAAATTAGCTGTAATGGAGCTAAAGATGTTTGGAAGTTCATTTATCTGAGTCAAGCGTGTTGCGGTAGGAGCATGCAGGGCAGTGGATCCTGAGGGCCTGAATCGAGTTTACTTCATTTTCAAAGCTTAATAAAACATCTTCCAGGCTTGTGCCGCCTTAAGAAACACCATATTTGCAAAAGAATCCATTTAAATTATGCTTCCATCCAAAATTACTCAGCATAAATAAGAGCGGTCTCACACTCTGATCCTCATAGGGCAGCGATCTGGCAGGTTTTCATTGTCTCTTATGTCCAACACGCTTGGACTCATCTCAAATGGATCAAGTGGCTTCTTGCCAACTTCATCACTATGACTCATTATTTTAAGGAAGCTGTGTGGGACGCGGGAAAAACCCTGTTGTATTGTGACCCTTGAGGATTGCCGTTTGAGACCCCTGAATTCACATTAATGTATTGAAGGTATTTTGCAGTCAGCCTAAAACAGTGTCAGTGTGTCCGAGTGCTTTGTTGTGCATACCTGTGTGACGTAGTTCTGCCCCACCAGGAAAACAGCTCTGGCCTCAGTGAAGTCCAAAGGGAGCAAACACTGCACCTGCACAGCAGAACAATGAGCTGCTTAATGTAATCTGCCAACATGAGTTGAGGATATACTTGAAAATGGCGCCCTCTAACGTGTCACTAATCTATTTCTTCATTGAATATTTAAAGATAAACACATATTTGAACGCAACTAAAAATAAAATCAAACATGGGAACCGTTGGTGTTGCTTTCAGTACAGCATGTTTGTACACAACCCAGTGTCAAAGGAATTAGTCATTTACATTATTATTTTCTGTTAGGATTAGTTTGTGCTAAAAATATGCACACATAAAATAACATCTTTTAACTTTTTAGCTTGAAAGTCCAAATAAAATGTTGTTTTCTCAAATCTACATTTCAAAACTCTGTCCACAGACTAAACAAAGTGTGTGTGAAAGACAAGATGGTACATATAAACTATAGATGTTTGTGCAACCAACTCCATTTTTTTGCGTGGTTGTAGGAGTAAAGAAAGGATTTTTTAGTTGCCTCCATGGTTGCTTTTTTGTTACACCAACAAAAGGTACTGTTAGCACCCTCATCCGCTCACAGGAAGTGTGGGACTTATGCAGGATGACTAATGGCTGCCCACCTCCAGCTGACTGGGTGAGTGATTGAGTGGTGGTGTTCAAGCCATTTCCTGGCTGCTGTTGACTGTTTAGCTTCATTCAGATGAATGGTGGCCAACAGCTAGCGCTTACTTATATGGCCTGAGAGGTGGTTTGTCAACGTGGACAGGGCTGAGTGGGAGAGCAGCGGATGGTGACTAGGAAAGTGCCTAAATGTCATGGGTTGAAATCTAGAATGACTGAGGCTTATGGCTAGCACCCCTTGTTCGGTCTTGCCCGTTGACTGGCTTTATCTCGTGGTTTTTGCAATATTATGTCATCCATAACATGAATGCGAAATGAAGTGAAACCTGGGAACTCTGAGGAGTTTTCAGCATGATGTTCCTTCTGCATGAAAATACTACAACATGTGTAACAGATTCCTCTTTTTAGCTTCTGATGATAACACATTGTTTAATTACTGCAGATAATCCAGAAAACATGGAAAACTCTGGTAGCAGCAGTGTTTCACACAACAAACACACCTTTTCTTCCACACTAGTGATGGAGTCAAAAGTGTCTTCAGAGCCAAACAACAGAGCGCTCTTCCTTCCCTTCTCTTCTTCTTCCTCCTCCTGTCTTCTTGCTCTTTTCAGCTCATCTTGATGATCAGTATCCAGCTCACCAATGTTGTCCTGCATGCACACCAAGTGCAATTCAATATAAACTCGAGATAAGATACAGGCTTTGCAGCAAAAGCAGCAAAAGCATTCTTTTTGAGGAAAACTCTGGTTGGCTTGTGCTTTCTGTCAATGTTTTAGTAATGTGTATCACTGTAATAAACCTACAAATGTATGCAAACCCACATACATGTGCAGTTACGCCTTACTTCTAGCAGTTTCTTGGCATCCTGCAGCAGATTGAGACAGTATTTAATCCAGCATCTTGCAATCTCAGCTCTCTTCTGTCTGAGATGTTCCCTACGCTCACTTTCTGTTTCACCTGCAGACAGCAGAAGAAAGACATCTCATCAAAAAAAACAAAATAACTAGATTAAGTTTGTTGGAGAGATGGAGAAAGTAAGAGGGAATAAAGAAAAAGGGTTTTCTCTGGGTGAAATATGTTGCTACTAATGTGTAGGTATAACTTACTTTCTTGTGCTGCTGCCTCAGACGGTACTTCTCCTGCCAAACCTGATACAACAGTAGCTGCTGAAAGGCAATGTCTGCCTTCCATGTATCGGCCCTGAAGAAAATGTCAACCATATACAATAATAAAGCAGGAATAACTTATCCCAAAACACATTTACAGTAAAAACAAACTCTGTATGAAAAGCTACATTATGCAAACCAGATACATGCAGTCATTACAATATGAATATTTTCCTACCTTTGTGATGTAATATTGGGAAAGTGTGGCAGCATTTAGAGCCCACTCCATTGGGATAAACTGATTTAATTGCAACTGTCTCTGCAGGGTACTGTGGCAATAAGTGGCAGCACGTTCGGTCTGACCTAAAAAATACAACTAGTTATTATAGCCATCATTAAATAATACTTTTTTTTTCAAAATGCAACTTTATTTAAACACAATTCAACTTTATTTAGGCTCAGGCACTAAGCTAAACTTTTCATTCTGCCTTAATAAGAAACTCACCAAGGTTTTTATAAACTTGGGCAAGGTAATACATAGTGTGAGTATAAGCCAACTCAAACCTGGACACAAAGGTGGGACATTTAGAAAGAGAAAATGTTTAAATAAAAGAATGAAGGCCAGAGTTAAATAACTGCAGATGTACATGTTTGTGTATGTTGAAACTTAAAAAGTTACTTCTTGGTCCTTTCTTGGTGGGTCAGCAAATTCTCCTCGGGACAGAAGTACTCTGTCATATCAGTAGGGGGAGTTCCATCCTAGAAAAGAGGCAGAAAACATGAGATGCTGGAAAGGAAAGTCCTGCCGCAGTAGTCTTCCTCACGGCCATGTGGGCTTCTGCCTTCTGCAAATCTCCTAACTCCATGATAGGTTTTAGAAAAAACAGCTCAGTGCCGAGTGTGACTTTGTATTTTTATTCTTCCTTTATATGTAAATGAGCTCACGTTACAGCACCCTGTATACTAAGCAGTATAAATAAAGAAGAAGAACCTTAATCTATGGACCCGAGCCTGTTTGATAAACTTGAATGCAAAGCTTTGCTACTAATTATGAAGATATTCATACAAATAATATATCTGCTGATGTTCCCACTGTATTTTACAGAGATGTGCAGTTCCACATTGGGGCGTGCTTATCCATTAGATTTAACGGGAAACTGGGTCCAGAGCAGGAAAAATCATACAGAGATGGAGATTGTCTGATTTTCCTACTGACTTCCTACTAAAATCCAGATGGAGGCTCAGATGATCCTGTTTCAAAGTCATAGCTTTAACAAATACATGCAACTGTTATTAAAGAGAAGAGAAATACATAAAACTAGTTTCATTGACTGAGGATCAAACAAAAAGCCTTACGTGAAAGCAAACCTTACCTCCTTTATGTATCGCTGGTAAATGGATTCTGCTGTTTCAAGGAA
The DNA here is from genome assembly GCA_037177335.1 of Kiunga ballochi. Classification (NCBI taxonomy): domain Eukaryota; kingdom Metazoa; phylum Chordata; class Actinopteri; order Atheriniformes; family Pseudomugilidae; genus Kiunga; species Kiunga ballochi. The sequence continues at coordinate 18,312,844 of JBAMIG010000001.1, read as the reverse complement.
GCCTTGAGCAATCCCTGTCTCATCCCGGCCTGCCCAAAGGATGCCCAGCTGGTTCTGAAAGCACACGGAGCCCACATATTAACATCACCAGTTGATCTAAGACAAAAAGGATTTTTTAAATGTAAGGTATATTTGTTGTGAGGTGGATTCACAGTTTTGTGAATCATCAGCTTAAGGTACTGTCAATATGCTCAGCTTATTGCCATCTATTAATATTTAAGGCTGATTGTTAGGTTTAAACTATTTAAATATTTCAGCATTGATGGACGATGATTGTGAGAGGAAAGAAATGCCATCAGTACCCTGACGTGAATAAACAGCGACACATTCTCTGACGAAACTCTACATTTCTCCAGCAGTTTCATGCAATTCATCAGATGCTCCTGTCCGGCTGACAGCTCCTCTGTGTCAACGTGGTTGACCCCGAGGTAATACTCCACAGCCCCGAGTTGAGCTGTGCGCAATCCAGCCGGGGAGTCACCGCTGAAACCCCGACTAAACGCATCCTCTGTAAGGCTGTCCACCGGCTCCTCTGGCGGCCGCTGGTCGCCGCTTTCCGCGGTGTCTCCTTCACCATCACCAGAATCGAAATTCTTCAGGGAACAGTAAATTTCTCGGAGAAGTTCCCTGGCTTGGTACTTTGAGCGGAACGGATCATTTTCCGGGTCTTTACGTGATTCTATCTCGGTGAGATTTTGGGCGTTGGTGAATTTGTCGCAAATGGCTCTCCACTCATCACTATTGACGGACGCCATGTTTGTTTTCCTCTGCGTCACGTGACTCGCCCAACTGGGCTCTGGGATTTACTGCCCTCTGATGGTGCTATGTAGTCCACCGTCAAGTGATCAATTCTCTCTCACTTGGGAATGCATAAATGTACCATGTTTAGCATTTTGACACGGGAAATGACCTTTTTTTTTTGGTTAAAAATGTTTGAGCTATGGCATTTATGAGATTACCACAAAAAACATTCCCATTTTATCCCAAATACCATGACAAATTCCTGACACCAAGTGAGTTCACATCAAACTTGTACATGTAATGTTTATGAAAATAAAAGATATCTCTGCACACAAATAGTTAGGCTGCTATCCACTTTATTTAAACATCATAAATTAATTACAGAAAATTAAATGAATCCAATAATGACCATTAATGATTGTGAATGGTACATTTAAAGCAACGCAACACATTTGGTCAAAACATACTGAAGACAGATCTTCTGGGATGTTCTAATTCTAACTTCCAGCCTGATTTAAGTGACCTATGCAGTTGTTTATTCCAACATCAATCTAAATATTTAGTTTAATTGAAAATTTTGATGGCAAGCTGGAAAAACAAATGATATTAAACACCATACACAATATCCTGCCTTATGGAACATCAGAAGAGAGGCTCAACTCTGTGTTCTGTGCATTTAAGAATAAGATAAATGGATGAAAATCTACCTGCTTAACCAGACACAATGTGGACATTTTTTGCACTGACTTCAGCCTCAGTTCTCTAGAAATCAGTTTCTCACTAGAATTAATACATTTCAAATAAAATAATTGTTTGGGTGTAAAGTCAGTGGCCTGTGTGCAAGACATCCAAAGGTCAGGCTGGTTAGTTTAGTGTACATTCTTCCACATTAAACCTTGGTGTGTCATGATGAAAAAAAAAAAAGAAATCACAGAGGTTGACCTAAATTTTAGCCAAAAAAAGGGGAAAAAAACAAATAATTTCTATGTCATTGCTGTACAGTGACACATTTTTCACAGCAGCATGTTGCCGTGGTAACATCAGGTTTAAAAAAGAGCATAAGTGCAGTAAGTAGTTTCACTGATTAGATAAAAATTTTAGATGAAAACGTTCTGATGTGTTGAATCAGCATCCTGCAGTCGTCTGCTTCACTCTGCCACTAAGATCCCATCTTCTTCTCCATGCTAAAACCAAATAAAAAAGAAATGGCTTATTCTTTATTCTGTTACTTTAACCTCTTACCATAAATATACAGCACTTGTCATTTCAGATCTTCAGTGATGTGATGATGGGTTACAGGTCAAGATTATAGTAAAACAAGAAGAAAGTTGAAAATAAGTTGTAGGACATTGAGGACAATGACCTGCTATACATAACATTCATGCCTGGCAAGTAAGTTTCTATGAACACGCTCCAAAAGTTAACCAAATTTTTAAGGGGAGCTTTGATGAAAAACTATAGTTTTCATACTACATTTAATGAGAATTAAATCTATTAATCTGTGCAGTTACACAATGCTGAATAAAAAATAGGTCTTACTTGTATTTGATGAGGCGACTTCCCTGGACTAGTTGCGCTGTCTCGTTGGTCAAATGACAAGCAAACAGTAACCAGTTGCGTGGCTGAACCTTGTAAGCGAACCTCATAAAGAGCAGTGAATAGCAACACAAAGCTAGAAGGAAGAAAACATGACAGCTTTAGTATATTAAAATGCAGTGGATATATTAAAGTAAAGCTCCCACATGTGATATTAATATTTCAAATAGGCTTACTGACACCGCTCCTAAATCCAGAAACCATTAAAAAGTATCTAGTTTTACAACCTAAAATAAAAATGTTGGCATGTTTTGTCAAACAAAGATCACATTTAATGCAATAATTTGTAGATCTAATAAACCAATATTCACACCAAATGTTAAAGGAAGATATGTAACATTTTTATTGAAGGTCCATGTCTTAAGCAGCGAGTACAGATGTCAAGAAAAGGATGGAAAAATTGAGTAGAACTAGAAAGAAACAGCTAAAGTATTTAGATAAATTAACTAAAAACAGTAACACGACTATTCTATTCTTTTCTATTCTACAGGCATTTAGCAGACGCTTTTATCCAAAGCGACGTACATAAGAGAATTAAAAAGATACGACTGAGGAACAACAGAGGAGAAGAGAGAGAATAGACGTAGAAAGAGCACCTCAAAGAGGCAGAGTCTTCTAAGATTCAAGTTTATTCATTAAAAATACTCTGCAGGTCAAATCTCAGAATATGCAGGTTAAAGCTTTCTTATGCAAACACAACACCATAAATGCCAAAATGATGGACGCTGTGTCCTCCCAAAAATCAAGAACAATCTGGATGGTTACCAGTATTCAATTTAAAAGTCTAATGGGGAGAGAGGGAAGTCTCTTTCAGGAAAGAGCATGTATATTTTACAAGATAATGAGTGGGTGTGCATGGTTGTTTGTCTATGTGTATTGGCCCTGTGATTGACCGGTGACCTGTTCAGGGTGTATCCCGCTTCTTGTTCAGCTCGCTGGCTTCAGCCCCTCCGCGACACCGCTCAGGAAAGAAGCGGTACATTATGGATGGATGTATTTTGTTTTATTTACAGTGTATGCTAGTTTTACAAGTTTTGTAATACAGCTGTATTTAGCATTTAGCTATTTTGTAATAAATTTATATGGTTTTCAAAAATGAAATAGAATAAGATACAGTTTTGCAGAAGCAAATATGAAACTGAGATTTTCAAAGTAACCTTTAGATAAAGTGCAACATATCTTAATATCACCAAACTGTGTGTGTGTATTTGATTTCCATCTTACCAAAAGTCATCCTGCCACTGATAATTTCAGGACTCTTCTTCATATCTGCGATGGCAGCTATAGGAAGACCCCAATTTGCTACAGGACCCCAGAAATGCTGCAAAAAATAATAATTCTTAGGCTGTACAGGAAAACAGAAATTTATGCTTTGAAATAAAACGTACAGATGACTTACATATTGCATGGTAATTATGTTAGAAAACTAAATCTAATGTTCATGTAGTACAAAATTTAAAGGTGTAACAAAGAAAAAGAACACAAAAACATAAAACACTTAGATAAACTAATAAATTGAAATGTAGGATAATGTCTTACCGTACTGTTTAAAGTTGGTTTAATTTTTTGTGCAAGAGAAGAAAGATAAGAACAGAAATATACCAGTCAGTACACACAACAAATAGAAAACAACATGTTCTTTTTATGCAAATACATCCCTAAATACTTGATGACAGTGTTTTAGTCCTAAAACAAATGTTTGGAGGTCACAAAGTGTTATAAAAGAGCAACTCCATATTATTACTGTCAATAAGATTTCTACTGTGGTTCAATGATAAGGCTTATTATAGAGAGGTAAACATTTATGAATATCTGCGACATATACAAACAAAGATAGCTTCTTGCATAACGATGTCAAAACTTAACCTTTACCCTAAAATGCGGGTGTGTAGCTAACCTGAAGCTAACAAAATACCTGCGCATCGCGCGCACACATTCACTGACGTCACAACAATGTGTCAAAGAAGAAGAAAGACTAAAATATCTGTGATCAAAATTAAGTTAAGTTAAATTAAGTTAAATCTGTGTATAATCATCTCTTTAAAGCATGATCTACCTTATCACCGTTTAAGATAAAAAGAATAAGCCTCGCAGGACCAGTTAAGACAAGTTTGTTTAAGGTAACAATGACGCATTTAGAGAAACTGGAAAAAAGACTAATAAAAATACTGAAATACATACTAAAAGCTATCAATTTAGTTTAAAGTCTTATTTACAACTAACAAACAGGGAAAACAGGATAAATACAACAACCATGATTGTCCTTGAAAACGGAAAAACTAAAGCTTTAATTAAACCAAGTAAAACATAAAATGTAACAAAGTAATTTTCTTTACAGTGCATTTATTAGATAAGATAATTTAATTTAGCCAGTTGTTTAAATTTAGCTATTCTTGCTTAACTATGCGTAGCTCAACAAAGCTAGCATCATTAGCATGTGTACTAACAGAGAAACATGGTGGCTTCTAATACATACCTCATCAAATATTCCCTGAACTCTTTGCTTTTGAGGTGATCAATGGCTTTACGTGCAATTGTCCCTGCCATGTTTTACCGTTAAGATAATATCTGCTTTAGCCGAGAGAAATACTATTTCCAAACTGACTGAAGGACGACTGATGATGCTGTCACCTCAGAGGACGAGTGGTCAAATTTCCAACCACAACATTGATTGGTACTTTACGGCAGTGTCGTAAACAGTCCGAAGTGCAACGATCTTGCACGACGAACCACGACAATAGTATTGTAGACTATCCTAAATCGCCCCCAACACAACATACATAAAAAGAGTGTGATGTAAACTAAGCAAAAACCTTTCACAATTTTGAGTGACATTTTTCCATCCAATGAATTTTTACATAACAATTTGAATATTTATATAAACATATAATCCCCCGCGACCCTGTTAGGGACAAAGCGGTAGATAATGGATGGATGGATGGATATAAACATAGGCTATAAACTTTTCAGTTATAGATAACTTGTCAAAATACTGATTGTCCCCCGTCAACTTTTTAAATAGACAAATTCTGGCAGCAAAAAAAAATAAAATAATTTAATTTGGAAACAATGATTTGGCAAAATTCTTCGTTCACAAATGTAGATTTTTGAATATTTCCCCATTTTGGAAGCTTTTAAAGAAAATAATTTAGCTAAAAAAGTCTTTAAAATATTGTGAATCATATAAAGAAAAAAATCCTATATTAAAAAGAGGTTGTTTTTTTCTTTCCTACAATTATATATATGGAAATCATATACATTGAGAAACAAATATCCATATATACTTGACACTAAACTGTACAATAGTGCTCTTTTCTCTCTCTTAATATTTTATTATCTTCTTTTATATGTCATATTACTGCTGCTCAGGTACATGTTATACACAGGAAAATGTTACACCTGTGATAAACTTTAATGTTCAATGACTACCTTTGATTAAAAAATGACTGTGGTGTATAATATAGAATAAGTATTCTGAGATATGTTATAAAAAGATGTATGTAGAAATGGGTAATATATCCTAAAAGCCTAATCATCTCTTCTAATGATCAGTCTCTTGTAATGATGGTTGACTTTTCTGCTTTTCTTTTAAACCTCATGTGAATATATTCATATTTGATTGTTTCACTAATTCATTTCAGTCTCGATTCTTTTCTACGGACTCAAGATCCACAAAAAAAAAAAAGAATTACAATGAGAGATAACCATTTAGAGAAATATATAAAGCTCGGGCAATTTGTTACAGCACAAGACACAATAATTGTGTTTCTTCAGTAATTTATTTTCTTTTACATTGATACTGTAGACCTGGGTGAACAAGTCATAAATTAAATATATGAAAATACAGCAGTGCATATACAGCAGCAGTCCATTATGTGGCAAATATAAAATGTAAAATTCTGCATTCACTTACATCCCACGACATTTGCTATTTAACATTTTGTGTACTGGAAAACAATTCTTGTCACTCATCAGAAGACATGGCAGTCTTCAAACTCTATGTGTGAGTGGTGACCGAATCTCTGCACTGTTACCATACTGCCTCCATACATTAATTTGTATTCTTCCAATAAATTTAGATGTTTTTGTTTTTTTGTATATTCTGCTTACTTGAGCTAATTTTCCTATGTATTTTTTTGTTCTTTGACTTAATTTAGCCATTGATGGCTGCTGCATGTGAGAAAAAAAAAGTTCTTTGCAGGAAAAATTAACTTATTTACATTTACGCTGTAAAAGCATAAACAATGATGACCGGTGAGGCTGACCCATCCAGGTCAGCTAAGAGGGAATCTGGTGGATATCAACCTAAAGTG
>JBAMIG010000001.1:18275338-18296305 GCA_037177335.1 Kiunga ballochi | reverse complement strand
AAGACCATTACAGTAATCCAGCCTGCTGGAGATAAATGCATGGATGAGTTTCTCCTGGTCTTTCTGGGAGTCTAAACCTTTAATCCTGTTGATTAAGGGCATTTCTGTTATTGCATTCAATATGTGTTACATCGTTTAAATTGATATTGGCATTACTATATTGGCATATAGTAATGGATACAATAATATAACATGGAAAAAGTATTCTTTCCAAAATAATATTTGTGTACACTTTGACATTTTTGTCTAAAAAATGAAGAACAAAAAGCTGAAGAAGAAACGGGAACAGCTGGAAGAGCAGGAGGACCCAGAGTGTGATCCTCCAGCACCAAAGAAGAAAAAGAAAAAAGATAAACCAGCAGTGGAGCAAATGAACGGCCACTCAGATGAGACCGGTGACATAAATGGCAACTGCAATGGTATTGTAACACCAAAGCAAAAGACCAAGAAGAACAAAGAAGATGCACAGGTTAGTGCTTATTGTTGGTATGCAGCTACTAATTTTTAAGTTTCCTTATTGAAAGGTCTTTTTAAAAGGTTTGTCTAACAAAACTCCACATCTCTTGGGCAATGCATTTTATAGCCCCTGTCCAACTGGTACTCTGCCTATAATACATTACTCTCACATTTTTATGGGATGCAGAAAAATGAGAAGAAGCAAAAGAAAGCAGAGGCAGCAACCAATGGACATTCCACCCCAACCACCCCTGTTCAGACTCCCATCCCAACACCATCCCAGTCAAGTGAGGACTCAGCCAGTGACAGTGAAAAAGAAGTGGTAAGATTGGGAAACTAATTTGAACAGTGATTACTGTTTTCCTGATCTAAAGATTTGAGTGAATTGATAAGTAAATGCTGGCAGAAGGGATCATCTTTTAAGTTGTCTTTTTGTTTGGTAGCTTTACAATGATTTTGGATGGTGTGGGTACAATCTAATAACTTTTACATGTTTTTGGAGCATTTTAAAACTTTCTAATAAAGGATGATCAAAGACTCTGTTCTCATAACTTTATAAGCTTTATATGTTTTTATTTTTCTGGTTAAATTTAGGAAGAGACACCAGAGCAGAGAGAAGGAGCATTTTCCAACTTCAGGATTTCACCTGTCACTATAAATAAACTGAAAGGTAAACTAAATACTTACTTTTTGTCCCCTTCAGTTTAAATGATTTTTTTTAAGATCTCATAACTGCTTTCGAAGTAATTTGGACTTTTGTGGTATTCTTTTTTTTATTTTATTTGACCTTGTCAGGAATAATTTTACACTGAACACTTGCGTCAACATTTGAAGTGAAAATTTGGTATTCAAAAATTGACCAAAGAATTGCTGTTGGTTTTTGGTAAATGCTTTTGTGCGAGCGATCATGGATTACCTCGATGCACATGTGTCAAATTCTGGTCCTCGAAGGCCAGTATCCAGTAGGTTTTACTATTTCCCTGCACTAACACACCTGTTGCAAATAAAATAGATGAATCAGGTTCCTGTCAACCTATTAAGTAGGGCTGAACGATTTATCGTTTTCTGATCGAAATTGCGATTTCAAACAATGCGATCACGTGATCGCCGAAGCTGCGTTTTTTTACAGCGCTCCTGACTGATCCAGGATCTGTTGTCACCATTTACACATACATGCTGTAACCCTACCATACTAGCAAGCTAACCAATCAGACAGCATTCTGCTCGTGAACAGGTCATGCTAACCAATCAGCATTAACATGCTCCCTTGCGCTTTGAAATCTTTACGTATTTAGCAGAACCAGAAGCAAATGTGGGGAATTTAACCCCCCCCAAAAAAAACAGCACGTCGGTCATTTGGGAGTATTTTGCGTTGGAAGCTGCAGGTCTGCACCAGAAACAAGTACTGTGTAAAACCTGTGGCGCTAAAGTTGCAACGTCGCGAGGAAACACAACTAAGTTTTAAAAACTCACCAGGGACATTAGCATGATGAGTGCATGACAGAAAAGTGAGGTGAAAAGTGAAGGAGGGTCCTCGGTTCCCTGTAGCAAACAGGCTACAAATACAGCTTGGTTTCAAAGAGTCCGTCTGACAGGAGCAGCTAAAGACAGCAGGACGTGTTACGCTTTGCACGCTAAGGACGCTGTGTCTGTTAACATGTCACTAAAATGAGGGTTTTATTGTCAAAACATTTTTTAATGTGATGTAGAAGCAGGTAGGTTTTATTTACTCTGCATTTCATCCTGACTTGTAGTTTCAGCCTTTGTTTAAAAAGTTAATATTTGCTGATTCTCAAGACAACTACTTTATTTTTTACTTAATAGATGTGCAATAATGGGGTAAAGCCATAATTGCATATCTGACATTTTTCAGAAGGGCAGAGGAAGGCTAATGTTGTTTGATCAAGTTTTATTATATTATTTTTTTCAATTTCACTTAAAATATAGTTCAGGTTTCTAAAGCTAACTGCTGCTATCGATGCTGATTGTTGTTTGTGATGAGACATTGACCTGAGTGTGAGGCCTTTTTTACATTTTATTAGATTTGTAAAGTTTTGTAATTATTACTTTAACATAATTTTGAATTGTTTTGGATTTCATTCAACTTGTTTTAACTTAATATTAAAGATTATGCACTGCTTTATTAAGGAAAGGATGACTCTTAGATCTGTAGTTGTAATTACTGCTATTTGTCAAGAACTTTAAATAATTCACATTTTTGTTAAACACATTTAAAGCAGTTCTTTTTGTTTTCATCCTTAATTTAGAGCAATAGCTTTTAATGCTTTGATATGTTATTTATCATAAATGTATATGCTACTCTACATTGTTTATTATTGTAGTGATGCTTGCTTTGAAAAAATCGTGAGTTGAATTGAAATCGCAATATCTGCCAAAAAAAATAGCAATCAGATTTTTTCCTAAAATTGTTCAGCCCTACTATTAAGTAATATAAAATTAAAAACTAAAGTCACTCCCTGCTGCTTCACATCAAATTCTGATTGAAGATCCTATTAAATACTTTTTAGACTGGAAAATTTTTATTTTCAAGTTTATTATGAACGCATGAACGCATTTATTCTTTTTAGACACGATTCATTCTACATCAGAAATATACCTCACTGAGCTGGCTAGTTATTTACCGACTGCTTGTTAAGTGACAATTGTTCATCTGTTGATTTTTCATATTGTTTTATCCCTTCTACTCCATCTTGTCTCTTGCTATCATAATCTTAGCTCGGGGAGTATCTTACCTGTTTGATATTCAGGTTAAGGCATTTAATCCTGTTTATGATGGAGAGGATGTGATTGCCCAAGCCCGAACTGGAACAGGAAAGACTTTCTCCTTTGCTATACCTTTGGTGGAGAAGCTCCAGAGGGATTCAGGAGAGATGACCAGAGGCCGTCCTCCCAAGGTGCTCACAAATAACTTAAATACAGCATGCCTCACGCTCTCTTTAAGTTGTACTCTGAATGTGTTTGTTATTGACTAAGTTTTTGTTTGTAGGTCCTGGTTTTGACTCCCACCAGAGAGTTAGCCATCCAGGTTGCCAAGGACTTCAAGGACATAGCCAAGAAAGTGGCCATTGCTTGTTTTTATGGAGGAAGCTCATACAACCCACAAAGTATGTCTCTCTCTAAAGCTGTCATTTTTCACTATGTATTAAATTATCAATAAAGATAAGCATTGAAATAGATAAAAGTAACACGGTTGTTTACATAAGTCTTTGCGTTGTTTTATGTTGTACAGGTTTGAAACAATATGACTAATTGTATATTATTGTTGTCCCTCTGTAGTTGATGCCATCCGCAGTGGTATCGATATTTTGGTTGGAACTCCTGGTCGCATCAAAGATCACCTTCAGAACAATAAGCTCAACCTCTCCAACCTGAAACATGTTGTTCTTGATGAAGTGGACCAAATGTTGGACATGGGGTTTGCAGAACAGGTTGAAGAAATTTTGGGTTCATCATATAAGAAAGGTAAATTTAATCTATTTGTGATGATGTGAATTATAATGTCAGTATGTACAAAATATACACGTAAGAATTTTGTAATGACATTAACCATATGCTTATGGTAGTGGTTCCCCAATTATTTTAGGCATGACTCACCCAGGATAACATACAGTGGTGTTTGTGATGTGGTTTATCAAATGATTGTGCAAATGATTATTTTTGAGTTACAAGAGCTTTAATACCAAAATTATTTCCCCATAGTAAAGATTCTTTTAAAAAATCCTTTTTGTTCCAGATCTGGATCTTCCGAAAATCTAATAATTTGTCCATTTCAATTTGATTCAATTAAATTTATTCAGCCCAGTATCACAACAAAGTTGTTTCAAAGGGCTTCACACACAGTTAATTAGTTAATTACACAATATTTCAGAGATGTCTTGAAAATATCATGTAATCACCTTCATGACCTTTTTAGTGATGGTACCTTTTTCTGAGCCCCCCTCGCCGCTTTATTCCCAGTAGGTAGCAAGTATGCAGCAGCCTTCAATAGAACTGATGCATCCAGCATCTTTATTAAAAGTACAATAATTTTTACATTTGAATCAAATTTCTTTGTGGCCATTCAAAGCTCAAATTGTTTTCACTCCTGAAAAAAAGATTCAGGTGTAATTATAGCTGCTCTTTTTCCATGTTATTAATATTATGGACAGACATTTTTTTGCTAATAAGATAAAAGATTCTGCAGTGTCCGATTAGTCCGACATTGAATGTTGATGGTTATATAATTGATGTTGTGTCTGCAGTTTCTTTTTGCAGGTGGCTCTAAGTTATTCCATAGCTTTGCATTGTTTTTCTCCCTGAACTCTTTAAAGGGTTGTTATGAAAACTTAAACTTGTTTGTAAGACAGACCCAGAACTGGACTTTTAATCTGTGTCCAAAAAAGTGACCTGCACATTGGATCTCTGTTGTCACTACAGCTTCCACTTCCACTCATTTTATTACAGTTGAGAATAACAGGCCAGTTGCCTCCGTTTTCATATGTGTGAAAAAACAATATTGAACAAACATTACTGATATAAAGCAAACAAGTATGACTGGTTTATCAAAGGACTCTGCAAAGGTATTAAAAGTAGTAGCTATAAGGTCATTTGTAATCCTTTTTAAAGGAGAGTCTTCAATTATCTTGCAAACACGGTTCAGCTTTAGGGACATTGACGTCAAAAACATGGGTCACAAGAGTAACGCTTATGAAATTATTTCATTTTTAGACAGTGACGCCAACCCACAAACTCTTCTGTTTTCGGCCACCTGTCCCCCCTGGGTCTATGAAGTGGCCAAGAAGTACATGCGACCAGGATGCCAACATATTGACTTAATTGGCAAGAAAATGCAAAAAGCAGCAACAACTGTTGAAGTAAGTGTTTCTAAGCTCTGCATGATGGTTAAAAAAGTCAAAGAAGCTGATGTTTTAAATAAGAAGTAAATCTTTATTTAGACTGACAAAAACAATTTTTTTTACCCAGACATAATCTTTTAACATTTCATTTTCATTCTATTCAATTACTCAAATGCTATTGTAAATATTTTAAGTAAGATCAAATAAATGCAAAATAAGTCAATGTACATCTATCGGGAATCACTAGCAGATTGTTTTGTTATATTTTCAGCAAACACATGTGGCAATCAATTTAAACAAACTGGAATCTGCTTGTTAATTTAAGTAAAAGACATCTTCTAACTCTAGGGTTTTTTTCCTGCAGCATCTGGCCATAGCATGTCACTGGACACAGCGAGCAGCAGTGATTGGGGATGTGATCCAAGTGTACAGTGGCAGCCATGGCAGAACTATTGTTTTCTGCGAAACAAAGAAAGAGGCTAATGAACTTTCCTTGAATGCTTCCATCAAACAGGTAGATGTGCTTGTATGATTCTGAATATTTCTGAGCAATAGTTTAGATCCTATATAAAATTATAATTATTAGTTGTTTTGTTGCATAAGTGCATATCTTATTTAAAAAAAAAAAAAGGGGGGGGGGGTGTTACTGCAGATTTTTCTTATTTTGAGTGTAGCATTTTCTTTATATATTCTGTTTATGTTATTTACATTTATTTTGGGATGTTTTCAGAGTGCCCAGTCCCTCCATGGTGATATCCCACAGAAACAGAGAGAAACAACCTTAAAGGGTTTCAGGAACGGTGCTTTTGAGGTTCTAGTTGCTACAAATGTTGCTGCCCGTGGATTAGACATCCCTGAAGTGGATCTGGTGGTCCAGTGTTCTCCGCCCAAGGTTAGATGTGATGCCATTATTCTTTTAGTATTTCTAAATTTGAAATGCATTCACTGTTGATGATTAAATTAAAGCACTAAAAGAATGAATGCTGTTCACACATTTAATCTTAAGTTTTGACGGTTGTGCAGAAGCTAACAGTTTATCATCTTCTCGTTAGGACGTAGAATCATACATCCATCGTTCAGGGCGTACGGGCCGAGCAGGAAGGACTGGAATTTGCATCTGCTTTTATCAGAAGAAAGAAGAGAACCAACTGCGATATGTAGAAAACAAAGCAGTGAGTTATTTCCTGCAGATAAATAAAAAACAATGTCTTGTATGTTATGAGTGAAAGTCAGATAAAAGGCGCTTTATCACATAAATGTAGCTTTTATTAGATGTCTTGACTGAGTATAAGAAACTTGTAACATTTGAAACTTCAAACATTTTACTGGTGATGTGGCTTGCAGGTATGTTGCTATCAATATTTACTACTTGTCTGATATTATTTCAGGGTATTACATTCAAGAGAGTTGGTGTTCCAACTGCCAATGACATTATCAAGTCATCAAGCAAAGATGCTGCCAGGTAAAAAAAAAAAGAAAAACCTGGATAGTAAGAGTCAATAAAATCTAAAAATCCTTTGTTGGCATGGAGCTTCTGTACTTTATTTCTATGTTCATTCTGAATGTTTTGTTGACAAATGGAGTTTTCTGGTATTATAATGGTTCCACAGGTTTTCCTCATGGCTCAAAATATTTTCCCATTTATTATAATACTTTTGTATCTTTAAAACTACTACATAACAAAAAATACAAATTTTTCTCTTTTTCCCTTTCCTGTAAATCCAGGTTTCTGGATTCTGTTCCAGTTGCTGCTGTTGAATATTTCAGAGCATCAGCTGAGAAGCTGATTGAAGAAAAAGGTGCAGTAGATGCACTAGCAGCTGCCCTGGCCCATATCTCTGGAGCTACAGCTCTGGAGCAGAGGTCATTGATCAACTCTGATGCAGTAAGTCTTATATGCACATACACACAAAGTCTGTAACTCTAGAATCAGTACTGTGGAACGATAGGCCAGTATGTTCATACTTAATTTATTTTCTAGAATCATAACTTTGTGCTTGGTTGACATTAAATAATTTTTCATTTATATTCTTTTATGCTCAACTTGTTTTTTTTTTTTTGTTCATATTCCATGGTTTTTTTGGCTGAAAGCAAACAAGCCAGAAGCCTGTAAAATCAACACGGTGTCTGAGTAAAACTGATCTTGAAAGTATTTTTATGATGGGGAAAAGAAAGATGAGGCACAGGTTTTATGGCATGATGCTCAAAAGTTCAGCTAGTTGAGCTAGATATGGAGACTTCCTGCATCAAGTTTCTGTACATGATTCACTAAAGGTCCAGCAGATGGCAGAATTAGCTTTGGTATCTGCTGGCTTCCAATTAAGAGGACTTTCATTTTTGTGGAGTTTTACCAAAGAAAATAATCAGACATCCAGTTATTAACATGATTTTAAGCAGTTGTGTGTAAAGCTGTCAATTTCTCACATCAGTGGCTTTAACAGGCAAATATAGTTTTAAGTATATCAGTTTAGGTTCCTATCTTTACCCCATGGTCACAATCTTTGAGTAGTGATGGAAACCACCCTGCATGCTAAGAAGCAGCCAAAATTAGTTGGGCTCTTGGGCTCTTCTTTAGAGATCAATTGAGATGCTTTGTCATTAGGGAGGATACCTGAGTAGACCTGCTTCTTCATATAGCTCAGGAATCTGGTTAGGGTGCCTCTTAGACGGAGCAAGGGAAGGTTTTTCAGGATCTGTGGGAGGCACTCATCTATTGGCTGACCCTGGGAAAACCTCAGAATCCCCAGATGAGCAGGAAGAAGTGTTTTAGGTAGAGAGGTTTCTCTGCTTAAGCTACTGCCCCTAGGATCTGAACTTGGATAAGTAATTGAAGATGCATGGATAATGTAGCTGTATCATAGGTTTAAAAGTGAAACATTACATCATGTATCAGAATGATCTGCTCCAGGGAAAACATGTACAGAAGAAATAAGATTGGTCCCAAAAACCTCCCCCCCAGGATATGCCGTTTTTATTTTGATAGACACATTTAGTTTATTATGCTTTTGTACTCTTTTTATTAAATTTATTAAATTAAATTATTTTATCCTTCATTATGCATAGGTCTAGACACAATTCTGTGTTGCAGCTCTGTAATTGTTTTTATTCTATTCTCGTGCACGTGTCCTTTGAATTCTGTTGACTTAGGTCAAATTAGTCATGCAAAAGCATGGTTTAGATCTTAGTTGAGTTATTTTATTTACTGGAAAAAAAAATCATGAACCCAGTTTTACTCATGTGTGCAGTGTATATACTGAGAAGGAAAATAGCATTGGCTAACTTAAAAGGGACTAAAATGTTATTTCTCTGAGCTTTAATTGTTAGATGCCTAATTTGTTTAGTACTGGGAAATTCAACAAATGTCTAACTAAGGTCTTCTTGTTATCCTTGCAGGGTTATACAACTATACAGTTGCTATGTTCTCAGGAGATGCATAATCTAGGTTATGCTTGGTCAACAATCAAAGAGCAGTTAGGGGAGCAGTTTGAGAACCACATTTACAGAATGACCTTCCTCAAAGGCAAAACTGTAAGTATACACAGACAAACAGTATCCCAGTCACATGTTATTCCAAGAATTATCTGTATCAGTAAATAGAGGCAATTTTCTGAAAATCCTCTTGTAGCTTATAGTGATGTAAAAGGTAATGAATTCTCATTGTTGTCTGAAACAGGGAGTTTGTTTCGATGTCCCAGCTGATAAAGTAAAAGAAATTCAGGTGAGACAACTGCCTTCTGTGCAAGATAAAGATATGTTGGTTAATTAAATATAGATTTAAGTGAAAGAATAAAAAGTTAAACCTTTCTGACTTCCATTGCTTGTTCAACAGGAGAACTGGAAAGATGGTCGCCGCTGGCAACTGACTGTAGCCACAGAACTCCCAGAGCTGGAGGAGAAGCAGTTCAAAGACTGGGGTGGTGACCGTGGTGATAGAGGAGGGTTCAGAGGTGGAAGGGGGCGAAATTTCAGGGGAAACGGTGGCTTTGGTAACAACAGAGGCAGTGGAGGTGGCCGTAATTACAACCGAGGACGCGGAGGTGGCCGGAACTTCAACAGTGGAGGACACAGACGCACCTTCAGCTAGGCTTTTGATTACTGAAGTGCCAACCTGTGGACATACTCTCTAACTAGAACTGAAAGTCTCTATTATAAACCAGGGAAAGTTCAAATTGAATATAAAAGGCATTGAATTTCAGATGCAGTGCAAACTGTTGTGAAGAGAGACTCAATTTAGGCTCTCATGCTCGGCAGCCTTTTCTTTAGACTGCTAAATACTTTGTGATACATTTGCTAAAACTTTCACAACCTGGTTTTAAAAAGGGTCCATTTTCATAGTTTACTTTCTCTGAAGTTACGGCCATGTAATGAGTAATATAAAGCATCAAATGAAAACTGGAATCTGTCATCTAGTTTTTCTTTAAAATTTTATGTAAGCGGAGACGAATCTGTATCTGGTGTTTGGGGAACAGCAGCAGACATGGGTCCTTTTTTAGGATAACTCATTTTTCCCAGCAACATTTAGACCTGGAATTTTCTTTTGGAACAACATTACAACTTATTTACTCATATTTTCCTGTACTATATTATGATATTGCTCCTTTCAGTGCAAGGACAAAGTGAGAGGGTGTGTTGGAAGATGAGTAAATAGGATGTTCCCACTGTCCAGTTGCCTTCAAATGTAACATCTCTCCCCAAAAGTGCATTGGATGATTGCTTTGCAATTGCTTCTATTTAATGACAGTCCACTGTTTCCATTCATTTGAATGGAAAGAGTTGTTCATTAAAACAGTAAAAACCCAGTCTGTTTTTTTTTAATTTGTTGGATGCTTTGTGTGATTATTTGAAGACAGGGCCGTCCATCAAACTTCAAATGAGACGCTTTCACATTAGTACACAGATGAGACCTTCTCTTTAATGCTACAGTTAATCTCAAACACTGATTTATTGCAGGGGTACAATATTTTCCTGCTTCCGATTAAATATTTACAAACGAACCAAAGCACAAAGTTTCAACACCAAACAATATCTGTAACTTTAATCATAACATGCATATGTGGTAGAAATGGTCATTTAGATATTTTAATGAAACTTATTACATTTGATTCAATTTAGGAAACAGTTTTAGATTCACAAGTTTGTTCAAATATTAATTTACATAGTTTATATTAGTGGTTTTCCAATCCTTTCAGTGTTTAGTCTATTTTTAAAGTGCATTTCTGTTATTAAGGCATCATTTGATCCTCATATTGCATCCAAATCACATGAAAGGATTTTCTTCACAATACTGGAGTCATGTCTTGGAGTGACACTGATTCTTTGTTTTAAAATGGTTCAAATGCTGAAAAGTATTATGAAAATGCACCATCAATAGCAGTTTATTCTACCTTGCACAATTTGTGCAACACCCTCTTGAAGGGGACTCTGAATATGCGGAACATTCACAGTCTGCAAAGCTACAAACAATAAATATAAATCCAAAAAGCAAACATTCACAGAGGACAGGATCATTACAACACCTCTCCTGTGCATTTATGAGGAAACCAACACTTGCAATCTCATTTTGCATGGTCAAATTAAGTTTATTGGCTCTGTTAAAACTGATTTCTCTTGTGCACTTTTTACTTCCCAAGTGGATTTCTCTCCATCTCCCGCTGAGCCACTGAACAGCTGCTGCAGAACACATGAACTTCATTATTTTTTGCTTTGGCAAGTTTAAGATGTATCCTGTCTTCAAACTGGTAATCTAACCTTCATGTAATGTGATAAAATACAAAAACATTGTGAAAGCTGAAAGAAAAAACAGCAGGTAGAGGAAAAAAGACTGGTGTGATGCTGCCAGTGTGGGAATTCTGCTGCATATTTAGTGTTGCAGTTTGTTACAACTGATGGCTGACTATAAGTCCTCAGTGGTCATTGAAATGGCATATTGGTTTTTGACGGTGAGCTCATCTTCATCCTGATCCTAAAATAGAAAAAGATAGAAATTAAAGTCTCATAGGCCAGATTCCCAAAAAGTTAGTAACACTAACAACACTGACAGCGCCGCTGATTTAAAAAAAGCAGTTTAACTACAGGTTCAAGTGTTCTCACTAGAGATACACGCCATTCTTTTCTTGTTTCTATGTGAACAGGAGCTACCAGTGTGAATATAATTAGATTTACTCAGCTACTGTGTTTGAAACTTCCCTTGCATCTTAAGAATGACCTCAAATCTAAGCAGAACCTGCAAAACCTTTAGCATTGTTGGCAAATGATCAGTTGTTGCTGAAAGATTTTGATTGGATTTTATTCCCAATTGATGAATCATAAATCTTCAAAAATGTATAGAAGAAAAGTTTCCACTTTTTAATTCAGCTTTTTATTAACCTTTTATATCTTTCCCCCCTCAACAGGTTACAGTTGTTTTTGTCTTATGTAACCTTCAGTTTTTTTTTTCCCTCTGATTTATTCAGCAGCTGCACTTCTGAGACGTTGAATGCAATCGACAAAATAGCTGCGCTGTAATATCAGCCTACATTTTTGCTGTTTAAATATAGTGAAAAAGCTTTATAAATAAATAAATAAACAGCACATCTGTATTTATTGTATTTATTTTAAAGATAAAAATTGAAATAGTCATGTATAATACCTTTTACATTATTTTACATTGTTAAAATGTATATATTTAAAGATCACAGGTGTTAGAGTATAATTTCATACAAAACTAATGGATTAAGGTGAACTTTGTTATAACAACAGAAATATTTGGATACAATGGAAAAAAAGAAAATGCGATAAAAATCTATTCTGTCATTTTGAACTTCCATTTAATCGCATACAATCCAGTGTGTGTTGGATGTAAACACGTGTTTATGACTAGATCAATACAACATCAGAATGGCAACTGTATTTTCTAAATATTCAAACCAGTACAAAAACTACAGTAACGATAATGCTCGAGTGTCTGGTTACTTTCCTTATGTTTTACAGTGTGTTCATGCACTTTGTGAGCATGGCTATGCTATATTGTTTCGGATTCATTTATATAAAATTTACTGACAGTTTTGTCTTTAATATAGGTATGCTGAGGGGATCAGGTGGCTCAGTGCCTGAATATAATAAGACCAAGCTGACTGGGTGTATGGCTTTGAGTGTTGTTACTTACTTCCTCTTTCTCAATGTAGTCTTTCTCTGTGCCGCGATAGGAGACTACGTGGATCAGAGTGTAGACCCTGCGAGCAGAAAGGCACAAAGATGAGACGGCTGTCAGAAAATGGGGAAATGAAGGACAAATAGACACCTATTCCAGGGAAAATGAAAAGATTCACAAAAATCTTGCATAAAACGTTGTTCGCTTATTATAAATTCTCTGCTTGAGTGAAAAGAAAAAGTCAGAAACAATTTGGCCTTTTGAATTAAATTTCTTTGTAAAACTCACTGTCTGAAACAAGAAATTCTCTAACTTCCAGTACTTCTTGAGGTCAGTGAATTTTTTATATTTTAGTCTAATATAGTTATATAACAGTAGAAAAATACACAGTGACTAAAAGTTGTGTTTGTGTACCTGTGATAAAGCATGGCCAGAAACTGGACGAGGAGAAGAATAGCAAAAGACAGCAAGAACATCAAGCTAAGGGGCTCCACCTGTCAGAACAAACAGTTTAGCAGCTTATATACTCTTAGACCTCTGAAAAACACTGAAAAGAAAATGACAGCCTTTCTTTAATAATTGAATCTTTGCAGAAGATATCTTAAATAGGGACTTTGTTACACATCCCTACCTTGAGATACTCTCCAGTTTTATTTCCTGATGATGTATATTTGGGGATCTTGATGCTGATAACATCATTTCCAATGGCCTGCAGGAAAAAAGTAGCCACCACCCAAAGCACATTGATGATGAAATACAGGAAGACTGCCTGTGGAGAGAAATACTATGTTAAAGACATTTCCTTAGTCTTAATGATTCATAGTAGCCACATTGGATACATCTAGTTCTGTCTTCCCACATGGCCCAAAGAGATCTCTGATCTCATATGATAAAATGAGGGAAACTAAAACGGCATTAGATAATACAGCTGCACAATTTCTGGAAGTCAGAAATGATGAATGCTTTTTCTTTTTTCTTCCTTTTTGCCAAGAAAATGTATAAAAAGCTTAAATGGTTAAAAATGGTAACAGGTGAATAGTTTATCATCTCTAGTTCATCTTTGTTCTTGAAGTAATGACTCACGCTCCTCTGAGAAAACCTGGTTTCAGCTTAAACAAAGTCACCCAATAAATACGTCAAACTAATTAAAACTTGTAAATTGTTTATGAGTACTTCCCCCTTTTTTTATGCATCAGCTTTGAACATCGAAACAATAAAGGATGTGATTTTACATGACAGATTCATGCTGCAAACACAGCTGTTGGACAGTTGTCAGATGATCCAATACCTTGTTACGCAGAGATTTCAGTTCTCTGCTGACTTCCTTTTTGTGGTCATCTGATTCTTTAATAGGTGCCAAGTAGCGGTCGATTAATTTTTTCCAGAAGTCATTCTCACCCTAAACACACAGATATTTGCACACATTAAACCTTTTTTAAGTTTCTTTATAAAGCACAGCTACAACTGTCCATATTTTATTCTCATAGCATTTGTCTGAAGCTTTTGGAAGCATCCATCCATCCATCCATACATACATACACTATACATCAATACATCCATCCATCCATACATACACCATACATCAATACATCCATCCATCCATACATCCATACATACATCATATTCATTTTGAAGCTCTTTTGTCTCAAATAATTGGACCAATCAGATCACTTACATCATCTAGCTTTTGTACAAGTGGAGCTGTTAGAGTTTTCTCAATGGCTCTTTTCACCCTCTTTTCCAATTTCATCATTCGACTGGTTTTCAGGATTTGACGAGCCTGAAATACAAAGTATGTCAGATACTGTCTTCACCTGTCAGTAGTTACCATCACTGTTCATAACACTCAAAATGTATTTATAGACAAAAAAGATCAATATCTCAGACAGAGTAAGGCTAAATTATCAAGAGAGTCTCATATTGTTTTAACAATGCCTCTGTAATTATGTGTTAGCGAAGTTAGGGATGATCACCTGCTTTGTCAGTGCGAATTGCAACTCTTCAAGCTTAACTTGTGGCAAAACGTCCTCAGGTCCCACTGCACTGAGCTCTACATTTAGTATGTCTGTTAGCATTAGGACCAAGTCCTCACACACGTCATAATCTTTGTTGCGGAGTGTGTATCTGAGAAGAGAAGTAAAGAGAAGAGAGAAACTGTGACCAAACATAATAAAAACCAAAGTAAGCGGCAAAGACACAGTTAAAGGAGAAACATACATTTACATTTGCTATAGCTTACAACTTAAAATCTCAATAAATGCACACAGTATTAATTAAACTTATGCATTAAAGGTTTTTATTTTCCATAGAGGAATGTTTTCCCAGACATCCAGTGTTTGCATTGTGCATCAACCTTTTAACGTTTCTGTGGATGTTGTTTCAAAGAATGAAAGAAAAGAAAAGTCCATGCTTACCTTATTTGCTCCTGCAAATTTCTCTTCATGTTTGCATAAGTCAGTTTCTTCAAAAACTCCTTTTGCACCGGTGTTACCCAGTCTGCGCACACATAAATGAGGCAAATTATTATCGTATGTTATATATTATGCACACAGTCTTCCTCATGATAAAGTGTGTGAATTAGGGTGGAAGGTGTTCAAGACAAGTGAACATTGCATCTGCTGTTTACCTTGGACAGACTGCTCGTCCATTTCCTCCAAGTTAACGTTCATGTTGTCATCGTCATCATCTTCACCACTATCTTCATCAGATGAGCTCATTAGGCTGTTTTTCTCAATGCTGCTTTCACTGGACAAACGCAAAAGCACATCTGTCAGAGTTTGGCAATATGAATTACATGATTGTTTTTCTAAATGCAGTTTACACCACCATCTTCATCCTCTCTTGCATTGACTAAAATATCAGGAAGATTAAAAATCCATGAAGGAGTGCAGGAAACAGAATACCTGTGAGTGGTGGCAAGGTCGCTGCTTTTTGACAGACTCCCTTTGTGGGCTTCAGCTGCAGATTTTTTTATTTCTTCAGCTTCTGTTGTTTTATCCAGATTGTTTTGAGGCTCCAGTTTAGGGGTTGGCTGTGAGGGTAGCTCATGGTATTTCATGGTTGTGAGGGCAAGAGCTTGTTGCATAGTCTGACTTGTGATCTGTTGAAGCGTCATGTTCTCTGTTTCTTGGGTTATCTGCAAAAGAATACAGTAATTTAGTTATCTGGCAACACAAAGGTTTGGATGTAATTATGTGGTAACAGTACCTGTATCTTCATGTCCCAGCAGCAGAGTGCACAGTTTCTGTTACATAAAACGTTGTGTTGTTTCTTTACTTCTCCTCCACCCCTAAAGACAGAGAGAACATGATGGATGTTCAAATAAATAAAGGGATATGTTGAGAGATTTTCATGGTGTTGATTGGTATGATTAGAACATACAGTGATTATCTGATTATTAACACATTTCCACCTGGACAAGAGGCAGGAAATACACAACTTCATGGATTTAGTCTGCTAAAAATTACATATATTTTTATATGATATTTCTGTGTTTTTCAATTTTCTAATTGTTTGAGAATGCTATGTATTAGCATGTAGAAAAAAGAGGCTTTTATAGAATCCTGCAGTATT
This sequence comes from Kiunga ballochi, assembly GCA_037177335.1. NCBI lineage: Eukaryota > Metazoa > Chordata > Actinopteri > Atheriniformes > Pseudomugilidae > Kiunga > Kiunga ballochi. The sequence continues at coordinate 18,280,291 of JBAMIG010000001.1, read as the reverse complement.
TTTAGATAATTCCACTTCACAATGTATTTAAACTTCCTCAACTAAGCCAACTATTTAATCTATGAATGATAAAATCAGAGAGTCACTCGATTTACTTTTGGTTTATTTTTATGTTATTTGATTTTTGTAATAATATAAAGAAAAAAATGTCATGCTATTGCATAATATATTAAATTAAACATGCAGTAATCAATATTTCAATCAATAGTGAAAATCTTTGTTTGCAGTCTCAACCACAGAGACTCTGTCTGATGACTTTAATTATTACTTGTTAGATTCCCTTGTGCCCCAAGACACAATGTGCATGTTAACCAGTGAGTAGATGGTCAGTAGAAGGTATCCACTGGGGATACAGATGAAATACATCAGACCATAGATAATCATCCCTGAGGGAGAAATGTAACATAATGTGACATAAAATATTAACATAACATAACATAACATAACATAACATAACATAACATAACATAACATAACATAACATAACATAACATAACTTGATGTTGTGTATGTTTGCTTCATGTATATACAACATACATACCAAACTCTTGTGGATGTAGTATAGCTGTCACCAAGTACATGACTGTCATAGAAACCAGAAACACACCAGTAGGGGTCAAAAAGGTACCCTGGATCACCATGTCACCTAAAACAACCATGGGATATATGAATAAATGCGTTGTCTTAACTTTTTTTCCCTTGGTCCATACATGTGTAAAGGCAAAAAAATATATACCCACCAATGATGGAAAATAGTGATGCAGTCATGAGGAAGGCATAGAGGACACTCATAATCCCAGCGATTGTGATTTGGGTGTTGGATTTGGTTAGAAAACAGATGATGATGTAAAACACGGGAGGAACGCTTGCAATGATGATAGAAGTTGTCCCGGCAAGTTTGAAGATAAACTGGAAAGCACCTGGCAGGTAATGACACGGAAAGAGAGCAGGCAAATGATAAAAAACAGTGAAGTCTGTTAGTACATGAATATCAATAATGCAGAACTGAGCGGTGCGATCCCGTTGTCACCATCACAGATTATTTTAAAGATAATCTTTCAGGACAGATTATAAATACTTTTATCTAACTGATACTAAGATTTCTCTCAATGACTTTTTGATGCCTTAAAGGTTGACGTAATATTCTGGGATGCATGTTGTTGCCGTCATACAACTACTGGCAACTCAATTCAATTTTGTGACATCTCAAAATTTTTTACCCCTCGTTTCTAGGAAGATAATTTGCTGTGAGGAAACAAATAAATAAAATGAAGACATTTGAGAAGAACCACAAAACCTCCAATAATAAAAAATGACTTTACAACTGTAGTCTTGAATAAAAAAACGCAAATATTGTGAGCTGTCAAAGAAATAAAGTGACTCCTTTTATCTTTGTTTTGTGACGTAGTTATTTGAACTTGAACAGCATAAACTGGGGCCATCACATTGGACCTAAGGTGAAGAGGTGAATCAGAGGAAGGTTGTTATTAAGGTATAAACCTTTTGGTGTAAATTGCAGAGTGGGTTGGAGGGTTAGCAGTAACAATGTGGTATCTGTTAACAAATCAATCCCCTGACTGCTTCTTGGAATTAATTATTCTTGCGACGTCAAACGAAACCACACAGCAGCCATATAAACACAGTCATAACCAGGTGTGGTCTGTTTCCTCATTGATGCAAAACAATTTATTGGGGTAAAAGGTAGCCTGCTCCAAGTGTTAAATACTGCATTTGTTCACTGTTCCTGGGAACTCTTAGCATATCTGAAGAAATGCGGATGCTGGGAAAGGTTGAAAAAGAGACACGTTGAATAGATATTTTAAAGAGATCAAGGAGAGCTGCACAACAATAATTCTTTGGTTAAAAACTGAAAGAACTTTTTGAGAAGGGAAACGTATGAAGTTGGAGTCTCTGACGGAGCAGTGTGATGGAGAGGGCCTGGGTGGCTGCTGAAGAATATGTCTGGTGTTACTTAGTGACACTACCAAAAAGAAGAAGGTGAATTGGGGAGTTTACAAACTATATTTGAAAGTGCTTCATAGGGTGTTAACTGTATGACCCAGGTCATATAGTGAAAGCTATTGATGAGCTTTTGACAGCAAAGATGTGGAATGTGACCTGACCTTAACCCAGATGGGTGCACTTTTCCGTGACTGGAGACAGACAAAGAGAATGTCAGCAAGTGGCGGCTATTGCCATGGTGTACACATACATTTTTGCTATTGTATCAGGATCCCTTGACCTCTAAGAGAGAAGCACATAATTTTACCCAGCTTGAGAGCAATAAAACATCAGCCACATCAGAAGGTGAGAGCAAACAAGCCAACATACTGACGTACAGATTAGAAAAAAGGGTCCTGAGACCTTCACATGAGTTTAAAAGCATAAAACACAAGGATTTTCTTTTCTTTTCTTATTTTCACTTCATGCTTTTGAAAACCTAGGTTTGATTTTTTTATTTGCTTGCTGCTTGGTTACATTTAGTCATCAATACTACATGGTTAGGTTTAGGAAGAATGTTTTACTTCCAATATTCAATTATTTTATCATATTGGATAAAACGTCTGTATATAATCTGACAATGTTTAATTAACCTAAAACCTGATGTTTTATATTGATCTGACTCCAAAAGGTTTGGACAAAATCTCAGAATGACAAAATACAAAAACTGTCATTGCTCATACATCACATGATCAGACTATAAGTTACACTTTTATAAGAAAATGTCAACAATCCTTCTAGAAACAATTGCCTGGATTTACTAAAGTTGTTTATTCAATCTTCACATGCAACATAACTTAAAAAAGTGGAGGGGGTGCAACCCCCCCTCCAAAACAAACAAACAAACAAACAAACAAACAAAAACAAAAAAGACAAACTGTAAACAACAACAATTACAAAAACAAAACAAAACAACAACAACCAAAGAACAAAGTATAAGGCTGTAAACTTACCTGCTACCATCAGAGTCACAGAGGCTGGTCCCAGGATAGAAGATCCAACAGTGAACATCTGATAGAAGATATAAAGCCTGGAGATGGACGAGTTTCTCTTCACCGTCTCTGAACCACTGTGTTCAAAGAACAACAGCATAGTTAGCACTAGCACACATATGTTACAACAACAAATACCCCGTCGAAGAAGTACAACTTATAGATTTGACTGGAGATCCTAACAATTAGTATTCATCATCTGTCAATTGTACCCAAAAAGTCACAAAGAATTCATTTCAGGATAGCTGGTGAACTGAAGCAATAGCTGCTATGTGCTAAGAGGGTACACATTGGACAATGTGTGACAAAGCCAACACTCAGGTATGAGAGACAACGATTCACTCCAATAGTCAATGTAGAATCACATACTGTCGCATACATATATTTTGACTGTGGGACAAAAGTAGCTCCAAAAGAGTATCTTCACACACACAAGATGAGCATAAAGCTTCTGCAGAGGTTCAGACAAACAACCTTCTTACTATAAAGTGACAGTGCTAAATATCCCAGCACAATGCAGCCATTTATTCTTTATCTCATCATAACCATTGAGTTCAGAATCCAGTTTTATTTCCAACCCCATTTAAATAACTATTTAAAAAATATCTGGGTTAGATTGAAAACCCAACTTTCCCATTAAAGATAACCTGCCTGTGCAAAAGGTCCAGTGTATTGGCAAGTGTAGATGGTCCCCAACGTCTCCTTTGGTTGTAAAACTCTTTGAACTCTTGTGGTGAATTGGTGTATGCATCTGATGCAGCGTTGTATTCGACACGCCAGCCCTGTTGCAGTAACAAAGTACACAGCCAACGATCTTCCCCTGCAAAAGCAAGAGAGAGGAAAGATCTACAGTCAAAGATAAAGAAACTAATGCTGGTGAACTAACACTGAGTGGTTATGTGTACTAACCTTGGTCATATTGAACATACTCTGATGCTTTTGTGGAAGTTGTTGTGTACCTCTTCAAAACATTATCATCCATTATGGCAGACCCCCTGAACAGACTGAAACAACCTGGACTACACAACACAGAGCCAAATACATGTTCAGATGTCTTCTGAAGCCAGTGGCCGACTGCGTATTCAAACTTCTGGTACCACACCATGGGTCCTGGGGAAGGGAGGTGGGGGTGTGTGAGGGTAAAACAAAGTATAAAAAAACTGAAATGGTTGAAGCATATCTTCACTCAGTCAAGCTGAAAGATTGACATTCACACTTACAAATAGATGCCCACTTTTGATAAATAACATACAATGATATGACAATACATACAATCAAGCCAACAGTAAAGGGATTATTTGTAATATTGGTAGCAAATAGAGAGAAATAACTCTTTTAGAGCCTGCACACAATCTCACCCAGGATCTTGAAATAGTTAAAGAACCACATATAGTATTAATTTTCACATTATATTCTTTTGTCTAGATTTAGCAGGATGATGTGTTTGTGTGGATTTGTGAAAGTAAAAAAACATAAAGTAGAGAAACGTGAGAAAAAAAAGAAGCGATAGCTCACCCATGCCAGTAGGATGGATTCTTCCACATGCTGCACCCACATTGTCATACATCCTCAGCCTGTTGTTACAAAGACATTTCAGTGACAAGCTAACTGGAAAACTTAAATAGTTCCTGTTATTGCTCCCTTATGGCAAAATCATGCATTACTGTTCCTGAGCCACAATAAAAGAAACCAGTTTTTCTGCTGCTGACCTGTCTACAAGCAGAATCACAGCTTTAGGTTGGAAGTCTGTGTCTCCGTCCAGAGCCAGGATGTATGTGTTTTCATCTGAAATCAATTTCCTCTTGCTGTCATTGTCATACTGAGGATTTAAGAAAATCTCGCCATCCATGGAGACCAAACTTTCTCTACTGTTATTCAATCTCTGGATAGATAGATAGATAGATAGATAGATAGATAGATAGATAGATAGATAGATAGATAGATAGATAGATAGATAGAT
>JBAMIG010000001.1:18253980-18266821 GCA_037177335.1 Kiunga ballochi | reverse complement strand
ACCAGTGGTCAGGATACAAACTTTATAAAACTATCCTATATAAACAGTCAACTCCACACAACACTGCTATGTTACATCATTTTTGCATTTTTTGTAGGTGGCTGGAAGCAAGGTGAAATGGTTTTGATGTGACAGACAGTGAATGATTGGTGTTGAAGAACAGAAGCCAAAGTCTGACAAAAGAAAGTATTGTTGCACATTAGATGCCTTGAAAAAGAAGGGTGGCATCTAGATGGATTGTGTTATGTGAAAATGTCATGAGGTGATTCACCCTGTCGAACACCTGACTCTATCTGTTTAACAACACCTCTGCTGACATTCAGACTACTCAAGTCCAGCTATCAGTATCTATGTCATCTTCACTGCTGGCAGATTGATGTATACAGAATAATTGACAGGGTGGGGTTTTTTCTACAGTGAATTGATAACAGTGCAATGTTTGACTTTGCCATAGAAACTATCAAAAGTGCAGCTAAGTTCAGGTCCTAAAAGGCCATTGCCATGCTGGCAGAATGTGTTCAGAGTGTGAGAGTGCATATTTGTGATTTACTCTGCTCTTAAATGTTTTTTTTTTACTCAATCATTATAAAAGCCACTGATTTTAGCAGAGCTTTCACATTTCCAGGAGCAAAAATAATAACTAAGTTGTAATAAAATCCTTTTTTAATTGACATCCTTTAAACTACACAATAACATGTTTGGAAAGCATCAGTCACAGTGTTAGTTTTATTTATTTATTGAAAACATGTTAGATGAAATATATTTGTATCACTAAAATGTTTCTCAGACAGCAATGTAAGTTGACACGTGCATACTTTTATTACTAAGTTAACATGTTCACAGATAACAAAATGTTTTTCTTCCTGCCATGTAAATAATAAAGAATAATACGTTCTGGATTTCCTTCTTCCTTTACTTAAGTGTGAGCATATAAAAGGTGTGCAAAGTTGCAAATGTCAAAGTCCAACCTGAAGCGAGTCATGTTGTCTCACGGAAATCATTGCACTCAAACCGTAAAACAAACTTAGTTTGAGGTAAAATTGGCTTTACTTTCACAACTACAAGTAATAACAAAAGTATAAATCATACACCAAAGTGATTCCTATTGATTTTATATACATGTTATGCATTAATGAATGTTCAATGCGGAATAGATCATAAGAATCTGTTGGTTTATGTAATCGTTTTGACATTTCAGAGATCATCTCTTAATAATAATGTTTTTTCACTGTTTATCCATACAGTATCTTATTTTCTAGTCTACACCATACTAAAAAAAATAATATTATAAAAATATTACACCTGTAGGGTGATGTAAATGTGACATTTATTATTGGAGAAAATATATTTGTTAGTAGTTCATAAATTTTAAGCTAGATTTTTCAGTTTACTTGGTGAAACTTTTGAAGACAAAGAATTTGCATCTGAAATTTATATAAATAAATACTGTTTATGAATTAAATACATATATTTTATGTGGCTTTATACAAAATAAAACAACACTTTCTTAGAAAAGTTTTAATCAAAGCCATAAAAATGAAATCGATTTTTTGTGAAATCTAATTACTGTTTAATTATGTACTGGCGTTTAAACTGGACTTTAACCTTTAACCCCTTAATATCTGAATTAAGAGTAACTGGGCAGAGACATCTCATTTTTCAAATCTAAGAACTTTATTTAACCCTTTAACTAAATCTGAAAAGACTAGGCTATTTTTTTTCCATATATTTCCATTTTATTAACATGGAACAAGTAAAAATTATTACAGTGTAATCTCCTGCTGTCTGGTGGTCACCAGGGTGCAGGAGACCAGTATCATGTGGTAAACAACAGCATTATGAGTGAAGTTTCTGCCATAAAGTGATGCAACTTGTCTCAGAAACAGTATGTATCAAATATGCGACATCCGGCCATAAGGGGTTAAACTAATTTGAATTCTCATGAAATTTGATTTTATTTCATATATAATTTTTATGTAAGGGGACCTTTGTTTCAAAAAGGCGCCAAAAAATACTTTTTCTTCTTCTTATTAAGTAAAAATAAATAAACATTTATAAACTGATGATCAATTAAGTGTTAAATAATCATGTAAACTCAGTGTTTCCTGACATTTAGGTCATGGCAAACAGCAGGAATTAAATATATAGATCACCGTGAGTGCTGTATGAACCAGTGGTTGCATAAGTATGTGTTTTGCATCTCTTTTGTAAATCTTGGTGTCACTTTGAGAGACGTTCACACACTGTCAGGTTTTAGCTTCTAATGGCTAATTTGGGACAAAAGGAAACATAAAGTGCTCCATCCATCTACAGCGTGAAATGTTTTGCTGGCGGAGATTACTGGAGTTGTTTGGGTGGTTTACAATATAAGTGTACAAATCTTTAATGGGGGGAAAAAAACTTATTTATTGTTAACCTTTTGTTCCTATTTCTGAAATAACATATCTGTTTATCTCTCCCATCTATGACACGTAATTTTGTTCTATTCTCCATGCGAGCTAAGGTCTGGACCATGAGCTGTAGTTGATTTTTAAACAGTTCATCCTATGTATTCGTTTTGGGTAGAACAGGTTTATTCACAGGCTCCCCAGTGGCGTGGTGGTTAGCACCACAGCCTCACACTGGTTTGAGTCTCGGCTCGAGCAGTGGCTTTTCTAGATGTAGTCTCCAAGATCTCTCCATCTACTCTGGCTTTCTAGCTAAAGCTGTGCATGTCAAGTTGATTTGTTACTTGAAATTGTCCTTAGGAGGGGCTGCATGAGTTTCTTTGTCTCTGTGTTGGTCCTGTGTTGGACTGGTGACCTTTCCACTGTGCACTCTGCCTCTCGGCTGATGATTACTGGGATAGGCTTCAGCTACCTATGACTCTTTGTCTGACTAAGTGGTATAGAAATTGGATAAAAAGATGGAGAGGTTTCTTTAAATTAAGATCAATATAAGTATAGTTGTTGCTATGTTGTTGTAGCTGGTAAATAATATATATTTTATTTATTATGTCTAATGTAGAGTTTGTTTTTTCCAAGATTTGGAAATCGTAGTCAGACAAGCGTAACTTTACAAAGGAAAGACAACAAATGTCAAGTAATTATTCAGACTGTCACAAAGGACTTATTTTCATCTGCTTGGACAGATCTCCAGTAACAACTGCATTTCTGGTTAACAAGCCGCTTGTACTTTTTAAATGCAGACAGCTTGCACCATAAAGAGTAGGAAAAAAAAGACCTTTTCTTTTTCATCCGTTTTAAACCCTTTGTGTTTTATGTCTGTTTCTCAGAGACCTAACGTAGACAATGTGATTAAAGCTGAAGTGTGTATTTAACATTTTAAATATTGCCTCTAACAGCAGGGAGTATCAGAGGAGATGACATCAACCACAGCAATAAAGAGGAGCACAGCAGTGCACAGGGGAAATTAAATGTTTTCTCAAACTGTAAATTATATTTAATTGAAACCTGGTAATACAAGCCAACAGTTTTTAATTTTATCCGGTACTAATTTCTATCTCACTAACAATTAACCTCATTACAATGATGAAGAGGTTAATAAAGGTTGATTATGTGCCTTTGGACACAAAGAGAAATAGAAGCGTAGTTTAAAGTTTCTGTCTGACTTTAATTTATTTTTGTCCCCCAGAACATCCAATGAGAAACACCTTTAGGTGTAATTGGTTGATGCTTTGTTAATCCTGAAGAAAAATTAGATTGTTTAATCCGAAGTTAAGATACATATTTCTCATTAAAGTGTCTGCAAACATTTATCTGGTAATGCATAATATATTTATATTTTATAAAATAGTGTATTGTTCTCATTTAAAGCTCGCTGCTGTAATGAATTCTGGTCATGGACATCCTTCATTTTATTAAAACGTTTTGTATTTTTTTAGTTTAACCTTACAAACCAAAGTGTTAAAGTTAGGAAAATGAACAAATACATATTGTGAAACAGCTTCTGGTATTTCTGTCCCATATGAATGAGATTAAAGAAAAAAAAAACATTATAGCTTTGCTATTTAATTAATATTTCCTCAAGCTACCTCTAAGACATAAGGCATACAAATAATTATAATAAAAACGTCTTTCTACCAATCAGAAATTGATGGCATGACTGTTTCATGTTTTGTTCTTCGGTAAATCTGACAGGTTGCTTAAAGTGAAAGCATTGTCACTGGACTTACTGGACTGCTAATGGCCTATACCAAATGAATATGAATATTTGAGGTAACCTAATGTCTCATACCACCCTCAGCATGACAGAATTTATCACATTGGATTAAAAAATATCTACTACAAGCTGCAAGTTCATTTTCACCTGTGTCGTCCCTCTCTTTTCTTTCCTCTGTATTTAATGTCGTCCATGGTGCTTGTCTATTCCACCGCCTCAGCGGGGACCTGAAACAAAGAGTTTCTGCTTGAGTGACAGGATATGACAGGATGCTTGCAAGACAAAGAGGTAAAATTATTTAAATTAAGCCCAAATTATGGCCAACATATGAATGTGGTCACAATATATAAAAAAAAGGAGAAACATTACCTTGGTGTTCTGATAATTCTCCTATGAATTGGATCTTTTCTCCAAGTCTATGAAGACTTGGATTGAGTCTCTCTTCAAATGAAAACCTTCAGTTCACCAACAAGTTTTCTTTCATTCACAAATACCAGCGATTGCTTAAAGAGAGATGCTTCATCTATCCAGTGCAGAAGAAAATGACGAGAAATAAAAACGATGGAGTGGTAATGTGTTGTAAACCAGCTGCGTCAGTCTTTCAATCCTCTTCAGCAGTTTGTCCTTTGTTCATCTGTTTTTCAGTCTTATCGCTGGCTTATAAAAACGACACCCATATATAGTCAGACTGAGCCCTCTGACATGGGTGCGTTTTCAGATTATCTAAGTTTATAAAAGATAAGCAGACCAGGAAGTATGTATGTGGGGACAGGTATTCATGAAGCTAACGACCTAAGGTGTGCACACACCTTAATTATATAACCAAAGTGGTGTGCATATGAGTATGTGTGTGTGTGAGAGAGAGAGATCAATCAAAGCTTGCCAGTTGCAAAAAAAAAAAAAAATCAAGTTATTTGCACAGTGTTTATGAAGGGCAATTAGATGGTGCAAGGGTTATTTACACCACCACACACTCATTCAATGTAGACTCCAACCGCACGGACATACTTAACAAAATTATTATTTCTGTAGAGTTTTTTAATTTGGTTTAATAGAAGAATACTTGTGATGAAATGTGTCATATGAACCTAAACACAGCTGTTCTTCATTCCTCTGAAATGTGCAGTTAGCAATTTTGGACTATATAAGATGTTTACACTCCAGGCAAATGTTCCTTATTGGTATATATCTAAAGGGAATTCTCCAGTATTGTAAGTTCAACACATGGTTCTTTTCTTTTCTTTTCTTTTTTTTTGTAGCTTGACACTGTTCAATGATGTTGAAAGTCACTAAAAAATAAACACCCATTGCACAACAAGCCACTTTAGGCCTATTTGCCTTTTACCACTAGGTGTCACTATAGTGCTTTGACACTAGCCTGTGCTTTTGTTTGAAAAATGTTTACATTTGTTTTTGTGTGAGCACCAAGATGGACTGTGTAGATGAATTTCTGTATAGATAATTTGTCAGTTTCATCTTCACGTGTATGCATTATCTATGCTATTAGCCTGCATGCTAACATATATTCATGTCTGCACATCTGCATCTAAATGTATGAGTTGTGTGGAATCAAAAGAACGTCTCTGACAGTTTTTGGGAGTCTCATTAGGATGCTTTGCCAGCGAATAATAAGCTGGCCATATGGTCAGCATGGCAGTGGCTCCTCCCCCCACCTTCAGGTGGATGAGTCTGACAGCAGTCCCACAACATAAACCCATGCCAAATAGAGAAAGACAGCAAAGAACAGAATTAATGGTTTGAATCTGTCAATATAGGCTGTGATTTGCAACCTAAACATTGCAAAATATGCATGAGTTCACAAAAAGAAGATAGGCGAAATGTAACAAGTTATTGTGGACATTAGTTTGATGTCTGCCGTTCCCCTTTAGGGTTGATCTCAGCACAACAGTCCTGCTCTGTGATCTGTGAAATATGGTTCATATCACTGTGGTGATGTTACAGAGGGCATTGTTTCTGCCATGCCAGCTGATGCTGCACCGTTTTACTGAAAAGTCTGTAATACGGTGACCTTTCTTGACTCTGATACGGTCTCATGAAAATTCTTCCATGCCAAAGTATAATTAGTGACCATATGGGCTCTGTACTGAAAACAGCTACCTGCTGCACAACAACATGCAGAGTCTGTGTTGTCACTATCTATCGGCTGTTCAGAGAATGTAAAACAGTAAAGGAGGACAGGAGTCTTGACCAAAACTTTGAATTTGGCTCTCTATACTGCTATGATGGAAAACACCCATTTAGAATATATATTTATTTTTGTTCCCTAAAAAATAAATCTGTAAAAATATACTTTTATTTAGTATTAAAGTGAGTTTGGCACTGGGGTGCACTGGTCAACACTGTTGCCTCACAGGAAAATATAAGCTATCCAGTTTGAATGTGACCTATACGCGTGCAGTTTACGCATTTTCTTTTTGTTTGCAAAGGTTTCCTCTGGGGACTGCAGTTAATCCCGCAGCCTGGAGACATGGTCACTTGATAGTTCCAGTCTGACTGCACAATGTAAAGGATTGTCTGTGGACGGATGATGTCCTGTCCACAATGCAGTCCACTGAGCCAAAAACCTGTGAAAATCCAGATGTGGCCTGGTACATAAAAGTAAGGACAGATAAAGATTTTATTTTTCATCATAGAATAAAACACTTCTCATGTGGGCAGGTTTCTGTTTCCATGAGGACAACGCTTGCTATACCTGTAATTTACTAAGCACTTTAAACTAATTTTGTGCTGTGTATGGCAGTCACCTTTATGCAAACTAGTTAGGAGCTGCTTCTTGCTATCAAGCTCACACTAGCTGATTTCACACTAGCTGTTGACAATTAAATAGGAGAGAGCTGCAGTATATAAAGGCTTATTAAAAAGGTTACAGAGCCTCGCAGGAAAGAGATTGTTTTCCTAAAAGTAAACAGACCGTGTCAAGACCGAAGACTCCAGTTTATAGTGGCACTTTTTATTTGGTGTTTTCAGCAAACAATGGTTATAATCTGTTACAGTGAGACAGATTTCCTCAGATTGTGATAAATTCTATTTAGGTATTATGTGAGGTAAAGCACAGACACAGCTCATCTGATTTCTTCCCACCAACCAAATCTACATACAATAAAAAAAGATAGCTTAAATCCCCTTTCTTCAGATCTTTTCATACTGATTCAAACTGGGCATTTTAATACGTAGTCTTTACTTAGAAAGTACAAAACCATTTTAATCAGTAAAGAAAAACAGCTGCAAACATGCATACATGGATGTATTACTGTCAAACACAACTAGGGTCTTAGCAAAGACAATACATAACTGACTGATTGATCAAACAATCAATAGAAAAATAAAGGCTGAACTATGGCACAATGATATGGCCGCAGCATCACAGGAAGATGGTTGCTGGCTGGAATCTCAAACAAGCCTTTCTATATTTTTCATTTTCTCCCTGTGTTAGCGTGGGTTCTTCAGCTTCCTCCAACCATTCAAAGACATGCAGGTTAAGTTGGTTAGTGGTTCAAAAACGACCTGGATGTGATGGACTGATGAACTATGCAGGGTTTATCCCGCCTGTTACCTGGTGATTGCTGGGAAAAGCTCCAGCTACCAGTGACCCTGAATTGGATGAAATGGTATGGAAATGGTTAGATGGGGTGATGGATGAATGGACAGATAAACAAACAAACAAACAAACAAACAAACAAACAAATGTGCAGTTGGGAAAAGTTCAGAAACATCACTTCATCAAAGCATTTTAAAAAAGTATTTAGCAAAATAGGATTTTATGCTATCTGACACAGAAATAAGATGAAGTGTGCTTTTAAAATAAAATGCCTTTCATCTCTTACATTGCTTTAGTAACTTGAAAACCTTCAGACCTGCTCAAAACGAATAAACATGAAAGGATGTAAAGATTCTTAATGATTTCAATAATACATTATTTATTTTATGATAAAAATATATTGTTATCGTGGGGTGTGGGGAGGGTTAGATTAGAGTCTTGTATATGTTACAAATTAACAACAATACAGAGTTGATGTCATTAGTATTGTTTCTGTTGTATCACATTTTTTATCTGGTGGCTTTTTCAACCAAAACCATCACCAACATCTTTCATAAAACTATATATTTAAATCTCACTGTCATTACAGTTCAATACTATTCGTTCTTTAATATCAACATTTTGTTTGGAAGACATTTGACATTTTCTCTTGATTTTCTCTCAGGTCCACTAATTAGAACTAAAAGTGCTTTCTTTGTACATGTGTAAAATTATTTCTGATGATCAAAATGTCGATTAAGTTGTTGATTAGGTAAGTATTACTCAATTCAACTCAACTTTATTTATAAAGCCCTTTAAAACAACTGCCATTGCAACAAAGCGCTGAAGATATTCAACCTGAAACTACAAACATTCACTGAAAAACTTGTTTTTTAGTCCTTCATCAGCACCATTATTGTTGCTCATCTGGAATGGATGCCCTTCCTAGAAGTTTTAATACCTGTTTGGGCTTTGGGGAGACTGGAAGCTGCTTTCACTGTTTTGTATGGACTGTAAGATATTTACAGCTTCAGGGCCTTTTTAGAAACCTAACACAGTGAGTTGCAATGTACGTCTTCAGAGAAGGTAGTACAGTCCCTACAGATGTACCTCAATGTACTAATGTAAACTCTGGTCATGTAAAATAAAATATAAGAATAAAGTATGACACTGTTTTTCACACCATGTGCGTCATGCTCTGGTACCATTGTATATTGAGCATAGTGTATATATATATATATATATATATATATATATATATACCCCTATTTGCATATGTATTATGTGTAATTCTAGTAACTCAAATACTTCATGTTTTACCATAAACAAAGAGACGGACACCAGCCAGTAATCCCAGGAAAATGCATTATGGACTTTCAGTTCTTTCAGAATAAAATGTTATTGCTTTCTAACCTTAGTTGCATAGTTTTAACATCTGAATGTATTCAAGTAGTTTATAACAAATACAAAATTAAACAAACCAAAACACTGAAAACAAAGGAAACAGTAGCTTAATGCAAATATGACCGTAAACCTTTTTCTAGGCTCCCAGTCAAATACTTAAAAATGTTCATTTTCAATTCCAGAAAATAGTGTTATTCTATTGTTGGAATATATAACAAGACTCCAAATCTGAATTTTGCGTTAATAACCTGAGCTATTCAGTAGTTAGCTGTCAGTGACAACAGTTTTCTTTTTAACTGTAATGTTTATTACTAATGTCAATGAAGTATTTGAGATGTAACCTGAACTGTGATGATTGGTGTGTAGAACACAGTCTTGCTCTGAGACTTCCTGGACCAGCATGCAGAGGCATTTTTTAAGTCCAATTAAGCCATCATATGTGCACATTTGCCCAATACAGGGTTAAAAGAAAACTTACTATAAAATATCAGTGGATTGACTTTGTCTGCAAGTTAGAAACATAATGTTTTATGGAAACAGCCCATCTCTATGGCAACATCACATCTTTATGGAGATATCATGTCCTTAAAGAAACATTACATCTCTATGGAAACATCATGCCTTTATGAAAACATCACGTCTCTATGGAAACATCACGTCTCTATGAAAACATCACGTCTCTATGAAAACATCACGTCTCTATGGAAACATCACGTCTCTATGGAAACATAACATCTCTTTGGAAACATCATGTCTCCATGGAAACTTCATGTTTCAATGGAAAAATTGAGTCCAAAAGATTGAAACAGCGTGTTTTAATGTAAACCTCATATCCCTATGGAAACATTGTATCACTTGAACTTTCCATCCCTTTTACCTCTAATTTTTTTATTTAATCTCCTCTTAAATGTGATTCAGCAACCAGTTCCATATACTATGCTTGCAGCATAATGCTCTGTGTTCCTTTTCCAGTGCTGTAGAAGGGGAAAACGTATGAAACCTCTATCTGTTGATGCAAATCAGTACATTAGGTTTTCATGAATATTTCACATTTTGCTGTATGACCAGGCTGACAAGTGAAAGAGATTTGCCATAAGTATAAAATTGAACAGTAAATCAAGTGAGGGATATTAGTTACAGAGTCACAGTTTTGTCATATCATTTCATAGTGCTCTCAAATGTATAGTTATAAGCGAAGCACAAATTATTATGTAAAACATGCACTCAGTGGATGGAAGCAATGTTTTAGGCTTAGCCTAGTCTTCTGTGTAATACTCCCAAAGGGTTCATTAGCACTACAGTAGTAGTGTGAATGTTACTTTGTGAACAAAATCACTTGAGAACATTGTCTCCACTACTGTTTGTGATATAACAAGTTGCAACATCACACAAAACTCCAAGACCTCACAGTGTTGTGCTCAGCCTTCCTAGCTTTTTGTCACTTGGCTTATCCTTATTCTCTAACTGCAGCTGCACCTGATTACAAGTCTGACACACACCTGTCCTCAATCATCACCATCCCTACAAAGCCAGATCACTCCACCTAAGCAGTTGCGGGTTTGTTCTTAAACCCTCTTTTCCTGATTTCATTCTTGAAAGGTTGCTGGTGGATATTTTTGGCAATTTTCACCTCCTACAATGTGAGTTCTTCCTCAAAACCTAATGCAGTTACACTTTTTAACCATTGTGTAATATATCAAGATAAAATATCATGGAAAACTCCCAATGAAACTTCATAATCCCACACAAGTTAGACCAGCAAAATGATTCATTTTAATTTAGGCTATGATTTAAAAATGATATAAGTTGGAGATTAGTTTTATTTTAAACTCATGGCAAACCCTTTATGCAGTTGTAGTCATTTTGTCTAACCGTATCTTGACAGAACAAATGCTTCTTATTGTCAGGTATAGAAATGGAAAAGACAATTTCACAAAGAACCATCAGATACATTCTTTTATTTTTATAAATCCATTAACCTCTAATTTAAATCAAATGATAAGCAGTTTATTATAGTTATGAGTCTGTACTACTAATCCATCATTGGCTAAAACTTATTGTGTTACTTCCAAAGTCAAGTGAGGTAGCAGAAAAAAATCTCACTAATGTATACAGAAGGTTTAGTCAGATATTTATATTATATTTATAAAAACACACTGAGAAATATTACAGCAGATTAGTTGTACGGGATTTCTGCCACCCAAATTTCTAATTACTGGTTAATTACAGTAAAATCACTCTATCGGCCATTAAAGTCACTTTTGTCTAATCATAACAAAGTGTTTTGTCAAGCTTTTTTTTATTTCTTTAGTCAGTGGAAATGAATAAAATATGACTGAAATACTGGCTCACTGGTGAGACAAGGGTAGAGCACAAATCCATCTACAGTCAGCCATATATCAAGCAACATCTAGCTACAAAGAAAAACTGTGTCAGGGATGGAGAAAGAGATATTCCGTTGCTAGAAGACTGAATACTATGAAATTCGATGAAAATATAACTCATGAGAAAAGAATGGAAGTATTTGAGAAGCTTCTTACAAGAAAAGGCAAAGGAAGTCTTAATGAGAAGAGCCCCCTCCAGTAAGGTTCACATACTTCAAATGAATTGAGTACAACTTTTCACCATCCCCTAGGCTTCTTGAGAAGACCTCAAGCAGCAACTCAGAGAGCAAAATGGCCACATTCACAGTTCTGTAAGAAATAGAAAGACAGAGCAGTATACCTCGACATAAAAGGCTAGGATTTCATTTCAAGGAGCTAAGAATATTTCAGCCCTGATCTTGAGTTTTTCAAGTGATGCCTAGGAAATGGTGTTGATTAGGGTAACCAAAACCTAAAGTGTAAAATATCTCTATGCTAGCTGTTGAGCTGATATTTATATGGGGGTAATAGAGAACAATGAGCGATTTTGTTTTTTTTTAAAAAGAGGCATCAACTTTTATTAACTTAACATAAAAAATATGTAAAATTAGCAGAGCAAGCATCATTGTATGTGTGTGTGAGATATGTAAGGGATAATGCAAAAAAAACTAAACTGGGTAATGTGCTACTGATGATAAACCTCTAGCCATAGAACCAGGATGCATACTACAGGGGAGCTAGAGCTCCTCTTAATGAAACATGAAATTCATAAAATTGCAGGGGAGCTATATTCTAATGACAATAAAAAATTATGTTTATTTCTCAAATTCACCATAATCTAGGGGCAGTGTTTCTCAATTTTGGTCCTCAGGTCCCATGCCCTGCATGTCTTGCGCATGTTTCTACCCAACACACCTGACTCGATTCCATTAACCTGCCAATGAGATTCTTTGCAGCACGTTAACGAGCCATTTATTGAATTCAGGTGTGTTAAAGAAGGGTTGCCTCTAAAACATGCAGAGCAGGAGGGCCTGAGGACCGGAAATGAGAAACACTGATCTAATGAAAGATAACATTGTCATTCTTTAGGCTATGGTGAATTTGTAAGTAACCAGTTTATTTCTGACCATTGAAATGTGGTGGTGCAACACATTAAACTTCTAGTAGCTAGGCCTGCGTTAATACAAAATAAAGGAAGTAAATGTGTGGCAAACGCTAATACAAATTGTCTAAAAGAAAGCAAGTTAGCTTAACAATATTATGATTTGCTAAATGGCCAAAAAAACAGGTTAGCTAGGTATTCTATTCTATTCTACAGGCATTTAGCAGACGCTTTTATCCAAAGCGACTTACATAGGAGAACAACACAAGCATG
>JBAMIG010000001.1:18237310-18249336 GCA_037177335.1 Kiunga ballochi | reverse complement strand
AGGTTTTTAGCCAAGTGGATGAGTTGAAGTATCTCGAAGACTTGTTAACGAGTGAAGGAAGGATGGAGCGGGAAATTGATAGCCGGAATGGCACAGAGTCAACAATGATGCTGACGCAGTGGCAATCTGTTGTTTACAAAATATAAACTGAGTCAAAAGGCAAAAGTTTTTAATTACAGATCCAGTTTTGTTCCTATCTTCATCTGTGGTCACTGATAATTACCAAAAGAATGACATCTGTGTGAATACAAGTGGCTGGAATGAATTTCCTCTGCAGGATAACTGAACTCTCCCTAAGAGATGGGAGGAGAAGCTCGGTCATCCAGCCACTGAACAGATTCATTATCCGTATCATCTGTGTTATTCAGCAACCTTAAATGTTTTAAGGATACTTTCCACACAGTTTTGAAAGCATAAATAAATGGTATGCATGAGGAATGACTTCATTTGTGCTTCACAATTTCACATCATCAACGTGTTTATTTGTTTTGAAAACAGTCAAACATTTTGAAATAGTTTAAAAGACGCATTTTTTAAGTAATTGTGTGATTTGGAATAAATGTTCAAGTGGATTTTAAAATCTTGCAGTCTGTTTCCCAGTCTCTAATGTGCTGTATTTGACGCTTTTCAAACTTTCTCTGAAACTTTCATAAACGTGTCCTTTTGACTCTTATTCATTTATTCAGTATGGTGTTGTAATTTTTATGAGCTAAAAGTAAAACTCCAGCTTGCATTGCTGCACCAGTTATACCACAAACATGAGAAAACATGGTCAGTGAGTTTTGTTTTTTAAAAGGCCAGTCGAGATTTCCATTTAAAAATATTGGATTTTTGTGCCATTTCCTTTAAACATTTTTAAATGTTGTTTGTATCTTGATTTTTTTTTAATTCGGTGATCTTGTTGTGTAACACAAACATGACATAGATCATTTTAACCTTTATAAACAGGTTTATTTAAATCTAGTGTAAATACAAACTACCAAAAAGAAAAACAAAATACTGATCTAGCCATTATTTTTGCATGCATGTGGTTATATTACCAGGAAAGTGTGCTGATCTCAAGACTGTTTCATGCAGAGAAATAAATGCCCAGAAAAAGTCTTTTTGATATTCAGTGAAAAAACACGTCAGAGTCTTTATGATGTGACAGATTCTGGATGTGGACAGGATACATTCTGCTCCAGACGCTTGCATGTCAATGCACAGAGCGTGTGTGAAAATAGCATGCATGAGATTTACTGTGTCCATCTTCATCTGCGGCATTCAGAGCTGCTAGACATCCTGCTGATTCTGTCACTCAGTGTTTTTTTTATAAGATCTGAATTCAGGCAAATTAAAACAGAAGTCCTGCACATTGCTCTTTTTGTTTGTGTCATGGCTTGAATTCTTTCAACTTCAAGCATTTGCTACAGAATTTAATAACAACACCAAATATCAGATTCAATAATATAGAAATGTTGGCAAAATAAAATGCTCTCCAGTTGAATAGGCACAAACTTACACTGTATGTGTTAAAGTGCTCTGTTAGTAAAAATTAAGTTGAGCATGAAACTCAGTGTACCTGTTAGAGATTTGAGTTAATGCATTTATTTTTTCAATCTATTTATATATGAATGTTTTTAAAGGCAAAACCCTATGCAAGCAGACTTATGGTTGCAATGGACAGGTCACCCTGGTGTTATAAATAGACAATAACCATTCCATATCTATGATAGCATGTATTGTTTCAGATAATAAATCCATTTTATTACATGCAACTACAATGAGAAACCTTCATGGCCATGATGTGGTAGTAATAATTACTGAGTCACGATGCTGCCTAGGACTAATGTTGGAATTAGAAGAATGAAAAGTTTTCTCTTCTTTGAAAGTTTCTTTCAGTTTGTTTTATAAAAAAAATTGCCAAACTTTTCCTGGAGAGAATTAACAAAGAAAGAAATGAACAAATGGACGTCTGGGTGACAGTGTAATGATGTGCACATAGTAAACTCAGACAGGTGGGTGGACAAAAGGAGGGGAGAGAGATAGACTGACAGATGAGGAGAGCTGGAAGATAATGAGGAAAAGGGAGAGAGATGAATTAGGGAAGTTGTGGCAGCAAACACAGAAAATCAAATGGGGGAAAATTAAAAAGGGAACCCAGAGTTGAAAGGATGAAGGGAGAGAAGGAGGAATTAAGGCCAGGTGATAAGAAACGGACAAGAGGACTAATTGAAAGCAAGTGAGGGAGAAAAGAATGAACTGGGGTTTGTGGAAAATGTGTTTGAAAGACAACGAGTGTGTGAGAGGGAGATAGGATGGAGAAGTAAATTAAGAGAGGAGGGTAAGAAGGAACTGGGGCTAAAGGAGTGATGGAATGAGAGAGAAATCAGATGGAAAGGTTTCTTTTGTTCATCCAAGCTTAAACTTGAATCACAGTTAAGAAGCTTCTGGCTTAGGACATGCAAGATTTTTGTCTTCATTGGATGCACATCCAAGTACAGAGATGTCATATCTTATGTTAATGTTGTTTCATCTTGCATTTCACTGGAGTTAACAGAAATCCACATTACTCAGTCTAAGTTTTGTTTGTGTTTATAAGTTCTCAAGCCGCCATAAGTTTATTCAGAGGCCATTTTTTAAAAAGTATTTTGTGAGGTAAAATGATGGATCTACCACTAGAGTATTAATATGGATCTACCACATCTACTTTAAACGTGCTCACCAGATGACAATCTTGAATGTGGGTGAGTAATTCACCAAACTTAATATCCAAATGAATGTAAAACAGAGCAAAGTTGTCGTGTGTCATAGAGTAAACTCACACAATACTAAAATAACAAAACAGCTGTAACTATCCATACTGAACCATGTTCTGTTGATCCGTTTTACTAATATAAACTACCTTGGTCCTCTGACATTGAGATAAGACTTTATCAAATCAAATGTGTCAGCAGGTATAAACTCAGCAGTGATGTAATTAGGAAATTTAATGGGGTCACCAACACATAAGACCGAAGTGTGTGTTGGCAATCCTTTTATTCACTACAATCTCAGCAAGATCGCTGTTAACTTTGGTCAGAATCAGTATGTGGAGTACAGATCTTCTTGTGTGGAAATCCTTGAAAGAACTTAATTTGAAATGTAAAAAAAAAAAAAAAAGAATTTTTAGATTTTTAATATACTAACACATTTGTCTTTGTCTTAAGCTTGTCAAACTACCAATCAGATCTGGAGAGGGGACATCAGAGGTGACAAATCCAGGTGCCACAAAATAAAAGTCCTGCCATGTTTTTGCCATTCTCTGTTGTTGTAGAACAAACGTTTCACTAACAGGCCTGTTTACCTGGCAATTGAACTGTGCTCATTAAATTGAGCTGATTTGGACTGGTTTACATTTTTTAACAGGAATGACCATCTCTGGGTGCCAGAGTTGCATGTGGATGGTAACCTGTTTTCTTTTCTTTTTTAAAAATTGATTATTGATTTAATATTGTACCTGGGTCAAGATGTCATTTAGTGAAGTCTTTTATATAAATGCCTGACTAGTTTCCTTCCTGCTTGCATGGACACATTGGCGTGCTCTGGTCGTGTGTGTGATGCCTCACAGCAAGAAGGCTGTTGGCTTAAGCCTCGGCTGGGAAGTGGTTCAAACCGATGCTTCTTGTGTGGAGTGTACCTGCTCTCCCTCTGTATTGTGTGTTCTCCCAGGGTACTTGGGCTTCCTCCCACTGTACAAAGATATACATGTTGGGTTAACTGGTCACTCTAAATTCTCCTTAGGAGTGGAATGGGAGAGTGAATGGTTGTTTTGTCCCTTTGTGTTGACCCTTTGATGAACTGGTGTATTCTACCTTTCATCTGCTGATAGCTAAGGTTAGCTCCAGCTTTCCCACAGCTCTGAAATGTAATAAAACACACAGAAGCTGAATAAATGATGGATGTGTATAATGTGATGCTTTGTTCAGGTCTCCCTAGCAGAAGATTGTGGGTCTTCGGGGCTAAATGTTAAGATACATGTTGGTTTTTCTTTCATTACATGGTCACCCCAACTGGTCAAAGCAGATGAAGAGAGGAAGTATGAAGAAAATGTATCTAAATACAGGATACCAAACAAACAATCTTGGATGAAAATGAAGGAGGGATGAAACATGGGTTTAAGAAATGTTGTTCAAGGTTGTGCGTACAGTTTTATTTTGAGAGGTGTTGGCACAAGTGGAAAGTGTAGTGAGCTGTAGAGGTCACACAGGGCATGTAGTTTCTGTCTGGTATTCTGAAACCATGGCCATTTGGTTCACCTGTAATGCAGTTACAAACTAAGTGGGGCATTGAGGAACAACCTTAGTATCATTTTACTGTGGGGACAGGCACATAACGATTTGATCCATCTCCTCTCACCTCTTTTAAAAGCAATGCACTTTTTGCCATGCAGAAACAACTTACTCATTCTTCAGGAGTTTATTTTTGTACCCCAGACTGAATTGCTATCCACCTGTAAGTAGGAGTGATCATGATCCATGAGAAAATGGATGCAACTGGAGCCAAACACTGGTCTTAGAAGAGTGAGGCAAGTGAACATGACATGGCTGCATTTGACAAAAAAAGGTTCTACAAAGCCAGACTTATCCATAAACTAAACTTAAAAAAAAAAAACAAATTAAGTGAAAACACAAAAAGATGGAGTGAATGGACTAAAACTGTATCATATAAAAAAAGAGAAATGCAATAAGAAATATTGCATGACACTGATACGCAACCACCCGGGATGGGTTTTGTGCAATTTTTAAAAGGATAATAACCCTTAGATATGACTATAATTCAGTATTGTTTTGGATTCTGACTTAATTACAAATACTGAAAAGCAATAAATGACAAAGCTCTGGCAGGAAAGCAATGCGAGTGCTTGCAACAGCACCAATATAAGCAAGTGAAGCAAACATCAGGTTTTTCCACATCATTTTGAAATCCATGTAGCATTAACATTATACAACAAGCAGACAAAAATGAGTAAATTGTTTAAGAGGTGGTAAAAAAACTCTGACTTCTTAAAACTACAAGCATCTCCTTCTGTCTGTGGAAGAATTATGCTTCACAGTGTACACAGGAATATCCTACATGTATTGAAAAGAAAAATATGTCACTACTTTGAATAAAAACTATCAAAACACAACTTTATTTTCTAAAATAATAATAATAATATTAAGAACATAGCTCTGTAGTTTGTAATATAAATATGTCTATAATATTTATAGATGATGTAGGATTGTTTTTGCAATTGGGAAAAAAATCTTTACTGATAAGTGATTTTCATTTGACTTTATCTGCTTGTATGATAGTTTATGCCTGTTCAGTTAACAGGTTTGGATCAATAAGGGGACTTATTGAATAAAAATAAGGTAATTATTTGCCAACATACTTAGTACGACCGGCACTTCAAGTAAGAAAAGAGAAATATGAATTCATGTTCCCCCGCTCTCTTTTCTTTCACCTATACTTCATTGAAATATGTGTCTCCTGCCGTTCTATATTCTGCTCTACATAATCTGTCTCTTGTGATTATAAATTCAGAGTTTAACCTCCTCAGTCTCTTTACCTTCCAACTTCTGTCTCATCTTTGACTTTCTGTTTTCTCTTAGTTCCTGTCCTCAGTTTCTCCTTTTTTCCTCTTTTATCCTTTCTGTCTATAGTGTGCCCAGTCTCTTGAAACTTCCACTGTTCTCCTTTTTTTGCCAACTGGGGGCTTAAGACAAGGTGATGTATAGGTGTACCAGAAAGAGTGACAGTAATTTAAAGTTATGCGTGATATATTAACTCACTGGCTGCCAGCCATTGGTATTGCAGATGTCTCTGGCAGCCAGTGAGTTATATGAATTATTATCAATTCTCAGACAAAGACGTTTAATGATAAAGTGCTCTTCTCAAGTTACAAGTACGAGCTTTAAAATGCTTTAAAAATGCAAACTAGGAAATCTTCAGATAGCTGTGGGTTTCTCAGATTTCCCCACAGAAAATGAGTCACAGCTAAGGTGCAACAAACTGTGAAAACTATGCAGACACTTAAAGCTGCTGAGATGCTCTTCTCTTGCATGAATAATCCCGAAATGACCTTTAACTTAGTGTTGGTGAATAAGAGCCTGCAAATGTTGTTCATTGTATTTACAGCACTGCAATTTTATCCATTTACTTTGTGCCGGAACCACATTTCTGCTGTCCAGTAAAGACTGCGAGGCACAAAACCAGTTTACCACAACAAAGAATAGTGCAGTACTAGTTTCCCCTTCTAATAAATACCTGCCACCCAAGTCAAACCAACTTTATTTATAAAAGCACTTTCCAACAGCAGCTGCTGAACAAAATGATGAACAAAAATAGCAAATATTAAAACATTAAACAATAAACAAAGATAAAACAGAAAGACGATTAAAAACTCTAAAAACAAAGCATTAAAAGTAAACTCATACTGGGTAAAACACCAACGCTACTTTATAAACTCGCTTGACCTCAAACATGACTAAAGGAAATTGCAGACAACCACCAGGTAAATAAATGTCTAAGGTCTATACATGGAATAAAATAAAACAGGTCAACTGAAATAAAAAGAAAATAATATATGAAACAAACAAGACAAACAAATATGAACCAAGAATATGTAAATGATGATCAACCCAATCTGATGTTTAAAAAACTTAAAAAACAGGTTTCTGAATCAGGTAGAACTAATATTAATAGTCATTAAAAACCAGGCCTAAAATCAAATGGACAATTTAATTCAATTCAACCTAATTTGTATAGCCACAAATAGCCTCTCTAAAGGAAATCCAAAAGATTGCATCGAATCTTGACTTTGATCCTAACCTCATTCTGATCACGAGGTAGAAGTGGGAAGGAAAACCTCTTAGCATTAAGTCCAAACCTCCAGTAGATCCCGACTCAAGGAGGGCAGCAAGCTACTGGCTGGGGTGGAGAGGACAGGAAAGACAGATTAACATTGCAACAACATTGACACTGCAGATTTTATCCAGCAAGACCTGCAAGAAAGGAGAAATAGGTCAATAATGTCATATATTAATACAAGGAGCAGAGAAGGTGAAAAGTGCTCAATGGATTGTGGGATGTCACCATGATTGCATAAGTAATGGGTGGATAAACTATTCCTAACTTTAAGATTTGTTTAACAAAAAGGTCTTAAGCTAAATTTTAGAGGAGGATAACTGCCTCCTGTACCCACTCCCCAACTCCCCCTTTTGACTCCCCCAACCATGGTCAGCATGGGTTCTGTTCAGAACTGGTCCTGGTAAAGATACATCTGTCGCTCTGCGTTTATTCAGCTTGGGATTGGTAGTCAACCTCTCATTTAAATAGATTGATTGAGTCAGGTTGGTGTTTGGTAAAGAGATCAGGCTCAAAGTTTCACTGGATTGATGCAAAACAAAGATCAAGAAAAAAAAACTTATGAGTGAAGACCTTCATAAGAAGTTTGC
Organism: Kiunga ballochi; assembly: GCA_037177335.1. NCBI lineage: Eukaryota > Metazoa > Chordata > Actinopteri > Atheriniformes > Pseudomugilidae > Kiunga > Kiunga ballochi. The sequence continues at coordinate 18,241,876 of JBAMIG010000001.1, read as the reverse complement.
TCTGGTTCTTATACAAAAGGAATTGTGTTATTAATTTGTCTTGCACATGGACAGAAATGTGCTTTAAAGTGTTAAAAAATCTAAATGTGTCATGTTGAAGGGTCAGAGTTTTTTTTTGTTTTTGTTTTTTTACAAAAAAAAAACTAACTTTGAAACCTTTCAGAATTTTTTTACAGCAATATAGCAGTCATCCTTCTGCCTGCTTTAATGCTGGACAAGTGCAAAAAAAACAAACATATTTATTTGGGTCAGTGACAGATGTAAACATACTGCATTATGGCAACAATGCTAATTTGCATCCATTGTCCCAGGGAAGGTAACACAAAAACATAAGACATCAAACAGGACAATATTTTGTTTGAGGTTCCTTTATGAGTTCTCTCTTCAATAAGGCCACCTATCCCTGTTACTCAGACGGTCAGTGTACTTTTTCCATAAATGTTAGATTCTCTTTGCTTACAAGAGCCAAAGAAGAAAACAGAGAAGGGATTATGAATAAACTGAGAAATGATCAACAAAAAAATATATTTAGAAGAAAGATACGTTTTTTTAAAAGGGACAATTGGACATTAAGTAAAACCCGTATTCAACACAGATGAGGAAAAGGATATCTACAACATTTCAACAGCATAAAAATTCTTGTACCAGTTCATCTCAAAAAGGTATGAAAAAAGAGATTGACATCCAGGCTTTCTCACACTTAGGTTAATATATTTAACTTATAATGAAAAATAATTCTGATGCATAGACACAGGTAGATACCCAGACACCCAGATATACCCTGTTTTTTTTTTTTTTACAAATTGATAATATGTGTAACCTCTGAAGAGGGTCAGTAGCTCTTCGTAGCGTGGGAATTAACTTCATCTAATGAGATGCATATGAGTGTGAGTGTGGGAGTTTGGAGTGTTCAGGTACTGGAGTTAGTTGAAACGTGGACGGGTGAAAGGGAACGCTCCCAGTGAGAGAGAAACACAGGCAGAATGGAGAGATGAAGGGAGATGGAGAGACACCTCAAAGGGCAGTTAGAAGTAGAGGTGATGAAGAGAACTGAGAGCTGGATAGAAGGGCAGAAAAAGCTATATTGAAAGGTAGAATAAAACGGGAATAGACAAAAAGGAAGATGGAAACCATGACAAGAAGAGAGTGACAGAGATCAATAGTGAGAAGTGGGCAGCATAGAAAAAAAGAGTGGGAGAGACTGAAGAGATGAAATGCTGTCTGCTGATTTGTTCCCTAACTGGGGAATTGTAATTGATCTTTGAAAGTGTGTGTGGGGGTGCCAGAGGTTGTCAAGTCAGGGAGTGTGTATGCAAGCAGAAAGGGTGGATGTATGGTTGTGGATACAAACTACATGAACACATGCTACTCAAAGTTTATTTGCTGTGTGTTCATACAGACATATCAGAGAAGGAGGGAAAACACAGGGTGGATCAACTAACATGAGCGCACATAGAGCGACTCGCTCATCTGGACTTTGGTCAGATAATACTTAAGGGTCAAATATTTTCAATTGGCTATTACTACTGGGTCACGTAACATTTGATTGGGTTTCACATACTTAAACTGCAAAGTTAAAGATTTAACTGGCTGAACTTAATTTCCTGCCTTCAAAAGGAAGATAAAGACCTTGATCTGTGTTTTCACCCACATGCTGAAATCTAACCTTTCTTTTTGTTCTGTTAAAGATTCAGTTTTATTAAACCTGTCTGTAGAGACGTGTCTGCTGCATAAATATCATAATAGTCCTTAGTCAATCCCAAAACCAGGGTTTAAAGTAATTAATTCCATTGGAATGCAGATGTCTGAACATAAAAGAAACCAGTGAATGTGGCATTTAGAAAAACACTGGATATTGATAAATTACACTGCTATTTAAAATGTAGAAGTGTTTAAAATTATTGAAAACTTACAGAGGCAGACACAGGTTTGCCTCATCGAAACAAAACACACACAGAAAGACCAAAATGTTTGCAGAATAGTTGTTATTCTCAGTGATTATCTGGTAGTTTGCAGTGGGAAGGGGATCCAAAGTTGGCAGGCAAAGATGCAACAGGTACCAGGTCCAGAGAGACAAGTCCAGGTCCAGAATTTGATCAAGAAATAAGTTCAGTCAATTTTTGACATGTCACACCAGACTAAGATAAAACTGAGTCCACATTCTGGCAGCATATGGAAGCAGGAGACTTGTATGAGCAGCAGAGCTAATTGTGGATGGCTTGAAGGTGGAATCTATCACTTGCATACCTGGCTTGCATCTGAAACAAAAACAGAGGGAGAAAAGTAGGAAATTGTTGCTGGCAAGAGAGGTGGAGGGAATAGCAAGTTTTGTGAATGAGCAACAAGGGAAAACCGAACAAAAGAACCAAACCAATGAAACAGAACTTAAGTTTGCAAAGTTGCATCTGAACAAAATCTTCTGAAACGATGTCCTTTCATCAGATAAGACTGTATTGGAAACATTGCACAGCAGCAAACAGCGAAATATCACAAACCCCTCACGCTTTTTGTAACACACTTCACACTGCAGTGGAGGGGGTGGTGATATGGGTTTTTCAGCCATGGGACAGTGTAAGCTGTCTAAGCTGTAAAGAAGGGTTTTCTGGCTAAATGTGGTGCTACATTAAATAATGTGGCACTTTTCACACACCTTTCCTTCTTTTTTGCGTGTTCTGTGTCAGTAAAGTATTTACACTTTAAATATTGTTTGTAGAATTGTTGTCTATAAATCATATTTACTTAATTTTAAGACCTAGTGATGAATAGAGTACTTTTTAATAAATTCTTATGACAGTTTGCTCTCCAAACAAAATAACTAGATTAAATCTTGAAATCAACAAAACATTGTTAATGAAATATGTTTTTCATGTTTTCAGTTTTATATTTTTGATGGGTAAGCAACTTTTGCATAGCTGTTAATATGCATGAAATAGTTATAGAAATGGCTTCAACACAATAAAAGAGCTACTACACTCAATGAAGAACCAACTGGGTTTTGATGGGGAGAGGTTACGATCACAGCGGCTTTACAGCATGCAGATCTTTTCATTTCGACTCTAGCAAAAACTGATTAGAAATTGTTTAGGTTATGGAGGCTATGACTTGTCTTCAACTATGCGATACAAAAGAGATCCAAATCTCTTTAAAAGAGGAATGTTGTCAAGATAGCAGCCATTAATCTATATCTAACTATATCACATAAAACACAAAGCCACAGATGCCCATATGTGATCCAGGGTTAATTGGACCTTTTGGATTCTGTTTCCCTGCCCTGATGCAGCAACAGGAGACTCGCAGAATAATAGACAAAACCTTTTTAAATGTTTGGTTATTCTGTGTAAACTACAATTTGACTAGTAATTAAATGTACAAAAACTTGTGGTAGAAATGTTACTGTTATTTTTTACTTATTTGTCTGAATCTGTGAAATGGCTACTGTTCCCTAAGTGGGCCTGTTCACTGGTTTTACTGTTTACTGCTCTCTGAAAGCTTGGTTTACCAAAAGAGTGGTGGATCCTTGTGATATTTTTCTTTTACATGTATAATCCCCCCAAAGAGTTTATCTTTATTTTTTTAGTGAACTATTCATCCCAAAGATCAAGAATATTTTGGTATCTTTTGTGTTAACCCTTTAAGGTTCAACCCACGGAAATAAAAAAGGTAAAAAAAAGTCCTTTTTTTAAAAAAATGAGATATTTTTGACCATGTAACAATATCTGACGATATCTTCACCATGGTGCACAATGTTTCAGATGAACTCTAAAAGGTTAAAGGTAACTTAATGCAAGGTTGTTGCTTCATTGAAACAGGTATAGACATGTACACATGATATCTGTATGCATCTGTTTGTGTCAATGTCAACGAATCAGATTTAAGAATTTGCTTACCTGGAAGTGCATGACTTTCTTTGGCAGACTCACAGCACATACTGTGATAGATACAAAAATGTAATAGACAATAGACTAAATTAAACAGACTGTGCAGGATCAGGAGGGAATAAATATACTTTTTAAGGCATTCCTAAACACTTAGAAGTGCACAAAAACATGTATTTAATGGCTAAAAAAGTGGATTTTGCATATGTACCCTTTTAAGTTGTCCCTCATTGTTTTCTTCTGTATAAGGTACATTGCAAATAAAATCACAATTAAATTACATAGCTGCCTAAATCATTTTGTGTTGCCACCCTTTTCCCACAGGGGGTCGTAACACGGCTGTGTTGTCCATGACAAATTTCCCTCAGGGGCATTAAGGTTGGTTCTCTTCAAATCTATCTTCTTTTCCTTATACAGGATATATCCTGCCTTCAGGCTAATTCCGACTCTCTTGTACCATGCTCAGATTTTGTGTATATCTGAAACAGTGGAGTTGGGGGAAGTTATTCTTATTCAGCGCAGCATTTCACTGTGCCATCACAGGGAATATGCAATTAACAGAGAGAGCCTTCAGTCAATAGTATGTTTTGTGTAAACTTCATACTCCCTGACCACACTTTACCTTTTCTTCCCTCTTTCCTTTATGCTTCAACTCTTTCCCTCTCGTCCTCCTGTTTTGTCTCTAGTTGAG
>JBAMIG010000001.1:18205315-18216890 GCA_037177335.1 Kiunga ballochi | reverse complement strand
GAGCTCTGCTTGGTTTATATTCTCTGAACATATCACAGATGTATTCTGGGCCTAAACTGTTTTGGGATTTATAAACAGTCAGCAGGGTTTTAAAATCTATTCTGTAATGAACTGGAAGCCAGTGTAAAGATTTTAAAACTGGTGTGATGTGTTCAGACCTCTTTGTCCTTGTTAAAGCTCGAGCTGCAGAGTTTTGAAGGAGCTGCAGATGTTTGATGCTCTTTTTGGGAAATCCCCTTAAAAGACACTGTATGTGTCATACTGATTCTACCTGCCACTATATAGAGGCTAATGGCTTTTTTTTATTGTAACACTTTTGCTGTTACATTATTTCTCAACTGCCTCTCTGCCAGCACATTTTCTATAAGCTGTAGGCTAATAGCGGGCTAGCGGGCTAACATTAAGCAAGCTAATGTGTCTGTTAATGTAACATTAGCACTATTTCAGTTTTCTCGCACTTATTTCAATGGTTTAAGGGCAAAACGTGTGTATATGTTAGACATTGTCAGCACACCTATCCTCTTGTGTTTGGCAGAGTGTGTTAGGTACCCTCTGTGTGTGTGTATGTGTGTATGCACACTCATGCAAGTATAGTCTACATATGGAGGCAATGGGATACATTTCCATTTCAAAGCGACCAGTCAGCAGTAGCAGAAGCTACTTTCATCCATTAATGTGATTTTATGGGGGGGTGTGTGACAGTAAGACACACACTCACATAGAGGGAAAAACTGTACGCTACAGTAATAATTATTTACCAGGGCTCAGGTTGTTTTTTAGTGTCTGTCTCTGTGTACCTTCCTGACTTGCAACCTTCTGTACTGATAAGTGCACAAATGTAATACTACAGAAGAGGATTGTTTAAGAGAAGGAGTCCATGTACCATGTACCTATATGTTTGTTTTTCTTTTATACAAAGAAATATTTGAGTTGGGTTAAAACAGGGGTCCGTTAGAGGGAGAACTGTGGGGATTACTTTGTGCTTGGGTGGCCTTTTGTGTGTAAATGTCCATGCGTAAGCTAAAAGTGTGTGCCACTGGATCTAACAGTTGTGATTGTACGCAGCTTTTCTGCATGCAACCATGCAAAAGCTATACAAGCTGTGTGTCATAATAAGGTGTTGCAAGTTGGATGCAAGTGTGTTTGTTTTTAATTTGTTTATGCATGTGCATTAGTGTTTGCTTGTGTACACAAGCTTGCATGAGAGGGTTTATTTGCTTCAGTGAGAGTGTCCATGTGAAACCATTTAAACTGTGCATTTGGGGAAGAATGTGTGTGCAAATGAGCAGAGACATTGCACAGTGTACAAACATCAGGGATGTCATAGCTTTGTCTGTGTTGCTGAGTGCATGATAGTTTTGAACATTTTATGTATGCTGACATTATGAGTCTACATATTGTATGTAAATTTGTGTTTATGTATTTTCAAATGACTGTGTATGTGTGTTTTTTAAGTATAAAGGCACTAGCCATAGGGCTAATATTGCTTCAGTAGCATCATTCTTATTCTATTCATTTTTAATGACTGGTAATGGTGGCTAGTAGTGTTGAACTTACATTGTAAGGACAAAGCAAAATGGTCCCATGATGCCCAAAGTGAGTAAGACAGTGGAGACAGAAGAAGGGAGGCTAAAAGTACCTTCAAAAGAGATGGAGAGATGAAACTGGGAGGATGTTAATAGACATTAGCTTGTGGAATCCAAGTACATAAGGGTATAGCTATAAAGGTCTCAAAGTACACTGTCACCCCTGTACAGCCCTACTGGGAGGACAGTGGGTATAAAAGAGAAGGAGGAGATTAACTAGCCTGCAAGCTTGCTGACTGAATGATTTACCAATTAAATGATGGGCCGATTGTTAAATGTTTGACTGACTTGCTAGCTCATTGGTTGTGTTACAGGGTTGCAAAGGGACTGACTGAGGCAATTGCTGGTTTGTTGAAGAGTTTTCACAAGGTGCCATTGTCATGGCAGATCAGACGAAGAAGGAACTGATGAAGAGATGGAGAAAAACGGGGCCTTTAAGCTGCATTTAAACTCTACAAAAAGGAGAAGGCTTTTGAATGAGTTTCCTGGGACTAAGGGTCCAGTAACATTCTTAACATATAATGGCTCTTAAATGGTTTACATTTTTTTAAAGTCCACCATACGCTTTAATCCTGGCTTTTTCTGGTATTCCCAAGAACACCCCCCCCCCCCCCCCCCAAAAGAAAAAAAAGAAAGATTTCGAACAAAACTGAATTGCCAAAGTAAATTAGAAATACACGGGGCTGTGAAAACATTTCAAACAATTTATCAGTAGTAGAATAAAAAGCACTCACTTGGAACTGAAGTTGTCCTGGTATGCTGACATAAAAAAATATAAAGGGAGCAATTTTGTTTTGTCAACTGGAGAGAGGTGGCAGAAAGATGGATGGTAAGGAAGAAAGAGGTGGAGAAATAAGAGGGAAACACCGGACAGCTGAGGGGGTTAAGGAGAAGGAGGATATGGTGCAATAAGAAGAGGAGAAAGAAGGGAACAGCCTTAAGCAGTGTGATAAGAAAATAATACAGGATAGGTTGTACGACTCAATCTGTAGCAATATCTGCTACACTCACACAGATACACACAGCTGCACACACATAGACACACATCTTGTTGCATCTTTAAGTATTAACCTTCAACATAGTAACCAGACCTGCTTTCCAAGCTCAAGGTTTGCACAGTACAAATTTAGTAAATCATTTCTCCACACACTCTCAGCCGAATAAAAACTGATTTTCAGTGTCCTTTACAGACCATTAAATCTGAACAATGATCATTTCTTTTTTCTGACAAATGGGGGCTAAATAACACAGCTTTTCTGTCTGTCTTCTCGCTTGACTGTTTGCTGATTTGAAATTATGCAAACAAACTCAACTCCATGAGGGCATCAGCAAGCAACCTCTGATGCCATCATTTAGAGTAGCTGAACAGTTAAAAGGTTGTTTCTTTTACATGTTGGCTGAGCAGTGTTGGTGGACAAAAGATGTCCTTGTTAATTCTTTTCCTAAACACACACACAAAAAATCAAAAGTATTACACATTATCAAAACTTTACACTGAAGTAGCAAAACAGACCAGAGTAGGATATTTCAACTTCGTGCTTTTTGCTCAACCCCCGAGTGAAAACACGTTTGTATGCATTTGACACAGATGCATATCATGATGTCACTTCCTTGCAAGTTCTTTCAATGTCTAGAGCCATTAGCCAACTGGTAAAAACAACTAGTACACAAACAGACAGAAAGGATGGAGGCAAAGGCTATGCCATAGATAGAAGCCAAAGTTAACCACAAAGCCAAAAACAAGATGAGGAACAGGCAGTGGCGTGCAGTCAGGGAAGGCAGAGCCTACCCAAAGCTAAAAGGAAGAAATTAAATAATTTCATTTAGATAATTAATTTGTATTTTATATAAAAAACTATTTTATAATAATTTTTAATATACGTTTTCATTTTACAATTTTGTGAAGCCTGTAATACTTATCTGCTTAAAAGTGATTGCATTCATTGACTGCTCCTAATAGTTCAATGATTATAATAATAATAATAGTAAAAAAAACTTCAACACTGCCTCTTCCTGGCCGGGAAAAGAAGCTGCACAAGTGACACTTCCTCGCACTGTTATGGTCAAAGCCACGCCCTCTATTGAAGTCACAGTGCTGCTGTGTGCCCTCACCTCCCATAATACTGGAACTGTGTGTGTTTGTGCAAGCGTAGTCAGTTTCCAATAGAAAAACTATTTACGTAAAAAGGCAGATCACTACGCTGCCTTTTGACGTTACGGTACAATGCAAAAGGTCTAGTGTGTTCACAGAGAATTAGTAAATGTATGTATCTACGTCAACCCTGCGATGGACTGGCGTCCTGTCCAGGGTGTACCCCGCCTCTCGTCGTTGGCTGCTGGGATAGGCTCCAGCCCCCCCCCGCGACCCCGTTAGGGACAAAGCGGTAGATAATGGAATGTATCTACGTCAGGCTCACGGGCAAAATGACTCCGCTTGAGAGCCTTAAACAATTTTCATGTCTTTCTTTTGAGGAAAAACATCAACTACTGAATGATCGGAGACAACTACCAGAACTTCAGCAGGAGTGAAATGGGTCAAAAAATTGTTTGTACTTTTCAGATAAATTTACCTGATATACAGTTCAGTGTTTACATACATGATTAGGACACTTCAACAATAAAATATATTAAAAAAACTTTCTACAAAAGTAATCAGCTATTTAGTATGATTCAGAAACTCTGTTGATACTAGTTTCTGTGTCATTTTACAACAGGTTACATATATATTTTCCACATTAGGTTCAAAAGAAAAGTGCTAAGGAAGCAGGAAGCCTGCATCACCAAATCACAAAAGAGTTATAAATACGATTCTGACCAATAGTTTAATAAAGCTCAGAAGAACGCAATAATAATCTGTTCTGTTTTTCTTGTTTGGCACAGGTCCTAAAAAAAACCCAAACATGTTCATATGAAGCAACTGTATTGAGTGTTTTTTTTAGCAGGATTCAGAAAAGGTCAAACAGCTGTGTCAGTAGTGTGAGTAGTGTAGAGTATGTAGCAGTACGTGTTGCCCACTTTAGCACTGGGGTGTTCCACACTGCATGTGTAACCTTTATCTCCATGCTTGATCCATGCTAAAAGATCTTTTTTTTCCCTGTATACAAGTGTGTCCCTGCAAGTCATAGAGATAGATATAGATGAAATCCTGAGTTAATCCACACTGATGAGGCATAGTTTTACCTTATACAGTCAAGAAAGACAGGCGGAAATATCACTGCCCCAAGGGCTACCATCAATGTCCCAGGGCAGCATGGGGGGGACACATCACTCTTTGTGCTTCCATTACACGGAATGACATCCTTCACTATCCCGCCAACATGGGTCCTACAATACACTTTACATTCTGACATTTCTGGACCAATTGCAAAACATTATCACTGCAATCCAAATGTTAGATATACAATGCATTGTCATTGGAACATTCTACTGCTCTGCACAGGTCCAGAACCGGTTTCATCAGCATCCTCAATTTACTGTCCTATATTTTCTGCCATACCCTTAATCCAGTTGAGGAATTATTCTCAACATGGTGGTGAAATGTTTCTGCCCAGATTTCTGCTCAGATGCCCCTCATTCAGGCCATGGAGGAAGCCAGTGGCCACCAAGTTGACGTCAAAGCCATTCATGGATGAATTTGACTCTCGCCACGTTTTTTCCCTCTGTACTTTCAAAGAACATATCACCTGTCGATTAAATTCTGATGAAGAAGTAATCCCTAATACAGTAATTTCTTATTCTGTATTATTGTATCATATGACTGTAATCTGCTACTGTTCCTCCTCAGTGATGCACTTTTGCCAAACAAAGTCTCAGTCTCACATCAGTGTGACACATCATTACCAACCACCTTACGTAACCATTTATCAAGACACACTGTTTGAATGTGGGCGAAGCGGTGAGACACAGGAGTATGTTCACTCATAACCTTTGGCCCGAAGATGAGGGTTGTATGGACTGTACACATCAAGCTATAATGGGGTGAAAAGTCATAACTAGTTAGGATGAGAAGTCAACATAACAAGTCAAGATGTTTTTAACGAGGTAACTTATTTAGGATCAGAACAAGAATGTGAAAAAAGGTACAAAGATTTTTAGAAAGACTGTAGTAATAACGGAAAAATGGTTATTATTCCATCCTGTTGAAATTGTTGTAACTTTGTAAAATAATGAGCATGTCTGTCACTAGTCAAAGCATCTGTGCCGTTAGATGAAGTTGCACCAGCAGCTAAGCAGACTTGAGATTTAATGTATATGTGCTTGCATTGCAATAGCTTCTTCCCACTTTAACTGTTATGAGAAATATCCAACGATTTGGTGCACCATATAGCCGTGGCAGAAAAGCTGATAAAAGCCCTTATATTTACAGGGTGATACATAGAATTAACACACAACCTAAACAGAGAAAAGACTCTAAAAGCAGCAGCAAAACAGCTGGAAACAGAGATTGTGATGTAGGGTTCCTCCAGTATATGATGTTGTGTAAGTTTGCAAGTTCATGTTACTCATAATTTACTGCAGTTCAGACTTCTCTTAATTCAGACTGGCTCAAAGTTCAGTTTAATTTGTTTTAAGTCAGAACAGAAAATGAAAAATTGTAACTAACCAGCTAACCTGTTGCTGGGAAGCCAGGGCCCTGAAGCTGCAGGCAATGTGATTTGGGTAATTTCGGGCCGCTGGCAGGGGGTCTTGCCCTTTCCTAATGGCTTGGTTTTAGTGGTGAGTAGTTGCATACATCCTCATAAAGTGGATGGATGCCTTAACTCTATGTCTCTTCAAATTAGAAATCATTGAGGCTGACGTTCTAATATACGTTTTAAGTGCAGAAGAACATAACTTGCATAGAAATGTTTTTACTGGCAGAATCTTCTGCAGTCAGTACGTAACATACCAGTAAGTAAATTATAAGCCCACAAAGCATTTTGATCTGCAAGTTGCATCGACAGGACCTCTTGTTTCACCTTCACTTGCCATCATGGAGCAGGACTGCATTGATGTTGCCAGAGGAGCATTGCTGGATTGTTATACTGGGTGTGTGCTAGTATAGTGATCGTAGTAGCAAAGCGTGAAGTCACAAATGTGATCATACTCATGTAATCCAAAAGAGTTCACATTCAAATTATTATTTACAAATGCATTGCATTAAGGTCCAAAGACAGGAGCTCTGCGCCATCATGGCCGCCGATGGGTAAAAACAATAAATCTGGCCCATGAAGTTGTCACTTTCATTTTGATATTCAGAAGGAAGTCCGTCAGTCAAATCCTGCCTACACTGCTTGTTGCATCATCATCACCAAGGCTGGATGACCTCAACACAGGGAAGAAGATAAAGTCAATGCACTCTTTGTACAGACATATTCTCTGAATCCCTCCAAGTGAGGAGTTTACTGAGGGTTTGGCGGAGTAGCAACCCTAGGCAACGCTAACCTGTCTGTACAGTCCAGCCCCGCCACAGGAATCTGGCTTCTCATTTATAGAGTGAGAGGATCAACTACTGCAATTATGGATATATTATCTGATCACACGCAGCTCAGTCCATTTCTGAATCACACACTAATAATGGTAAAAAAAAAACAAAAACAAAAACTTGTCCATTGCTTCATACAGCACATCAATAAAAGCCATTTAAATATGAAGTTATCGGCTTACATAAATCCCAAAAAGCACAGGTTTGCATCCTGTGACATGACATCCTTACCTCAGTTACTTTCTTTGTTCTCGACTATCTTTTCTTTTTCTGCCTGTCTTTGTTCTGTCTGAGTATCTTTATCTGCAGTTTGGTACACGCAGACGCAGCCAAAGGAGGCATGGTTTGTCTCAAGCAGCCAATAAGCAGTTTGGGTTCTGGCTGAAGCTCAGGTTTTAGATTTACATATCGGAGGTCTGTCAAGTACCTCTGATATCTTGCTCTAAATCAGACCTAAACTACAAAATATGTATACATTTATATTTAATATTATATAATCAAAAAAGCTGATAATTAAACCTACAAGTTGGTAAATAGTTAATGTGAAATTTTGGGTCTTCTTCTCCCAGGAAATGAATATCTAAAGGGGTGTTAAACCAAGTCTTTGTTGTCTGTTAAAAGTGCCATTAAAAAGAGGTTAACTAGTGACGTGTTCCCTGTCTCCTCTCAGTGGGGATGGAAAGAGACCTAAAAATACACAAGTTTGCTTCGTACAGAAGTCGGCGGATGCTTTAGTCCCAGTTGTTTCAGCTACCTGTAAGAATTGTATTTGTTAGGTCAAAGATCACATCATTAATTATCCCAATTAAAGATTTGTAGTGAGAAGGAAGTTCCTTTAGTCCCTTAAGTCTTTAAAACCAAATGTATGGTTCAGAAAATGTCCAATGTTTCTTTTAAGGAGATTTGCCCTCACAGGCAGATTATCCTGTGGGTTAATAAAAATCCCAAAGGAGGTTATCTGGCTCCATCTGGTCCTTTCATCAGGGAATATTCTACAACACACTATTCTTTCTTTTGACATCACATGTGCTCCGAGCCATGATGCTAAAACAGAGATTTTTTCACACCACTCGTGACAGCAATGGTTTAGTAAACAACTCTCCACCCTGGTTATGATGTTGGGATTTATTTATTTATTTATAGTTTTTATTGTTCATGATTTGACAAAGTAAACTTATATTTTTGGGCTCTGCATCTTCTTATCCCTTTTTTTATTACTCAGATTTATTCTAATTCTTCTACATTTTGACTGCAGCAATGACATCAAGTCCCTTTTCAGCACACCTTAAATTAGACAATATGTTGCTTTTTAATGTATGTGTGATGCCTCTTAAAATCAAGAAGGAAAAGATTATCTTTTATCACTTTCTCTATCTCTCCCCGTTCCTGTCTCATCTTAGTTTTCATCTTTTTGAGCTGACTTAGATTTCCTTTTTGCATTTTCTTGTATTGCTTTCAGTCAGTTTGCTGCTCCTCATAGCGGGCTGTAGTCAGTACTATTAAACCATATCAACGCTCCTCTGGTTCTGATCTTGGGTTGTGACCTATGTGGAGTTTATATGTTAGGCCTTAATCAGTATTTTATCACGTTCTTCCTCTTGGACCATTTAAATACATGAATAATTGATGACGGGCAATTCTATATTGTTAATGTGAGCATGTAAGGTTGCTTGGCTCCATGTGATTGATCCTTCCTCTCAGCCAATACGAAGCAGGGTAGGCTCCTGTCCACCTGCTGCTTTTCCTAACTTTTTCTGACTTTTATTCATTGTAATCTGTGTCCTCCTTACTTTATGGCTTTGCTCCTTCTCCCCATCTATTCCCTTAATGCCTGACCTCCCGCATTTCCTGCATATCTCTTGAGCTCCCTTTCTGTTCTTTCTCCCTCCCCTTTACTCAGTCTTCTCTCCACTTTCTTGGTGTGACTCTCTCTCCTGTTCTCTCTCTGCCCTTTTAGGTCCTTTGATTAGGTTGTTGGCATTTTCATTGAAATGTCTATATGACTACTGAAATAACTATCCTGTCACAGTCTCTTCTTCCCTCTATCGTTTTATTCTCTTTCCGTCTCTTCATTTTCTACTTTACTCATCAGCATGTCCTTCTCGTCTCCTCGCGCACCTTTTATATTCATTCTCTATTTTATCCCCTTTCTATACTGCTGTCTTGCCTCTCTATCTACTTTCACTTTCCTCTATCTAGCAAAACCTCTTTCAGGTTTCTTTCGTTTCCCCTACTCTATTTCTTTGGCCACATCCATAGATCATACATCTAAATGTCAGAAGGCCACATCAGCCACTGTTGGTATTATAAACAGCTTTCTGGTTTGTAACAGAAAGCAAGACACAGAGTAAGATGGGGTGAGTGGTAGGTGGTGGTGGGGACTGGGCTGATGCTGCAGTTTCCCTGTGTTTCTGGCAGCGAAGAGGAAAAAAAAATACCGTCTGAGAATAGAGAAAAATGTTTAAAAATTATAAGTGGTGTAGGATGAGTGTAAGAAGAGGGAGAGAATGAGTTGGCTTGTCGGGGAGAAAATGAGATAGGAGTTGAAAGGAGAGGACGGGAAGGAGAGGAGAGGAGAGAAGAAAAACGGGAGGAGAACGAGGGAAATAAAGAGAAAGGGAGAGGGAGAGCCTGCTTGTCTACATGCTTCTAATCTGTTGATGGTTGAGGAGAAGCAGACAATAAGCCATTATCTCTCCAAGACTTAGCTGCAGCAGTGTGGCACTGCATACTGCTGCTGCCAAGGGAGATTACAGCGGTTATGTTCCTAGGATGCACTGACTCCCATGCAGGAGCAGGTCGGCATATCGAGGCATAATTTAAACGAGGTAGCTGATAAGAGATCACTACGCACAGCTTAATAAGAGCAATGCAATCTGCTGAAAAATCCAAAGAAACAGTGAATATTCATGGTACATAAACGCAGCGCATCTTTAACTATCATGGTATTTTGAAACTATTTATTTTCACATACATACTGTAACTGTGATCAATAAACAGCTCTTTTATGTTAATTCCTAACTACTTCCCAGTCTTGTCACACCAGGATAGTAATGGAATTGTCAAAGACAAAATAGTAATTTTTCAATTATCATGATTATTCTGTGTTAATTACTCAACACTATAAATGTGTGAAACCCCTATGGACAATCTTTCTAGGTCTTTAGGTTTTATTAATGTCTATTGATGCTAAAACAACAACATAACCAAGAAGTTTCTTTCCATCTAAATCCTGTCTGCTGTGTAAAGAATAAATTAATCTAACATATTAAATTTGGATTTCTCTCAGAGAAACTGATAGAAATGTCTGTAGGACTTCCCACTAGGCCTGGGAAACTTTTTTCTTGAAATGGTTATAAAAATTGTTTTGAATATTTGTTTTTATTCTGCATGAAGAATTTACAAACACAGGAAAAACATCAGTTTCGCTTCCAGCTGTCCTTTAACAGATTAGCTTCTGTTTGACACAATATTGGAAAATAACTGTAAATAAATAAACAAAATCACATCTGTAATTAAACTTGCTTTCTTTTATTCATCTTATACTGATGAATAGCCACTAATCTCAAGCCAAGAGCATTATGTTGGAAATGTAAAACTGTCAGAAAAGACATTTAGTTCTTTTCTCTCCAACCTGTATAAAGTAGTGTTCAGGTAATGTGTCGCTGTGCTATGCTGTAAAATGATGAAACAGCAAATGACACAATAATATTTCATTTGTATCTTATGTTAGATACACATAAGCATCATCTAACCAAACCACTGTGTCTTTACTGTCAGTATAAATCTGGTGGTTTTCCTGCAGGTGGTGTAACATATTTCTTCCTCTCTGCAACATTTTGTGTCATGTCTTAGGCTGGTGTGCAGTCCTACACAATGACACCTTGGTATGTGATTCTACTATAACCAAAAAGAAAAAGAACATCTGACAGGGTTAACTTATTCCATTTATTTGGAGAGGATAACTCTTCCTCTGCTATTGTGTCCCATTTTAACAGTCTTGTCTGATGCTGAAAGGGAACAAAACAGAGCAACAAAAGTGGAAACACCTGGATGTGGTGCAAGTGTTTGGTTCACATTTTGCTGTGGTCTGATGTTACGGCTCAGACATGATTCTGGACAACATCGAAGAGTCTTCATCATCTATTAATAATTTAGTGAATTATAAAATTATCCTTAGTTGTGACTACGACTCATGACCACTGTTCACTACTATTACTCAACAGTTTCCAAAAACATCAACTGGTAAAAGAGGAAAAGAAGATACTGCTTATTAATTGGCTAGAACTGGAATGGTTAATTTGCCATGGAGCATCACCATGTTCTGTGTTTTTTGGGTTTCTGGTTTAATAATGGTATTTAAACTCAATAAAGTTTTCACAAGATTTTGTCCAGTAAAACAAAGAGTAAAGTTACCCAGCACACTGTTTATTTAGTCATTTCCTGTCTGTGGTTCACTGGATTGTCTGTTCAACCCTGAACTGGGAGAGACTCTGTTTTCCATTCCAAAAAGTATATATATATA
>JBAMIG010000001.1:18185420-18203840 GCA_037177335.1 Kiunga ballochi | reverse complement strand
TATTAAATCTTATCTGTATTTAATGGCATTTGTGATGTTTTAATTTTTACAATGTACTTTATTTACCTGATGTACCTTTTTAATTGCCCCTATGCTTAAATAAATATTTCTTGCTCAAACCGTCTGAAGCTATTGGCGGTTGGTGAGTCTTGGTATCAGACATAAATTGATGATGGGTTTTGATCAGAATTGTTAAGGCCAGAGTAAAATAAATAAAGTGTTCTATGCAGGTTCAGAATTAGTTGAGTCTCCTTTATGGAAATGGCCAGAAAGCAAACTGAGTTCTCCACTTTTCCAGCAACTCAGGGTTTGTTTGTTTGGTCAGCACTGGGATATGAATAGTTGTTCACGCTGCCCAGACTAAATGTACTACTAGGTCACATTTACAGTGAACCAGGATTAGGGGTTTTGATAACCACTTTGCTGATGCAAACCCCATAAATCACCTCCTCCAAGTTTATTAGTTATTTTTTTTCAAAAATAAAATGTGTCTCTGGTTATGTTGTGGTTTGTTGAGCAAAGTTTTAGGTGTGACAACAATTAATGTTGGCTGCTATTTATTGACTGGCTTCATCTGATTGATTTGAGTTTGCTATGAGTTTGATGGATGAATGACTTATTGAATCACATGCTCGTTATCTTAAAATGTACTCGCTACTTTTCAGAAAGTTCCTTTGCAGGATTATATTCTGATGATATAGTTTATATGTATGACTGTTACTTTCATACCCACAATGGTTTATACAAAAAGGAGCGACGAACACTGAGAAAATGCCACAGTGTAAATGTCATTGCAGAGCTCTGTGCCATCATTCCCAGTATGCAGTTCTCATAGTCATTACACTGTGAGTGGGAGCCCATTGAGCGAAGAGGTTAGAGTGCAGAACAAAACATTCAAAGCTTTGCAAAGGTTGCTTGAAATTGTTCTTAATGTTGTGCCCATTCTCAAGTGTGCATGTTTCGCAGTGATCGTAAAGAATAAATGCCTCACAGATATGCATGGAAAACCCATACTTACTGTTGAATAGTCTCTTTTATACTGTCTTCCTGGTGATAGAAACAGGAGGCAGGCCAGATTTGACACCAGTGCTGTTAAAAAGCTGACGTCACTGCACTGACTAAGATAGAGAATTGAGAGAGGTGTCACATAGCCATCCTGCTCCTCTCCTCTCTTCTCCTCTCGGCCCTCCTTACTTCATTTTGTTTACTCGAGTCATTTTGTGACATCCAGTAGCCTGCTGGTGTGGAGTTGTTTAAGGGACACACAGAGCTTTCAAAATTATCTCTAAATTTAACTAAATGACTTCCTCCACTCATTTTTGATAAAATGTTCTTCCCTTTTCCTCTCTGGATCTTTCTCTCACTGCCTCATCCCATTTTCCTGTTTTCCTTTCCCATCCTCCTTCTTTGTCACACACTTACTCCATCATTAAGTGTAATTTCTATGTTGCAGTCTCTATCCAGCACCACCTTCCCTCACTCTCTTTTTCAATCTTTATACCATCACATTCTTTCTCCTGGTCCAACATCTCCTTTCTCCCCTCAACTGCTTTATCATTTTGTTTATTCTGCTTTACACATGCATAAAAAGGTCCAACTTTTTAACCAAACATAGCCTTAATGAGGTGGCTTAAGGAGTTTTTTCGTTAATTTAGTCAGATAAGCACGCTAGTAGTTGTAAATCAGTCTGATCAATCAGAGTTGTTCCTGTTTTTTAGGTTTTCTGTAATAACGTTACTCTCATTGAAACCACTGAGGAATTACATGATAGACGTTTGATTTGGGGGAAAAAAAACTGTAAAAAGGGATAAATAGCTGTAGATCAGACATCAGCTGTGAATTCTGCTCCCAACAAACCAGCCTCTGTGGTAGCATATTTGTCCATTAACAATCTTAACAATCTTACTTAATTTACTTGATGTATGTGTATAAAGTATACCTCTCACGAGGTTACCATGTATATTAGATTAATATATAATTGTATCATAATGTGATGTTGAGGCTGCGATTTGTATTCCATAATACATGTAATCTGATAAGTACATTTTTTATGATTTATATATTAAAACACTGGTGCCAGGTGTACATTTGGGCACTCTTATGTTGGAACATGGTGTTCATGGTGTACGATCTGTGGCGAGCACAGAAGTCCAACAATGTCTCCCAATGTCACCTCTCAAGGTCTCACTGTCGCTCCCAATGTGAGCATGGAAGTCACCCAGGAGGACGAGGGAGTACCCTGTGGGAGCGCTCTCTAGCACTCCCCCTAAGGACTCTAAAAAGGGTGGGTACTCTGTACTGTCGTTCGATGAATAGGCACAAACAACAGTCAGGACTCGTCCCCCCCACCACCCGAAGGCGGAGGGAGGCTACCCTTTCGTCCACCGGGGTGAACCCCAATGTACAATCGCCAAGCCAGAGGAGCCAGATGAGCTGGCTCGGGCATCTGGTTAGGATGCCTCCTGGACGCCTCCCTGGTGAGATTTTCCAGGCACGTCCCTGTGGGAGGAGACCCCGGGGAAGACCCAGGACACGCTGGACTGATTACATCTTGTGGCTGGCCTGGGAACGCCTCGGGGTCCCCCCCAGATGAGCTGGTGAATGTGGCTGGGGAGAGGGAAGTCTGGGCTTACCTCCTTGAGCTGCTGCCTCCGTGACCCGACCTCGGATAAGCGGCAGAAAATGGATGGATGGATGGCTATACTGAAACATATTTATAAATAGTAATTATCTTCCCTAAGACTCCAATATAATTTTTAGTTCTTGGATAATATAATATAATATAATATAATATAATATAATATAATATAATATAAAACCATGCATGTTCTTACATTACACCCACAAGCCTGAATAGCAACAGCACATTACATGTATTAATATTAATCCAAATGCACTCATTGTCCTCGGGATATTCTAATTCTATTCTGATGATAAAGCTTACTGGTTTTACTGTCATCCTTTCTGCTTGGAAAAGAGAAGCACATTAAAAATTCTATAAAATAAATGAAAATCTGGAAGATTTCATAGATCTTACAGGTTGATTGCCTCCCAAGCGAATCAATCTGCAAACCCTGCCTGAGAAAACTATTTTCCATCTTCACACTCTGCTCTGTCAACATGACTGATCTGTTAATCAAAGTATTATTTATGGTTGAATGTGGAAATAATTTATTTGTACGTCACCCCTAAACTGTCATGTAAAACATGATATCCTTGTTAATGAGACATTGAATAAAAAGTTTACTTTCTGCAGATTGGATGTTATGAGAGATCTGTGGAAAGGATTATTGTGAGGAATCTCAGTACGTTGCTTCATTAAGATGAACTTGGATTAAGGAACTAGGACCAGCTCTATAGCCTCTACAGGGTCCTAGGGGGAGAATGGGAGCTTACCAGTCTACTCTGGGAGACCCTGTGGCAGGTGCTCCATGAGTATGGGTATTTTGTTTGAGCTGTTTGGTCCTTGTACAACCGGTGTCAGAGCTTGGTCCGCTTTGCCGGCAGTAAGTCGAATCAGTTACCTGTGAGGGTTGAAGCCCGCCAAGGTTGCCCTTTGTCACCGATTCTTTTCATAACCTTTATGGACAGAATTTCTAGGCGCATCCGAGGTGTTGAGGGGGTCCAGCTTGGGGACCTCAGGATAGGGTCTCTGCTTTTTCCAGATGATGATTTCTGTTGGCTTCATCTGGTCCTGATCTCAAGCTCTCATTCAAGCAATTCACATCTGAGTGTGCAAGTGTGTGTGTGAGTGCATGAGAATAGTGTGAAACCGCTTTGAGTGCACATGTGCAGAAAAGTGCTGTACAAGTTCCATTTGCACAATAGCTTTCAATTGTCGTATTACAAGGAAGAAGGTTTGAAATGACAAGATACCAATCTTTCCATACTGCTTTAAAAGTTCCACTGAAACATAAAAACTAAACAGTCATAGAAGATTTCTCAGGTTTTATCCCTCGGAAGCTAAGTGTTGCCACAAAATATGTATGAACTGATATACACTTTCTAATCAAGCAAAATTGAAGAAGGTGCAATGAAACAAATTGTCCAATAGCCTGCATAAAACCTGCAACGGACAAAATAATCTTCCATTTAAGGTTGTGAAAAAGTTTACAGGCTAATATTTGTAATAATCAACATGTTGCATGTGGTCCATTTTATTTTGGTAAGTATTACAAATATTTTCTTAAACTTTAGTCAAATACAAACATGATTTCATGAGATAAAAATAAAAAAGATGGATATACATTCAGATATATTTTGTAATTCTTTGCATTTATTAGCTATTACGTAACAACCAGTAATGTCATAATTTGAAATTTGTCACATTTGGGTCAATTTGATGAACCAGCATGAAAAGACACACCGTGATGTAACTATGACATGATTTATATGAGCATACTTAATAATGCATGCAGAACGAGACATAGCAGCAGGGGTTTAAATCAGAGACTGCAGGACTCCCAGAATCAGACTGTTGACTCTGGTCTTGTCATCCACATCATAGTCTTGTTTTTCTTCTAGTCCAATAAGATATTTCAACTTGACAGGAGTCAAAGACTTCTGACTAGCTGATTTATCACAAAATACAGTCAATGTTCATTTCCAATATCTTCTCTCTATTCTTTCTTCTATTTCTTTCTATTATCTCTTTGGACCAGCAGGGATATAATTAAAAGTGAGATTTGTAACTGCCAAAATAGTTGCTCTTTTCCATCACAGGCACCAATATAATATTACTCCTTGCACAAATGCAAGCGACATACACGATGTCACTGGAAAAGTTGTAGAATTCAAGCAGTGCATGCAACAGATGCAACAGTGGGTGCTTAGACCATCACTCGTCTAAACATTCATATACAAAAGCTACTGTAGTAAGTTTTCACTTTGAGTCTTTTTTTAGTAATCTAATAAAATCAAGTCAAACTTTATTTATAAAGCACATAATAAACACATAAAATCCACCTTTTGCACAAACATAATCTTTATAGCATCTAGTTTCTGTCTCTTTTACCAAAACATAAGTTTAAAAATATAATAACAGCAGGGGTGTAGCTTTACTAAGCACTTTTCTTTGCAATATATTTGTTTACAGAATTTTGATCATGAGCACATTTCTTAAAGAAAGAGGAAAACAAATGCCTGTATTCTATGCGGCTGTGCACAAACGAGTTGCAGTTTCTACATAATTAATAAAATACCTTCTGTATATCAATCAAAAAACAGGGTTTTGACATTGGTTTCCTGTAATGACACACAGAATAAAAAGATAGATTGATGCAGGATATTAAATAACGACTTTTTCTTGAAAAAAGAAATTAAAGGAGCGGTTGCTGTACTCGTGATGTACCATCCAGTTGAATATGCTGAAAGTATGACCTCTAACGGATACCTACTCAAAGTCTTCGTAATAGTTGCTCTTGATGTAATTGATCTTTGGCTAAAAGGTTTTCTTGACCTGCCTTCAACCTGTCCTTTTATTAACAAGTAGCTTCTCATTGGTAATGATTGCAGGGCACAGGACATTGCAACCTTATGTGACTGATTCCACTTCAATAGCAGCTGCTCTTGTGCATGTATTTAAATTAACAAAAAAATTCTTACAAAATAAAGAAAAGGGTAGTTTGTTCATAACTTCTTTTTCTTAAAAGAAAATGCATTAAATGTCAGAAATAAATATGGTAACATGGGCTTCAGTGTCTTAGGATGATTTAACATGTGATCTCATAAAAACTGCTGGTTGGTGGTTCAAACCACCAACACTCCTGACAAGCAGACAACTGTTCCTCCTTCTGGGCTAAAACAAAGAATTCTAAAAATACAAACATGTACAATATGAAATAATACTAATAATTTATTTATTACAGTACTACAGTGGCCGACAGGTGAAAACATCCTACATATTAACTCTCACAAGTGAAGTGCTTTGTTATTGTCCAAGTTTCTACTAAGCTCAATTAAATAAGCATATTTATACATTTTGCACTACATTATGGCCAAATGTTACGAAGCCCTGCAAGGGGAGTATTTTTTTTCTTTTGCGTTCCCATCCATCCATTTTTTGCCGCTTATTCCCTGAACAGGGTCGTGGGGGGGCTGGAGCCAATCCCAGCTGTCATTGGGCGAGAGGCGGGGTACACCCTGGACAGGTCCCCAGTCCATCACAGGATACACACACATAAACAACCATACACACTCACACTCACTCCTGTGGGCAATTTAGAGTCTCCAATCAGTCTATCTCAAAGGTGCATGTCTTTGTACTGTGGGAAGAAGCTGGAGAACCCGGAGAAAACCCACGCTAACACAGGGAGAACATGCAAACTCCACACAGAAAGGCCACTGTTCGGACCTCTCCAAGCCGAACTCCACACATAAAGGTTTCTGGTTGGACCCCCGAACCAGAAACCTTCTTGCTGTGAGGCGATAGTGCTAACCAAATTTGCCACTGAAAAGCCCCTCTTTTGTGTTCCCTCACAATTTTTTTTTCAAACTATTTTGTCTGTACTGAGCATAATCCAACTGCTCTGTTGTGTCGTCTATTAACTATTATTCAGCAAACCGGTGTTACAATAAAATCTGTGACCCATCAGAATTTGTGACCACAAAGAGCACTCATCTGTATTTAGCTGCATAATATATGTTGAGACTTAAAACATTTTTACGATGAAAAAAAACCCTCTTTTTGGCCCCTCAGTGGGAAAATTGTAATCTGAGATCATTATATTGAAGATCCAATAAAGTCACACATTTTTGTGGTAACTTTTGTTACCTTGGCTACGTGAAGCTCAGACGTGTCAGAAGAGCGACATAAACTCAGTTTTTCTTTTAATTTAATAATTAAAACAAGTTTAATAAATAATAATATAATAAGTTTAATAAATGTCATAGTTTTTAATTGTATTCATTTAATTCAAGTGTTTTTAAAACAAAACAACAAAATTGATGATGATAAAGGATCAGCTGATTTAAAATATTGACTTAGTTTAGTAGAAACTTTGATAATATTAGAGCACTGCCACTGTGAGACTAAATAGGCAGTATTTCCTTGTTGTTTCTTTTCTCCAAGTTGTTTTCCCATATAAAGAAGGTTTTTGTATATGAAGCATTTTTTCACTTGTTGGCCAACATACAGTTCTCAAAACATGATCAAGTCCACATAGAAGCTTGTTTTTCTTCTTTAGGCAACACAAATAACTGCTCAGGCAATGGCTGCAGGTTCATTGAACCCATCGGTTTTTATGTGAAAACTATCAGTTTGTGGGTCCATTTATGGTACTTGCTCATGTTATTTTTTTGTCTGTTATTTTAAAACATTCAAATACACATTTGCAAGTTGTCAGTTACCCATAAACTGGTTTATATAGTTTAAAAATCATGTGGTGTCCATAAAACTACCCAAAATTACTCACAAATTAGTTTACACTGTTTGCAGACCATGTCTGACGCATTCAGTCGGTTTTTCTCTTTATGGAGTACGTGCAGCTGACGTCACTGAGTCATTTAATTTTTGTTTGGCGCCATGATGGACGGCAAATAATCCAGTCACGAACCAGTAAAAGTAGGCTAGACTGTAGTGTGTGGAGTATTCTTTCTGTTTAAAATGGGGATTTCATGCTTCGCATTTGGGTGTAGCAGCTTAACAGGCAGGGCAAAAAGAATGGCCCGTCGTTCTACAGATTCCCAGTATCATGCGGCGAGACGAAAGGATTGTATCTGTGAGACGAGAGGACTGGGAACCAGCGCTATCAGCAGATTATGCAGTCAACACTTTATACTGTATGAAACTACTTATGTAAGGAATAATAGCCATGCATAGTTAGAAATTATTGAACAACGCGGGGGTGCGATAATTATTGTGAAGTTCATAAATTTCTTTAGATGGACACATTAAAGGACATTATGCTGCTTATATCACAGTCACTTAGAACAGAAATAAATATTAAAAATATTATTAATATATTAACTTTTTCTGTTAAAACTGTACGTTTTTCACAGGAAGCGGCAAAGTAGATTATTTACTATCGTGATGCGACATCAGGTTAACTGGCTGTGGCCATGGAGCTGCTGCTCGGTGCAGCTCCATGTTGTGAGTTTCAGCTGATACCAGAGAAGGTTGTTGAGCGCTTAGTGATAGGCCATCAAGTACAATTTTGCCAAGTTTTGATGTAAACTTTGGTAATATCCACAGATACTTGCTGTGTGAGTCTGTTTATGCTAAATCCATGCTTTATCCTGTGTGTATATGCTAAGTACTCAGTGGTTATCACTGGGTGCTTTCTGTCCAAAAAGGCAACGTCAACAGCGGGGATCAAGTGACTGCAAGTCCTCTATGGTCCCAAGCTGATTGAACATTGCATGAATGCCTCAGATTGAATTTGTGTTTGCAAACATTTACAAGTATTTTTGCAGTACAAGTTGTAGTTAACATGTTATCGTGGGATTTAAATGTTCCCAAGGACCAGGGGGTTTTGGAGGGTGTTGTGGAAAATACAGCATGGTTTATTTTCATATGCTATAATTACATTAAACATGCTGACAGACTTTCCGTCTTTTGCTATGGCTTCACTTGGCACCAAAGCAGTCAGAAAGAAGCTTTTCATTTTACTTGTTTTTTAAATTTTTTTGCAACAGATTATATTTAAAAAAGCTTTAGTTGGACAGGGGTTTCTTCAGTAGTGCCACAGTACCAATGGTGCAACACTATGACCTCTATCCCTATCTTCCATGAATGATCAAGGATTGCTCTACATTAATTTTCAGCACACCCTGCCTCCTGCTTGCTAATTGCTGGGAGAGGCTCCAGCACCCCTGTGACCCTGAATTGGATTAAAGGGTATGGGAAATGAATGCATGAATGAATGAATAATTTTATAAAGTGCCCCTGTGAGTGAAGTAATAGTTAATCCAGTCACTGTGTTAAAGAAAGTAGCTGCATCATAATATTCTTCCGTGAAGCTATACGTGAATTCGGTGTGATGTTTATGCATGTGACATGTTCTGTCATGGTTATCTTGCCAGCCTACACCTCCTGGGCCACGCATGGAAGCATCAGTAATGGCTACACAATTGCACAGCTCCATACCTCGAAGATTAAGTGTACATCCCCTGGTTTGTAACTGATAGCATTGCTTGGATGTAAATATTTGACATACAACAGCGTATTATTACCTTTCTTGTGCTGCTATAAATCTCTCTTTTCCCTTCTTTTCTCTTCTTTTCTCCTCTCTTCTCTCACCACCAACTTGTCATCCTGATCAGTGATTTACTTGCTCTCAAGCATTCGCTCAGTGACATTAATTCTGAAAAGTGACAAGCAACAAATCAAACTACTTTTCTGGTGTATCAAAGAAAGTCTCTCTGGATCTGAGCTGTCTTGATTAATATGCTTATTAACACATGATGTCCTCAAAGCAACTCTTTGGGAAATCGGTACAGCTTTGAGTAGGAAAGTGTTGGCATATCCTCTTTTTTCTGGAAGTGTGAACAGCATGTTTCAGATTGAAGATTAGGAGCAAAAATAAGTTAAACAGAATAACAGAATAAATTCATTTACATTATTTTCAACTTAGTATTGAATGGTATCTTTTTAGGGAAATGGATTAAATGTTATCATTCCTGGAGTTGTAAAATGGCACTTGTCCTATCAGGGGAGGTGATTGTGACAGTAGCCAGGGTGTTTTTCCACCACGTTGTGTATAATTGTGATAAAAAGCTCAGTTGGATGTAACATGATGCCTGCACATTTGGCAACATAATGCAATACTATCATGTTGCTGGCCTAATTGGTTGCATTTCTCATATCCTGAGATTTGTAATCTGATTTGATGCCTTCCTGCCTTGTTAATGTTACATTGTAAAAACTGGGCTGTTTATTGTTGGGGCACAGCTAGAGCTTGGGCAGACACTGGAACCTGTATCCATTTAAATTCTTTGTTTCATGCAAAAACAATTATAAGAAACCATTGTAAATTGAAACAAACACTCTTCATATTTGTTATTAGTTTACAACCACATATTGACTTAAACTGCTGAATGGAAAAAGACAACCGTTTTGCACATGTGCATGACGCGTGACTGACAGTGTGCACAATGACAAGAGGCTTTTGTCATTACAGCCACATGGGGCTGGAGCGAGTGGATGACCTCACCTACTGCTGTAATTAATTTTTCAAAAACGCAAGATCAGTGAGACTCTCTGACCACACTGCAGCCCAAAATTTCTCATGGAAGCAGCAGAAAGGCTTTTATTACCTGCTAAAGTGAGGGACATTTACAGTACAAAGTAAAAGAACTGTTCTGTTGACACAAGGTTTCTCTCTTGACGGAGCAGTATCTCTTTACTAAAGGAGGGATTTTAAAAGTCTGTTTCCAGAATGAGAGAGATCTACTGCATGTCTTCAGGTTTTGGAGGAGTATAGTTCCTGGAAAGATGGTAGGTTGCAGCTGATCCCTTTCTCAGCAGATTGGATGACACGCTGCGGTTTGGCCCTGCCCCTGGCTGTACCAAACCAGATTGTTGTGGAGGATGTGATGATGGATTCAGTGATTCACTGATTACCATGATGCACGTTATATTGAAAAGAACCAAATAGTACTCGTCCTAAAATGAAATGTGTTTGCAATAAAGTTAGGTCGTAATACAAATACATGTCTGCAAAATGTTCAGCTTCCTGTGTTTCATGTGTCTAACATGTATGGGGAAAATGATAACCCAATTAAAAGCTTGAATATGTGAAATTTGTAAAGCATGATACATCTAATCCAGGGGCATAAGTAATGACCTGCAGTGTACTTACAAATAAATAATGAATGTGCTAATATTTCTGCAGAATCCACAAAAATTTTCATGCATCTGTAGCAATGACACAGCAACCACCGCGACTTGGTTCTGGATAATAAGAAAATGTTATTATCCAGATATGATATACAAGGAAAACCTGGACACCAGCCTCGCTGTCTGCTCTCTACCCTGTCTTCTCCTCAGTGCACAACTGTAGATAAAGAGATCATGATTAGACACGCATTACAGCTATGCCAATCTGTCTCACCTGCTGCTTCCTGAACCGTGGCCTCACCCCTCCTTCCCACAGCTGAGCCGAGCCACGCCACAACTACCTCTACATTTTACTGTAAAGGACTATTTTCTAAAATGACTATGTACTAGAACAAAGTAATGAGTGACAGTTTTGCCAGCTTTGTAACATAAACAGAGTTTAAACAAATCAGGACATTTAAGTTGAATAGAATTAGCTTATTTATTTTCACATCATTGAGTGGATTATTGATAAATATTTTTTAATAAACAACCCAGAAAAATTATTAAAAAACATCCCGATTTAATGTTTTAACTTTTTGGCTAGAGTTCAACATTTATTTTGATTAGAGTGTTCTTTTTCAAAGTTATTCCAGTGCTGCTGAAATGTTTAGATATGTAGCAATGCTGCTAGAAATGGTACGTTTGGAGTCTTAAGTCCATTTTATAGTTTGCATCCATCTTACTTTTCTGCTTTTTACTTTGCTCAGTCATGCATCAGAGATGGACCTGAAGTTGTGCAGCATTGGACGTAATGTTTTGTTGAGTGTCTCATCTCATGACTCTGTCAGTGACTGTTGTCACCACAGATTCAGTGCCCCTCTCAATAATTCAGGTTGCTGCAATAATTCTGTTACTTATGCAGATCAGTAGACTCTTCTTTGCTGCCATCAGTTTATTATAACTCAGATGGGTTCCAATTGGCAAACATAGCTTTAATCTTTCAGTACATTCAGCAGCCATGTTTACTGTGGAACTGGAGTTTTTTTTCCTACCATTTTGGGACGAGCATAGCAGCAACAGTCATTAACTCACCGATGTGTTGTAAACTTTGTCCTGAATGATATTGTATGTGATGAGTTGCTGTGTCCGCAGGGTTTAAACAAGGTGAAACTTTTTTTTTTTATAAACTCACATCATCATGACTCACTTAAAACTATCTGGAAAAATCCAGCCTAATGATGCATAGATGAGGGATGTTGGAAGAGCTTTTACTATTTAGAGGAGCACAGAAATCCTCTTTTCTTCTTCTGGCATGGCAACGTTAGTAACAGTGTTAGTTCTTTTGGGAGACAATGCGATCGAATGACATCCCCAACCCCCCTTTTTTATGTATGTAACAATTTTGATAATTTTTAAACAATTTTTTTTCAGCATTCTCCCAAAAGATTGTGTTTTATATCATCATTTAGTCTTTTTTTATTTGTTAAGCCTTTAGGGACCACTGTTTAAGTGCAAGTGCCATTTTGCTTTGCCAGCAATGCAGAAGGAATTACAGGGTTAAACAACAGAAAAATAAATTGAGGTTCTCCCAAATAGCATCTGACACATTTTAAATTGCTTATTTTGTTCAACATTATTTTTCTTGTTCAAGAAGAATGCAAAATAAAATAGAAAGAAAATGAAAAGATCAAAAGATAGTAATCTGTGTTATTGATGAGCTCAAATTGACTACTCATTTCAGCTTTGTACTTATTTAGCCTTTATTGGACAGTCAGCATGGAAGAGGCAGACAGGAAACAAAGGCAGCGATAATGGAAAAGGAGGCAACACGGTTCTCAGGCTATAATCGAACTATGGACATTACGGTTATAAGGCAGGTAATAAATCCATCAGTTGCTGGTGCTCTAGTTATTGACAGATTACATGCTTTATTTCCTCCAACAGATTAATTGTAGATCAGAGGGTAAACTGTTTTTTTGTGTGTGAAAGGAACAACAAACAAACAAACAAAACAAAAGAAACAAAACAAACCCCTGCTTGGAAAATCAAAAAGTTATTACAAATATATGATCTCTGAAGAAATCCACATGCAGCCATCTTGCATTAGGATTGCTGGAGGCATTTTTCTTTGTCAATGCAATGTCCTTTGTGGTTTTGAAACCTCAATAAAAAATCATTAGCATATTGCCAACAACTCAGGAGTTCAGGAACCACCACCAACCAATGGCTTCTTATGTGAGGGCATTATGCCGAAATATATATACACATAAAAACAAAACAAACAACACTACTTTTGTTCAAAGGTAAGATGACATCAGACAGTTGTCAGCCACAGGACCCCTGCAATATAAGTGCTTTAACATAGAGGAAGTTATCTGGGTAGCATTTGAGGCTAAACAAATAAATCAGAGAAAGTCCAGTAAATAATGTTGGTCGCAAAACATTTTACAGCAGGATCATAACACTATACTGACATCAATAGGAAGTCATGCATTAAAGGTAATATATTGACTTACCTCACAATGCAGAAACATTGTTGTTCCTTTATAAGTTTGTTCTGTACATAAATAGTCAAAATGTGGGGTGGCTGAGTCTTGCAATATGAACAGTGAGCTTTCAAGTTGATTGTAATGTCTTTTCTGTCAATAATGCTACACATCAAATTAGGTTATGAATATATTTTAAAAAAGCTAATTATTTTTTTGTATTTACAATGTATTACTCCAGAAATGTGAAATATTTCTGTGAAATATCTTTCGGAAATCTACATGTTTTGCATGGGAAAAAATGGTGGAACAGAAAGCTCTCCAGGTGGAGCAAAAGTAATCATGGGGGGGGAAGGGCTCAGCAAAGGGTAAATTGTAATCAACTGAACAACAAACACCAAGCAGGTCTGAAGACAATCACTCTATCTATCCATCCACTTTCCATACTGCAGATAGCTAGAGCCTATCCCAGCAATCAACGGGTGAGAGGCAGGGTACCCCCTGGACAGGTCACCTGTCCATCACAGGACATCACAGAGAGACAAACAAGCAAAATAAAAAGCAATATTTTGTAAAGTTACAACAAAATAATTTTCATTGAACAGTGTTAAGCGTATAAAGCCCAGTTCTCATCAAATCTTTTCCGGCTGATGAGATTTTAACAATAACTGCAATTCACGCAGCGTAACCACGTAGTAATATTTTGGGGTTTTCTACTTGCTGCGGACATTTGCCACAAGCTTTCCAAAGCCCTTCTTCCTCATTTCTTTTTCAAAACTCTGCTTTTCACTGTTATTTGCTTCACACTGTACCATTTTCATCACAGTCACATGGGCCTTCTACATCATGTCCTTTTTAAACGCAAAAACAGTGTTTCCATTACACATTTACGATAAACTTCCACACTGAAATATTTGAAAAACAACCTTTTAGCTGCATAAAAACTATTTAGCAATAATTACGTTTTTTAATGTAGGTGTTTCTAATATTGAATTTGTATTGTGATATACAGGTTTTAGGTGTAATGAAAGCACAGCTAATGAGAGAGTTTATGTGTGACTGAAGGCAGAAAACTACCGAACAATTCCGTGTGAGGATGAGAGAAGGAATCTTATCATTTAACCCACTATTACATTTTGTATTTAAACCCAAACATTTATCAGATTTCTAATGACTACACAAAAGCTGATTAAAACCAGTGATCATATAGAAAAATATCCTTAAATCAAACCAGTCAAAACATAAATTGTGTGTTGTGAAGGATGATTGAAACAGGTCCTAAGGAAGCAAACTCGAGTAAGTTGAAGGAAAACCTGTGAGATTACTCCTTTGTTCAATATTGCTTCAGTTTTTCTTGCAATATGTCTGTAGGGTTGTTAAAAAAAATGATTGTGTCACCTAGGGAACCAGACATTTGTAGCAGGCTGTATGTGTTCTTCAGGTGACTACTGTGTTGCATCCTCTTACAGCATAATGGCAGTCATTTACTTCATTAAGAGGGAATAAGTGACATTTAGCTAGCACTCAATACACCTCTCAATCCATGAAATAGCAGCTCAGATTTAAAACACAGCACACCTCAATAATAAGGTGCATAATCACCTGGCATCATAACATATGAGACAGCTAAGCTACGCTAACATATCAGAAGGTCTTAATCAATATCTTTCTTCCTCTTTTGTAATCAACATATTATGATATTACGAGCCTGCAAATAGAGCACGTTTTCAATACATTGAAGATAAACATATAGTTAAATGTTACATTTTATTATTGATTTGACCACAGAAATTACAATAGTTTATAAGCAGATCAACACAATCTGTGTTGTTACTTTCTTGTATCTGTGTGACTCAGTTTACCTATCTTGACATTGTTTGCAGAAGGTCTGCTGTAACTGATAAAAACCGTTTTTATAAACCTGCTGTTATAATATATTTTCACTCTAGAATGTGCTGCAAGGTAGCAGCAAACTATAGTAG
Source organism: Kiunga ballochi (assembly GCA_037177335.1). Taxonomy (NCBI): domain Eukaryota; kingdom Metazoa; phylum Chordata; class Actinopteri; order Atheriniformes; family Pseudomugilidae; genus Kiunga; species Kiunga ballochi. Next base: position 18,188,613 of record JBAMIG010000001.1, on the reverse strand, counting down.
GGCCTACCATATGACCAAAAGAAGTTGTCCAAAATCAAGACAATTGGTGAACAATCCCAAAGAACTTGAAGAGGAAGAGAAGAAGAAACAAGGGAGGAGCAAAAGCGAGAGAAATTTTTTAAAAATAAGGTATATAATGGTTTAAATAATGGTTTATTCAAAATAGCTAGCTAACAAAATGTAAAGTGCTTGGAGTGCTAAAAAGGTCTCAAAAAGACTATAGGAAATGTAGTATTATGTGGTTCACAATGACATGGCTGCAGAAACACATCACAGACTGCATCTATACACTACAGACCATAATATGAATATCAGTGCACAGCAAAAGGGATGTATAAATGCAACACTAATTTGCCAACGCTGGTGCCAGATCTGCACAAATTATTATATATATTTTTATAATTAATATACATTATATTATTTAGCCATAGAATCTTATGGCAGTTTAATTACATCTAGTATCATTGCAAGCACAGCCTTCGTCTTCATCAGCTTGGTCGTTACTAGGCTACAAACATAGCATCTTCATGCATTCTTTGTATTCACGGGAGACTTCAGCATCTCCCTATCTGCAACTTTTCCAACATCACATTACTTTTTCAGCAGCTCCACCAGGGAAATAAAATGTAGGACCTAATTTATGTAAATTTTAAAGATGCAAACAGTTCCACCATAATCTGATTCTTCTCACCTCCACCTACAAACCAGTCGTTTAGCAGCAACCAGTGATCATGCAGACTATGGTTTAATGAAGCCGAGGATGCTCTGAGAAGGTGCTGTAACATATTCACCAATCAAAAGGACCCAAAGGGAACCAGAGACATCCCTTTGGATTTTGTTTTACTCACACGATAACAGGCCTCCAGAAAGAAATATGGGACATTATCTGAACCGTGATGGAAGAAACTTATTTTGGGATAGTTAATGTTAATGACATGTGAACTTTGAGTTCACAAATATGCTCTGGTGGCTGCAACAACTGGAACTGTAGCATCCCCCAACTTCCAACTAAACAAACTTCTTTAGGTCTTTTAATCCCAACAGAGAGATCAACATTTTCATCACTCTTTGGATGCTATACTTCACAAAATACAACGATTTGGTTTAACACCACTCCAGATGTTCATTTTTAATCTCAAGGAAGGTTTAAACTTTTTCCCAAGGTCATAAAAACTCAAAGCCTCAAATTTGCAGTTTACCAACTTCTTTCTTTTTGTATTTGTCATTTGATTGAATGAAATCGTGAGTTGTATCTTCACAGATTTCTTTGTTTTAATCCTTTTTATGATTGTGATTTATACTTATCTGGATTTATTCTGTCTAAATTATTGAATGATTGATCCATGTTTCCTGATATATGCATCAGTGTTAAGCTTCTAACAGTGTAGAAATTGCATAGATTTTTAGAGGTTCAGGTCTGATCTAAATAAGGTATCAGTACTTGTTAGACAGACCTCCAAAATGCAAATTTAGAACCTAAGCTTCAGTCAAGCCTCAAACAGTTTTTAGGCTGCTTGAGACAAACCGTCCCTCCTTTTGGTGAGCCTGTGTGTGCCAAAACTGGAGCCAAGCAGTCAGAAAAAAAAAGAACAAAGAGAGACTGAACGGGACAGAAGGACAAAAAAAGTAACCAGAGATAATACAAGGGCTGAAAAGTTGAGAAACCATGCTGGAACTTTGCGGAGGAAATGTTCAGAGAAGCAGCAGTTTCCGAGGAGAATATATCATTTTGCTAGATGATGGAAATCACAGGACAAAGAGTGTTTTAAGCCTCTGAGAATGTTTCAGGAGAGGAGACAATAAAGTTTTTATTTATCTTTGGTAACTAAGTTTGAGCCTACGATGCAATGTAGGCCTATTTGATTTCTTCAACAACCTAAGCTCCACTCCTGCGCTCCACAGCAAAAGTAATCAATAATTCCATTTTATGAAAACTAGTGCGAACTCAGACAAGTTTTTATTCTTAACAAGTTTTTATTCATTCTTGATCTTCCGGAGAAGCTTTTGGCTGTAACTTTTTACCGATCCCCATCAGATGACACCATCAATGCCAGCAGAATGAGAGGATTAAAATCCCACTCTAACCCATCACAGAGAGTGACGGACACATCTTCACAGATCTCCTCAATGCCAGAACAGTTCACTTACTTTTCTGTGCTGCTCCTCCAAATTTCAGGCCAGTCCAGTCCACTGGCCATATAAAGGGGTTGTTACAGGGACTCAGTCTGGTGGTGGATCGATTCCTACTGATGCTGAGGGTTGGCAAGTCACAAGGATGTGAATGTGTTTCTTTTCGGCCTAGTCTTTATTGGCTATTATTATTAGTTTGATCAGATTCAGACAGATAGCTAGAAAAATAAGAGGTGATGCTACCTAAGTAAATATTTTTCTTTAATAATTATATTTCCTAATAAAGTATGCTAATTGATTTAGTGCTTTGAGGCCATATACTGGAATATTCTCTATTAACCATATGGAGATTACATCTATATTTACAATGTGTTGTCGATTATATCAAATTCTATGTGGACAGCTATGTGCCAACAAAAACAGTGAGATGTTTTTCTCAAAACAAGCCCTGGATCATTAGTGACCTGAAAAAGGTACAAAACATAAAATAGACAGCCTCCAGGAGTCGGAGCAGGGAAGCTATTAAAGACTACAAAATAACATCTTAAAATTAGGATTAAGAAGTGCATGGAGCACTCAAGGAAAAAGATAGAAAACCCGCTCCAGCAGAACAATGAAAGGGATGTGTGGTCAGGAATTATAAAGATCAGAAGCTTCTACTTAAAAGAAGAACCGACTGATGGAAGTTTGGACAGAGCATTTTCTTCAGTAGGTTCCGTACAGATATCATTTAAGACAACGCATAGAAAAAATCCAGGCCATCTAAGCAGTAATACAAACCACTTGCATTTTTCCTAATGGAAGAGAAACTGAATGGTTCTTCTCAGTGAGAAAGTGCTCATTGTAATGGACTCGGGGTGGAAGATGCCATAATCTACCTCCTTCAGAGTGCACTGTTACTGCATCCAGACAAATTAGGTACAACTTTGAGAATCATATTCCTTGATTTCTCAGTTGCTTTTGATACAATTCAGCTGCTCTATTAAGTAAGTAAGTAAGTAAAATTTATTTATATAGCGCCTTTTACAGACAGAAGTCACAAGGTGCTTCACATAAAAAGCAT
>JBAMIG010000001.1:18159630-18177127 GCA_037177335.1 Kiunga ballochi | reverse complement strand
CACACACACACACACACACACACACACACACACACACACACACACACACACACAAACACACAAACACACACAAACAGTTGAGTGAGTGTATGACTGTCATTCTGTTTGATTTTAGTTTTAGCTCAATTTTGATTTTGTACACATTTTATTTACATTCTGTCTCTGTATATTATATATATATATATATATATATATATATATAAAGTAAATAGAAAATAAAATGATTTAAAGATAAGGACCCAAAGGAAGGAGGCGAGAGTGAGATGGACAGCCTGCTTGCTAGAGGGAGTCATTGAGAGGGGAAGAATTGAAAGTGGGAGTGAATTAGAGAAGGGAAGAGGTTAGTGATGGTGGTTGTAAAAGAATCACTGTTCCTTTAGAGCGCTTGATAGTTTTTCAGCAGTCATTTAGTCATTAATGTGTAAAGTATACCACACAAACACACACACAGTGTGCCGGTCCATGCCTGAATTACAGTAGCATTTAGCTGTCGTCAAATTTCTAATGGTCCCTAAATAAATACCCCAAAGCAATTCACAAAAAAAGCACAAGGTTACATTCAATTTGCGTGCATATGAATATAGTCTCCATGTGTAGTATGTTGCTGCTTTTTTAAAAGAACAAAGCTCTCTCATGAGCTCTTGGGGCTTTACAGTAAAAATGGGTTGAAGATTTAAATCTCCGGGAGAACATCGAGCTGTAGATCAGATGGAGAAAGAGGGAGAGATGAGCAGACAAGTCGAAACCTATTCTTAGCCGGCTGCTGTTAACTGCCTTGGCATCATCACACATTTGCACACACATGCACACGCACACATCCTCACAAGCATCCGCACACTGAGGAACCAACACGCCGCACATTTGTCATCCGTATAGACCTGCAAAAGATGTGTATGTGTGGATGTGATGGCTAGATGTAGTGATGAAGAGGGAAAAGAGTTGGAATAAAGCAAAAGACAAAATAGAAGGAAAATGTAGAACATGAGGCATGGAGAGAAAAGAAGAGATAACCGATGTTCTTGTCCTTGTATCAGCTCTAATTCCCCCTAATGTACCTGGTATTAAAGGGGGAGTTCACCCATTTTCTCTGACCTTGACTATAGCAGTCAGAGGAGCTCTGGAGATACAGAGCTGGCAGAAATTGTCTGGCTATGTGCCAGCAGTTAGTCTCCATGTCTTTCTAAGAAAAAAGTGAATTACTCCCTTTTTTCATTGCTTCATATATTTTACATGTTCTATCCACCTTTCTGTCTCTCTTATTTTTCCCCCTTCAACACACGAATACATTGTTGTTTATTAATTGCTTGAAATACACTTGATGCATTAAATAGATTTAAAACTTTATGGTTAATTGCTTTCAGTTCAAAACATAATGAAAAACTAAAGCAAATTTGTTTGCAAAAAAGAATAATACCATAATAACAACTTAAGTCTTAAAATACAGTTAAACCCTGCTGCGGATCTGCAAATATATTTCAGTTGATACTTATAATCATGCTTAGTGAAATCTGTATATAAACAGACAAAGAGACTGTTAAATGTGTAGTCTACTGCAAACATTGACATTAAATGCCATATTTTCATCACAGAAACCATGTTTGCTATTTACAATGTAACATGTCATAAATCTGTCACAGGTACACTATGGTGTAGCTCTGAATAGACTAATGAAGTAATCAATAATGAAAATTTAAAGAAGCAAGATTTGTGAAACAGACTGTGCTTTGTCTTGTAATAACATGTTTAAAGGTTCCCCCTCAGTGCATGCAAAGTGTTCTTATGCAAAACAGATAAACCCTGAGATAAGTAAACACATTGGATAACGGTTCCACTTTACTGCTGTTTTGCATAATTGGATAAGAAGCATATATTCTTTCTTTAAATCTTGCTAAGGCTAAAAAAGTGCATCATTGAATAAATGCTACTGCTCATCAGAAACACTCATGAGAACTTTAGCTTACTAACCACTAACTTAATTTATTTTAGCTTGGTTAACATATATCTTAAATCAGAGATCTAAGTAAATAATTATGTGCTTGACTATTTATTTTCAAAGCACTGTTTTTTTCAGTGACCATGCTAAGCTAATACTCTGCTGTTTAAGAGTGCAAAAACATCCCTACCTAAACATGTTTTCACAATACATTTTAAATAAGTGTTTAAAATCTCTAACTTTAAGTATAAACACAAGTCTATATGATGTGGATATTGGAAATGTCATCAATTTGAATTTATTCATGACTGACTTGTAGACCTTTATATTATCTCCACAATGTTGGGAGAAACAGACAGAATGTCAATTAAATCAGAGAGACCGTCAAGACAAAAACAGTCTTTTTGGAGAAGATGGACAGAAATGCAATGGTGATAAAGAGACATGAAAAGATCCATTTCAAAAGCTTTGTGCCAGGAGGAAATTAGAACTTCACCTGTATGTCCTTACATCTTTTCTGAAAACTCACTTGTTAGAATAAACTCAAAGATTTATTAAGATAAGAAGGTTTAGTATGATGACATACATAACATACAGTTTAGATATTTTCACCTCTGTTCTTCTTCTGCACTCTTTCCCATTATCTGCCTTTATTCACACCTTTGTTCCTGTATCAAACATCAACTCTTTACATTTAACTAATGAACTCAGATTAAAATAGTGAACCTGTCTTCATTTGCTTCATCTGTGAGTGTTTTGTGAAGGCTAGGAAAAAAGAATTTGTGACTTTCAGTGTGTGGGTATTATGACCACAGTCTGAAACAATCTCACTAAAGCCCTTTTTCATCTCAGTACCTCTCAGCCGCACTTTGTCATTCCGTATTGTACTTAATGAAGCAAAAATGTCATTAACAGTTTTTTGACAGTAAATAATATCCTGCTCAGTTATAGCTTAATAACTTGTCAAAAAAGATTAAAATGAAAAAATAATGTTTTGTGTCTCCATGATTTATGGATAGGGCTGTTTTTCACATCACCAAACCGTTCATACAATTTCTTTAACACTGAATACAACCAATGACTATTAAAAGCTTCTTGTGGAAATTTCTGGAAAGCAAACTAACCCTGTGTATAATGATCTAATTCCTCTATAAGCAAAATATTGTTCCACAAAAAAATCTTGTGTTGACAAATAACACCAAATATAACAGGATCATAGTGAAATACAGGTGAGAGTGAGGATATTTTTCCTACTTAATTACCTTGTTGCAAAAGTTTAACAGCGCTAAAGGTGTTCCCGAGTCTCTGAGTAGTTTTTACAAAATATCCACGACTCTCCATCTCAAACCTTAATCCTAAAAAATTAGCATCTTTTATTGTTTTAAGTTGAACATCTATCGTGTTTGGTAATAAGGTAAATGAAAAACTTTACATTTTTAATTTTGAAAAGTTTCTTTTGACTGAACGAGGAAAATAGTTTATTTGCTCTAAACATTTTGCTTTTTTTTTTATCTATGAAGTAAAAAATCATCGAGATACAGACCTGATAGCATAATATAAGAAGTGACAAAGATTTTGTTAATCTTATTGAAGCAAGGTGACTGATTTGCTGGCAGCAGTCCTTTACTACATTACCAGTGACATGTTCATTAGCTTGCCTCAGGTGGCAGTTTTAGCTGTGCTAAGCTAACTGTGATTGCTACTGTAGCAGCAGCATTGTTGTGGAGCTGTTCTTACCCTGCAGGTGTCTAAATTTGAGGCAGTTCCGGTGAAACTGACTGACTTATGACCCATACACAAGGGTGGATTTCACCCTGATTACTCATTGTTTTTTCTCATTGAAAATGATATTGGCAAATATGGGTTATCGTTCTGTTTCTACACAACTACTTGTTTTTGTTATTGTACTGTACTTGGACATATTTGCCATCTGCAGAGGAAATTTTAGGAAAAGGAGCATCTTCAGCCTTAGTCAGGCCATCTTTCACAAAGGACACATGCTGTTTCCGCAATGCAGTGATTGTCATTATAACCTCATCACCTCTGCTTCTGTGTTGAGATGAACTCTCTGATGTTTGAAAAGGTGGTTTTTACACACCTATCTACACATTAGCTGTTCATGGGGCTCAAATATCTCCATCCCTGCGTACCAGAGTGGACAGAGAGCAATAAGTAAACAGCACTGTTCTGGCGGAAGAAGAAGTAGTTCCTACCGATCTTGAAAGTTCAATTATATGTAGTATAAATGTTTGTATAGAAGGAGAAGTGTTATGTGGCCCTACAGCAATCCTGCCGAACTTCCCGGTAGCTACTCCTTGCCTCCATCCCACTGTCAGCCTGTACCTAATAGCATTGATCTGGTTGTGAGCGTGGTGCCAGTGGTGGTTCAGGAAATACAGAGCGGAGCAACTTTAGGAGTGAGCGGTTATGTTAAACAGCATCTAAATGCATTCACTAATACTGGTTTTGGTTACCGGAGCTAGACTGAAAATATCCACAACTAAAGCCCTGGAAAAAAAAGACTGGCTCTGGATGGTCTACATTTAATACATGAAATTCGGATAAATCTTTCTTCAGTAGTTATATGCTCTGTGCAACATTTTCTCCACAGTTGTGAAATTGCAAGCCAGTCAAAAAGAAATCAGTTAAAAATTGCTATTCGCTGGGAAGTAATTAAAAAGTCACTCTTGACATACAGCATATTTCAGCCCCAGATTAATGTCCACTGATAACATTTTAATGGAATATATATTGATTTACTCAATCTGAGAGGCTGGTGTCCATACCCAGAGGATCATTTTACAATCTGCCGAAGCTCTTTGAACAGGACTCAAGGTACTGAACTTGTTCTTAAACTATATAAACTGGATGACCCCCCCTATGGTTACTTATGGATTTCCTTAGTTTAAACTGATAAAAACAGTTCTTGCAGTCATGACCCATAGCTTACACAGCATCTGTTATTTATTGTATATTATCCATAACAGTGGCACCAGATGGATTTGTATTGTACTAATTGTGTTAAGTGGTATTTGCTTGTTGTAACCCAATTTTTGTTTTTTGTGATGTAAATATGTGTGTGTGTGTGTGTGTGTTTCACATTCAGTTCTGCCAGCTGCTCTCTGCCATCAGGAATCAGTTTGATGGAACTCAACACACACACACACAAATCCATGCACATGCATGCAGATACTTCACCTACTTCACTCACATCAGATTGTCTTGGCACCGAGGTCTTTCTCTGTGTAAAAACCATTTAACACTTAAAGTTAGTATTCATTGTATCCTGGAGAATTTGAGAGGATAGGGGAACAGATGAAGGTGAAAAGCAAGTTTGAGTGAACAGATCAAGCAAGTGTGAGAGCTAGAGAAAGTAGATGGCAGTAGGAGAAATTCAAAAACAGGAGACAAGGTGTTCTACCTTGCAGGGTGGTCAAGGCCCCTTCCATTCAAAACGTAATAAATAAAAATCCTGTGAGCATTGCAATATAAAGCAAAATGAGATCGTAGATGAGCAAGGCCCCACCAGATATGTGAAGGGCACAGCTGTCTGCTTGGTGTTAACCACCATTCATTCTTTGTCTCTCACTGTTAAGGTTCAGTTCTCACAATTTTACAGGCTCTCTGTAGAGCACACACGGAAACTGTTGGGATGAAATTGATCAATTGGGTTCCAGAAATTTAAATTGCTTTGCAACATTAGAGACAAATGCAGCAAAATACACCAAATCTAAAATACATATCTGATTTTTCCAGCTTTTTTGTTGGATTTTATTTGCTGAATGATGAAGACTTAATCACACCATGAAACATCAGCAACTTATCAATTAATTAAATCAATATTTCTCTAATGTGGACTCCTAGTGCTTACTGCTCTAGTGCATGAAAGTCGAGTGTGATAGAAAAGTTTAAACACATTTTTAAAAAGGTAGAAAAGAAAAAACTAATTAATAGAAAGACATGTTTGCTTGCTTTAGTGCTTAAACTCAGCTCTTTTTGGGTCAAATCAGTCAAGCAGCTGTCCAAAAATGTAGAGTTGAGATGCCTCTAAATAAACTCAAAGCACTTTTTAATGTAGCTTAACTCATTTTAATATTAATAGTCTCAATGAAAATTTTATAGGTGTTATCACAACCACAAAAAAATGTGTCACTTTTGGAATTTTTTTTGCGATTCCCAATTCATGATAGTTCAAAAACAGAAAATCACTGAAAGATTTATGGAGGGCATACAGGCTGCTTTAACTTGCCCTTTGGAAAATGAAAGTGGTACTCTTAAACAGAAATATAGAGTTATTGCATGAACAGGAGAATTTGTTTGAGATATATTTCAGAGCACATAAAATTTTAAATGTTTTATCAGTTCAGGGCATTAAAACGTCATCAGTCTATAGTCTTTTCATTAAGATTATTGTGATTTATATTTGCCTCCTATAAAAAGGACAAACCGATATAAAGTAACTAATTATTGTGGCGATAACATGAATGATAATTGGACCTCATACCGTGCAGTCTTTTTATTGATAATCCACAGATAATATCGTAATGGCTGTGTTTGTATAAGTTAAGCAATATGGTAATGGCAGTGTGGCTCACTTATTATGTGTGATATGAAATACTGGGAACAAGTGTTATACAATTATACACTGCAGGGTGCATGACTTTAGGTTGTTGCCTTACTCTGGTGTTTATTCACTGACTTTCTAATTGAAAAAAAAAACAATATCCCTCCATTTAAAGATTTAAAATGCAGAAAATGCACTTAGTTTTTGAGCTACTACTCGGTCATGTTAACAAGTGGCAATGTTTTCTGTTCTTACAGAGGATACAATGATGTGCTCTAAAACTGTCATCTGTAATGAATCTAAGCGTGTCGTGATAAACGGTGTCAAGGGGCCCCTGCATATGGAGCTGCTTCATCCATGTAAATCACATCAGAGCAGTCAAATGCCAATAAACAATGTTGTCTATACAGTCTGCAACTCACTTAAAGTAAGACATTATTTATTTCTATGAAGGTACCTGAATATACTTCAGCTCCATGTGGATTTTCATTTTGAGTGAGAAAGAGATAGATGGGTGACACATTTATAGAAAAAACAACATAAATGATCTCATGAAATGTAATACAATGATTTTGAATAAAACTGAATATAAATTTACCTTATCCCATGGGGGGATTTTAAATATGCTACCTTGTGGCATTTGATAATATGTAGATGTTCTATGTTTATTCTTCAGGTTTGTGAAACTTTACAGGAGCTGCTAAATAACATCGCTGAAGTGTTTGTATTTGATATTTGGATCAGAATGGACTAACATATCCCATAATGAAAATGCTGGATTACAATCTGAGAACAGTAATTGTTGCAGGATATGATTTACATAATTTTCATCAGACTTCTTCAGTTATTGTTGGTGGTATATGATCTCCTTTCCTATAAAAAAAACTTGATCACGTTTTCAACCACTTATAAAGAAAATATGATGACCAATCTGTATCAAATAAGTTTCCCCTCAGGGCTGTGAGATTTAATTTATTTAATATTTACTTCTCACCCCAATATCTGAAAGATGAATAAAGACATTTAATGGAAAGAATAACTTCCTATCAGTTTGTTAGTTGTCTGAGTATTACTGTAAAAAATATATTGACTTCATTTATTTAAGCTTTAAGAAATCCATCCATCCATCCAGTTGCTACCACTTATTCCCAAACAGGGTCGCAGGGGGGCTGGAGCCAATCCGTCAATGGGCAAGACACCCTGGACAGGTCGCCAGTCCATCACAGGGCAAACACAGAGGGAGAAACAACCATGCTCACTCACACTCACTCCTATGGACAATTTAGGGTCTCCAATCAGCCTATACCCAAGGTGCATGTCTTTGGACTGTGGGAGGAGCCGAAATACCCGGAGAGAACCCACGCTAACACTGAGAGAACATGCAAACTCCACACAGAAAGGTTCTAGTCAGAAATATTACAATATACAATAAAAATGGCTCAATTCACAACATTTACTAAACATTTTGCCAACTACTTAAAACATGAACATATATATATATATATATATATATATATATATATAAAACCTGACAACTGAAGTTTTGTAATGTCATGATTCTTTGCTTGGCTGGGATGCAGTGGAAACAAGCTGCTCTATCAAAATATAGTAAATATAAGATGATAGTTAAAAATATTATTATGTAACTTATTATATAATTAATTTTGCTTTATTAATCTTGTTTGGTTATACATTTTGCAATTCTCTATACATACTGAAAAAAGCAGTGGGCTGCACATCAGGTGCAGTTTTTGGGGTTCATGGCATTTCTTCAAGGTCCCACAGTGGATCACCTCTGTTGGCACTGTGCGGACCTACATCTCCAGAACCATGCCCACCTCTCCATCCACTTGGCTACGATATCCCCCAAAATATTATGAACAAAGCTTGTCATGTAAATAGTTTTAAAAGAGAAATAGTTTAATATTTTTCATTACTGTGTAATTTCCATGTACTGTAGAGCTCAGTGGTGCTAAAAATGAGTCTGCTGTTTATTAAAGTATTTTTTAAGCAGCACTATGAATGATTACTCTTTGTGTGCCAAAGATAAGAAAACATATTGTTGATTTTGTATAATCAATAAGGCCTCATTGAACATTGTTCTTTAAATATTAACCCTAGTAAGGGTGAAGAGAAGTTGAATGGTGGACATTTACAGGTAAATCATGTTCATACTTGTCGATTCTTATCTTGAGATTGCTTGCAGAACAAAACCTGTACCTGGCCAAAATCTTGTTTGCTTCTGCAGCAAAACTATTAACAGTAACCCAAGGAGAAAGATTGGAGGGAAAGAATGAAACTGGCAGTGTGGAAAAGAGATGAATTGGTGGAGGATGAGGGGAACAAGAGATAAGGAAGGGAGCGGCACAGCAAGCGGAGAAGTGCCTTGTCAAAGTCAGAGGGGACCTGGAGGAGAAATAGAGGGAGAGGAGAAGGAAAGAAGAGAAGAGATATGGAAGATGGGAAGAAGCTGCATGTGCTTTGAGAGGCATACTTTGAGGATGAGAGCATTGTGAACGCCGAGTGAATGGAGCATATGAATGTGGGACAGGGTGAGGGGGATGAAAGCATTGAGACAAGGGGGGAGGGGGGAGGACTGCCAATAAGATTAATGTATATACAGAGTGAAAGAATAAGATGGATGGACATAGTGGGGTCAAAAAAAAGAAGGCGAGATGTAAGAAAAGAAGCATGAGTGAGTGATATCATGATGGTGGATGGGTTGCACAGAAGTAAGCAGCGGGTCACTAACAGATTTACATCAGGACAATGTATCTTGTACATCCACAGGTTAGTTAGGTTTAGTTGCTCAGTAGTAGACCGTCTGGCCCATCAACATCATATATCATCGACATACATTTGACCCTTTGATTACAAGTTACATTATAGATGTCCATCAGACAACGTTTGAGGACTGTGGTAATAAACATGTTATTACAATGAAAGGGTCATATATTAAATGAGTGATTGATGAATTTTTTCTTTATTCTTATAGGATTGGCATACGATTGTGGGTAAGGATGGCTTTAAAATTCTCCTTTCAAATGACATTTATTAATTCCATTAAATTATAGTCATCAGTTTATCCATTTTTACTTTTATTCTTTTTTAAAAATCTTTTTAATCATTTATTGTCATACATCAGTAAATAACAAGTTGTAAGATGAAAAATTTGTAGCTATCTGAATTTGGACATAACATAATAGTGACCAGACAAGCTAGTTAGGAACAGCTTTCCACACTTTTCCAACATTGGTAAAGCTTTGTCACTTTCATCCCTTATGCCCTTCTTAAAACAACTGGGCAGAAGAGTCCTATTTCTTTAAGTTAGGAATCTTTATTTGACCTTTTACCAAAATTTGAAACATTTTTTAAACATTTTTTTGGTACTTCTACTATTTATTAGGTTATTCAAGTCAAAATTTTAGTTTAATCTTCTTAAACTTTACTTAAATCTTCCGCTTTGTGTTAGCTAACAGGGGCAGGAGACCAGTTACCTTTTCTAGTGAACAACAAGGTTTTTCATAAAGTTTCTACCCTTAAATGATGAAAAATGTCTTAGAAACTTTATGTATCAAATATGATATTTTGTTATTTAGGATTCATTTTCAAAATGTTGAATCAATATAGTTTATTCAGTGCAGGAGAAAAAAAGTATTCTCAAACATAAGGTGAGCATTAGCGGGAATGAGCGGTGCAACATGTTGAAACGATACAATGTGCTATGCAAATCTATTTACTGATGACATGCACGGTTGATTTGTCAGCAAGTTTCCAAACATCTTGAGAAGTTTGACAAGTAGAACTACTTTGGGTAAAAAAAAAAAGCTCTTGCAATGTTATTTGAGAACTTTGATAAAAGATGGATAAAAACTGGACAGGGGAGTGGAGGGTTTCTAAGGATAAACTAGTAGTACAGGACAGGTTTTGTAGGTCCATGGGGAAAAGAAAAAAACTGTTTACGCGACCAGTGTAACCTGCAATCTGCCAGATAAGGCGGAAGCTAGAAACATCCAGCTGTTTTCTGCAATTTATCTTATCTACAGAAGTGGTGACAACTAGAGAGAAAATAGAAAAATAAGGCAAAGGCCTCGTGTCTGGGACTGCTCACTACACCAGATGAAACTACAAAGGTCTAGCGAGAGCAGCAGGTCTACAGTATGTGCATGTAGTAGTAGTGACAGTATAAAAGACTGATGATGCCTGTCCTCCTGTATGTACTAAGAAACTCAGCTGTCATGCTCAGCTGGGAAAAGAGACAACATAAATCAAGAAAGCAGTGCAAGCTTTGGCCCTTAACATGACTTCAAGCTTGTTAAAAAAGAATTTAGATTAAATTTAGCATATTTTTTCCTTGACATGGGTTGCACGGTGATATAGTGGTTAGCAATGTGGCCTCATAGAAAGAAGGCTTCAGGTACAAACCTTGATTAGGGAAGAATCTTAACTGTAGCCTTTGTGGGGATTTTGCATGTTCTCCATTTATATACACAGGTTTTCTTTGCGTACTCTAGTTTCCTCTCACAAAGACATGCATGCTCACTTAATTGGTCACTTAATTCACCTTAGCAGTGAGTGCTAGCACACATGTTTGTTTGTCCCTCCCTGCTAACACTGCTATGGACTACAAATGAATGAATCCCATGACATCCATGATGTCACTTTAAACCAGTCATATCTTCTCATATATGGATGTTCAAATTGCACAAATAAACTGTATCAAATCAATTCAAATAAAAGTTTATTTATAAAGTTTATTTATAAATTTTATTCATAAAGTTTATTTATAAAACACTTTTGCATATCACAAGGTAAACAAAGTTCTGTTCAACAAAAGAAAAACAAAACAATAATAGCAAAGAAGAACAATACAAGTAACATATAAGACAAAGAAAATAGAAGAAATCATGTCTTCGTGGTAGTAGTGTTAGTATATACTACTTAATTACACAAACTGTTAATTATACATCTCATAGAAGCAGTTTAAACATGTGGTCTTATGATTTATACCTCTTAAATTAGCAATACGCAGCTTTCTGAACATGAAAATGTGCACTTCTGACTTGTTTTGATGGCAGAGGGACTTTTATTATGTAGATCCCTGGGGCTGAGAGAAAGCATTTCACAAATTTTGCTTTTGGGTCATGTCACATTTCAGGCAAGACAAGTTTATTTGTACTACACCTTTTATTTACATGACAATTCAAAGTGGTTTTGTTTATTATTTATGTATAACTTTAAAAGCAGTACGGATGTTGTAAAGAAAAGACAAATAGCTAAATATTGTCAGTGAAATCAAAATCTTTAAAAACTTGATCCGTTAAAAGTTACTGTGCAGATTTCAAGCATAGACATTTAAGATTTGAAATGTTTTTAATCTTGATTTAAAAGTTTTTACATTTGGTTAAAGTTTTTGTGAAAGAATTTGTTCCGCTTGTTTGCAGCGTAACAAAGTTATTTTCATGCTGAGATGAGGTCAGAAGCCAGACAGGAATATATCAAGATTTCCTCTATTATTTAAGAAGTCATTCAGCTGGTTAAATACAACTTTCTCAGTTATTCTCAATTATCTTGACCCTTTGTGTTGAATAAAAAGAGAGGTTGGAGACAGGTCTATAGTTGTTTGATATGTAAGAAACTGTGTGTTGATACAGGCTGTCTTAATGCTGGCCAATTGTCACCAAACCAAGTTCATGCTGTTACACCTGCTTGCTTAAAGGACCACCGATTAAAAAGATAAAGCAAGTTTATTTATGTACCACACTGCATCATGTATAAGACCAATCAAAGTTTTACATAAAGCTATAAAAGCATTCAATATAATGCAAAGAAAGCATTAAAAATAGTAAAAGGCAACAATAAACAATAAAAATCACAATAAAATAAAAAATTGAATTAAAATAATTGAAAGCAAAACAAGCTAAAAAATTACTGAGAAGATTTCATGCAAACACCAAGAGAGAAAAAGAAGAATGTTTTAACCTGGATTTACTCTTGAATGCACAAGTGGCATAAACGGCTAAATGCTGCTTCTGCATGGTTGGTCTGGACCCCGGTCTGAACCAGATGACCCGAGTCTCTAGATCAAAAATCTCTGCAAGGTTTATATTCTGGTTGCGTATCACTGATCTATTCCGAGCCAAAATCGTTCTGGGATTCTGTAAACGATTAGTAGGCCTAAAAAAATCTCTTCTGTGAGTGACAGGTAGCCAATGTAAAGATTTTACACCTGGTGTGATATGCTCAGATCTCTTAATCCTACAAAAAACAAAAAGGAAAAAAAAAAACAGGAAGAAGAAAATCTATCCATTAACTTGGACAAAAACAGAAATCCTTCCCCTCTTGCAAGCCAATCTGTGCAAGCGAACCAAGGTCTGGTAAAACAGCATTATTGTGCCTCTTGCATATCTTTATTAGCAGATTCTTTTCCATCAATAACTTGAAAAATAAAAAACCCTGAATGTGTTGGAAAGATTCTATGTAAGGGTGACTGTATTTTGTACTTAAACTGTTCATAGCAGAACATTTTAATGAGAATTGTAAAAATATAATTAATTTTATAGTTTTTTTTTTTACTGATGTCTTATTGTTTTAGACTCCATATGTGCCCATATTTTAAAACAGCCTCACATCCTTTTTGCATTGTTCACCACTAGGACAGTTTGTCCAGATAGAGGATTAGTTGAGAATGTGTGTGAATGTATCTCTGAACTTGCTGAGTGAGTACAAGAGCAAGTGTGAAAGAATAGATTGAGGGAGCGGTACTGATAATAGGTGGCTCTGTCTGGGTGTGAGAGACGAGGAGATGCAGAGGGAAGTGAGAGAGGATGGATGGACTGGAGCAGCAGGACGAGTTGAGATAATGGCTAGACATAATATCCGGCAGACAGAGGCGGGAAGAGTGACAGAGAGGGAAACGGGGAAAAAGTGGGGAAAGACAACAGGTAAGGTGAGAGAAAATGTGGAGGGAAGCCTCAGTCGATGCAATGGGTGGAAAGATGGGTGTCCAGGAAAGAGCATAGATAATGGGCTGAAATCTAATGTAGGGAGAGGTGATGGAGGCGGGGAGGTCTTAAATGGTATGGCAGCATGAGTGAGGCCATGAGTGAAGATAGGAGGTTTTTTTTCTATCTGATGTCTGCAGGAAGAAGTATTTATACGGATGAGAAAGAAGGATGGAGAGATAAATAAAACAATTCTCACAAATTTAAGCTCTCAGGAATGTAATTGCACTTCATTGTGGACTTTACTTATTCTGAATGTTTTTGTTAGGGTTTTGCTTTGTGTTTTGCGGTGAATCTAAGATTTAAATCAGTGTTTACGGTGCAGCTTTGGGTTAGCTCAGAAAGATTCCTGCACATGAAAGCAGCACATATCCAGCTCATGACAAATTGTCTGATTCCTGTAAGAGGATGGCCTTCATCTAATATCTGAAGGAAAGTAAAGCGGGAGAACAGAAGAGAAAAGGGTGGAGATATAAAGAGCTGGCTGCATTGATGGAGAAGAGTCTGGTGTCTGGCACCTGAAAGGGAAGGAGTGCTGGAGAGAGAGACAGGAATGCACAGAAAAATAGAGAGTTTGAACATAAATGATGAGATAGGTCTAATGTGTAGAGGAGTTGCAGAGGACATGTGGGTGGAGAAGTGGGAGAATGGATGAATGTTGGGACAGAGTACAAGGATGAATGTGGGGAAGAGAGGAGACTGAGAGGGAGAGATGGATAGATGGACAGTGGAAGAATGAGTGTAGATAATGGCCTAGCCTAATGTCTAGAGGGCAGACATCCATCTGAGTGACCGAATTATAGTCCGGCTCACTTTCTACCGACTAATTACTGGAACACACTGGACTGCAGCTTTTGTCTTTCTCTCTGTTTCAGCACTCAGGGTGAGTTTGAGGGCTTACACAAAGTGATAACAGGCCTCTGTTCAGTTCATACATCAGTTTACCTGCCCTCTTTCTTTGCCTTGTTAGCACCGAACCTCGCGTGCGTTCCTTGCCTAGCAGATGGCTTTCCAAAGCAAATTCAGTTTATTACCTTCCCACCCACATTGCTCATTTGCTTTATTTTTCACTTCCCTGCTTTCTCGTCAACAATCTTTTTTCAGGCCTAATCTAAAAAAAGAAACAGCTGCCTGTCTTTTATTCTTTTTGTTAGTACCATTGTTAACACACTTTTGTTTAACTTTATGTTTTAGGAAGTAAATTAGCAGACTAACAACTAGCAACTATAATTTATCATCGCCCTGCTGCTTCCACTTTAAATCAAGTTTAATTAAATTTGTTGACCGTGTTCCTAATGGTGAAACAGTAACCATTTATCTATGCAGCTTTTGTATTTCATAAACATAAGTACTAAAATAAAGGAACATCCAGTATAAAATGCATTTACAGGATGCTACCATCTGTAGCACCTTCAGCCAGCTATGGTATAAATTCTTCATGTGTCTGAAGTTTATGGGGGGCACAGATACAGCACACCTCTTTTACAAGAAGTTCCATTATTTAGTGTTGTGACTGTGGAGAAGTCATGTCTTTGGCACAGTTGAATCTCCTGCTAGATTGAGATTTAGTGTCGGGCACTGCTTTGGGATTCAGTTAACACCGTTCCAAGGCTTATCAAACCAATTTCCTTTTGTTCCCCATAGATGCAGCTATTATCTTCCTGGAAGATTGAACATATTCTCTCACTCAACACATTTAATGTGCCGTCAAAGATGTCCACTGTAGCTTAACCATGCCAGGAAAACGCATCCCACATGGGAGAGCTGCAGCAGAGACAGTTCTGTTTGTTGGGCAGCATGTGAAAAATGGCACATGTGGCCCTGTGATTTTCTCCATAGGATGTTCTGCACTGTAGTTCATCATATAAATATATTTTAGGCATTGTAAGGTGATCATTGAGCTTTGTGTAATATGTGAAAATTTCATGCAACGAAAAATAAAAGATTAATTGTTTTTTGTAACTTAGAAAGAAATTAATCAATTAAGGAGGATGTGCCTATGTACCCTTAGCTAAATTTTTTGCAAAACATTGTATAGATTCTGTCTAGAGTCCTACCAAGTCAAGCATTAAAACAGTATTTTCTACACTGCAAACATCCCTGGACCTAATTTCCAGCACATTCATCCATGACCGAGTAATAAATGTACATTACTGTCGTTTGTTCTTTATCTGACTTTGCACCCACAACCTTACAATTATCAGTTGTGTTTGTTTCCTTTAATCAAATATATTTATTGGGGAAGTTTTGGAGTCAGTGTTTTGTTTTGCTCTAAGGTCAAATAAAAAAAAAAAAAACCTTTACTGCATGAGAACAAAAGGTCACAGTCTGGGATAATCTACTTTATCAGCTCACAGATCTTTTCCAACTGATCATTTTACCAATCAATCAAGTTCCTTTGGGATTTAAACTCTTGCTGTATTTGCTTGTTTCCTTCAGTGAGCGTAAAATTATTCACAGGACAACAAGACAAACTATTTAATTTGAAACACTACAGGACACTGTGTCCTACAGTCGGCATACACCTGTGTTTGTGCGTGTGTGTTGGATGTTAATGGGATGTCTAGAAGTGGCTATTATACAGTAGTTATTAAGGAAAAGTGAAAAGGACAAAAGTGCAAATGTGTTTCAAAGTGGAGCTCTGTACTCACCGCACTGCATGTGTACATTTTTTGCATGCATACAATACACATGCCATATCAGGTTTTGAATACAGCAAATACATATTGTTTGCTTAAAATTCAAACCCTTTCTTCAAGATCAGTAATTTGCAGTTAAACTTGCATGATGTAAATATGGGGGGAGTTTGCATCTTATTGCATCAGTATTTCAATAATAACATCTTTCCATCTTAAGCACACTGAAAGGTTTGTTGTGTTTATGATGCACAAATTTGTGTAGAAAAATCTTCTCTCTCTATGACAAAGAAGACTAACTACCTGTCACCTATGTGCAGTTCTGAATTCTCATAGTGAAATATAGCCTTTCATCTCATTTCTGCAAAGTAAATGCAACTGAAATGACTTGTTTATGGCAAAGGTGTGTAGATGTGGAGAATTTGTCAATTATCATGCAACATGTCTTCAACTTTAGAGAATTTGTTGTGTAAAATGATTACTGGCCACGTTAAACAGTTTAGTTATTTCAACCAGAGATGATTATTAAAGTGATATGCTAATTTTTAATAACAAAAAGGCCACAAAGTTGTTATTTAAATGTTTAATAAATTCATGAATACCAATAGTTTGTAAAATGATTTTGATTGCAACTATATACAAACACATTCTGACCAAATCAGCTTTTAATAACACCTTTAAATAATAAGGCACCTTAACCCAGCTTCTTTGCTATAAAAGTTAAATTATTTCTGAAACTCCATCCATCCATTTTCTGCCGCTTATCCGAGGTCGGGTCGCGGGGGCAGCAGCTCAAGGAGGGTAGACCAGACTCCCCTCTCCCCAGCCACATTCACCAGCTCATCTGTGGGTACCCCGAGGCGTTTCCAGGCCAGCCGCAAAATGTGATCAGTCCAGCGTGTCCTGGGTCTTCCCCGGGGCCTCCTCCCACAGGGACATGCCTGGAACACCTCACCAGGGAGGCGTCCAGGAGGCATCTTTTTTTTTTTTTTTTTTTTTTTTTTTTGTCCAGGAGGCATCCTAACCAGATGCCCTAGCCACCTCATCTGGCTCCTCTCGATGCGAAGGAGCAGCGGCTCTACTCTGAGTCCCTCCCGGATGGCCGAGCTTCTCATCTTATCTCTAAGGGAGACGCTGGTCACCCTGCGGAGAAAACTCATTTCGGCCACTTGTACCCGGGATCTTGTTCTTTCGGTCACAACCCACAGCTTGTGACCAAAGGTGAGGACGGGGTTGGGGACCCCGAGATACTTAAACTCCTCCTCTTGGGGAAGGATCCTATTCCCCACTCTTAGAGGGCACTCCACCCTTTTCTGGTTGAGAACCATGGTCTC
This sequence comes from Kiunga ballochi, assembly GCA_037177335.1. Lineage (NCBI taxonomy): Eukaryota > Metazoa > Chordata > Actinopteri > Atheriniformes > Pseudomugilidae > Kiunga > Kiunga ballochi. Next base: position 18,159,656 of record JBAMIG010000001.1, on the reverse strand, counting down.
AGATTTAGAGGTGCTGATTTTCATCC
>JBAMIG010000001.1:18148111-18159614 GCA_037177335.1 Kiunga ballochi | reverse complement strand
GCACAGTACAGCAGCCAGACCACCATTCTGGCTGCTTTGATGCTGGACAAGACACGTTAAAAAAAAAAAAAAAAAAACTAAAACCTAACTGGACATCCTCTTGGTTTTGCACAGAGTACTGTTTAACCTTTTAAGTACCACAACAACAATGAACAATACTGTTTGCATCACTAGCAATGTTGACGATCTTAAACGGTTCAATAAACAAAACTTTATTAGGGGTATAATGACGCACCAAAATCCTGGTCTGTCATGTGTTTTGGTTTTAAGAGGACAGTTTGGGTCTTCTTCAGTTCTGCAAAGGATCAAACGCAACTATATAAAAGTACTTAACTTTTGTGTGAACAAAAACACGTTAAATGAGGTTTGACATTAAACCAAAAAACAAAAACAATTCTTTAATGATAGACTCTTAAATAATGAAAATATTGCATAAATAGCTATGCTTTTTAATGGGCAAAATAGTATGTGCACATTGATATATAAGGGAAAAGTGTTTCAAAAGAAAACAAAGATAGTTACTCAAATTTGTACAACTACTAATATAATACACAGTTCTATATTTTCTTTTTTTTAAGTGAAATTTTATTTGCAATTTTTTTTGTAAAAATAAAGTGACATACAAGATAATGGGGTTTAAATAATAAAACAACTGTGTGGAGGAACACATTTTCAGTCGTATTTAGAGGGAAAATTCTTCAACTATTTCAGGTCCAGTCACTTTATAGAGTTTGTTGTTGTTAAGTTAACATGAAGTTCTTGTATATGATGACGACAAACACAGTAAAGTAAGTTTTACAAGGAAAAACAAAGTTCTTTTGACAGACGTTTAAGGTTTGATTGGTACCGATTGTGTTGATGCGCAAGTCAGAGCTAAGCTAAATCCATGTTTCCTACTTGGCTACTTTGGCTCTATTCTTTTGAGTTTTCAGACTCTTATATCAACTTTATTTGAAAATTTAATTAAACTTGGATTGGAAACTTGGAAATTAAACTTTTTCAGGTTTTATTTGAGACTTTTGGAGACTCATAGCTGTTTTGTTTACTCTGGTCATTAATGGGTGCTGCAAGTGACCCAATTCCCATCCAAACGCAATTATCACATCCTTTGTCCCTCAGCAACAACAGCACTCATACAAATCCAAACAAAGTTGCTTTTTGGAGCAAATATTGACGTGCAAGTAAAACATGATAAATTTTAATAAATCAATGACAAAACCTTAAATTAATTAAATAACGTTTTAAATCAAGTAGCTAGCAGATTGCTTTTGTCTTACAGTATCTACTTGTCTCTGTTCAATTTTATTCTTCACTTGGAAGCAAACATGCCTCCAAAAAGAAGATATTAACAACAAAAGTGGTATCTTGTTTCTATTTTGTTATGTACTAGAAAGTCACTTCTCTGTTTAATTGTGAATTTAAAATATTTAAATTTTAATATTTTTATTCAGTTTTTTTTTTTAAATTAAGTTCAAGAAAATGTTTAACTTTTTACAGGTCAGAGGATAATCACTTTCTAGAGACATTCATGTGAAAGGCCAGGAAGATGATTCATTTACATCTTGTGCATGGTGTGCAGGTAGAGTTAAGGAAATATGTGAGGTCTCTCTGGTGGTAAAACCTAACTGAGCAACTGATTGTGAAAACTGGTTAAAATGTACCAGAGGTGAAAGACAATTTTACACATGAACAGTGGAAGCACCCACATATTTCAGTCCTGATGAAAACTAGAAGTGAATGTAAGAAGAATATCGATAAGCAGACACTGAAATGGCAGCTGAAAACAGCGTAGAGAGACACAGTTATTGAAAATGACAGCAAAAACAAACAAACAATAAAGATATCACAGATAAAGGTTGTGGCAAAATGTGACCAATTCAGCTGTGAATGGAATAACTAAGTCAGATGATACCACACACATGGAAATAGAAGGAATCTGAAAATCCAAATTACTAGTGTAGTCTATCTGACTAGAAATGTGCTTGTCTTGGTATGTATGTATGTGTGTGTGTGTGTGTGAGAGAGAGAATGTTTATATGCCATTGTGTTCATTCTAAAGATTGGAGATCTACCTCCTGTTTCGTTCAGTGTTTATTTTCAGTTCAGCATCATGTTGCTGCAATTAAGGGCTACCGCCTCCATGCTGTGTTTGCCTGTATGTGTGTGTGTGTGTGTAAGAGTAAAAAGTAGATAATTAAATCTGGCTTCATGTTTCTACCTGTGGCTGTGTGTATGTGTGGTAATTAAATCTCTTCCATGGTATAGCTGAAGTAATAGAGATATCAGGCTCAGTGGCAGAGTGATTTACTATGATATAATGACTAACGCAAACGGGTGTGTAGGTGCGTGTGCGTGTGTGTGTGTGTAGAGAAGTTACAACAAGTTTTGTTCTTAACTTCATACTCCACAGAATGCCTGCTAGGATACTGATGTTACTTTGTGTTTTTAGTAACTTCAAGAAGGTATTGATTGACATTTATGTTGCAGAAAATGGTAAAACAATTCAAATAGCATTTGGACTTAAGACAGTTTGAATTTAGAGGTGTTTACTGATTTTTTCTATCTCACATTTAAGACCTCACCAGCATCAGCAAGGCCTCAGTTGCATTTAGATCTCCATGTTCTGTTACAATGAGCAATGGTGGACTCCATACAAACTCAAATGGAAGAAAAAAAAAACCTCCTATTAATATTTTACATCAACTAAGATGAAGCAGTTTATTTGTTTTTTTGCCATGGCTGCCTCCTCTTCCTCCTTGTGTGTTTAGTGCCTGCAATAATGCATCATGGCAGCATCTCTGTTGTCACGTTCCTGCAGCTCAATGTTTGTTAATTAGAGGCAGGTATGTAGACATGAAAGAAAGAACAGTGGCACAAAAACATGGATGTGTTGGACAAGCGCTTCCATCTTCAGAATAATTATACTGTTTTAGTTTTAAATAGTAGTTTTTCTGGCTGCCCAATCTGGAGTGAAAGTGGGAAGTTTCCTTTCTTGCTGGTTGAAGTCCAACATGTGGGGTAATTCTGTCAGACAGCTGCTAGATAAGGGTTCTGCTTTCTGCTCGGAAGTCTTGTGGTGGTAAATGTTCTGCCATGATGTGCACACAGTACTCAATCAGAGAGAAAGTAGCCCAGCCCGCTCACTTTCAAATGTTAATGAAATAAAATTATGGTCTGTTCTCTGTCTCTGAAGGCTGAACTTCTTTATTTATCTGGGAAACTGACCACATTTTATTGTATTATGAAAAAATATTTTGAGACTTTATCAACAAAATTTTCCCTTCAGAATCAGGGAAAAGTCTCAATGATATTTTACCAATAGGGAAAAGCTCATCAGTCAAATCTCTCACTGTGCTTTGTAAATGACAAAATAATGCTGCATCACAGAGCAGCTGAAACGTTTTAGAGGCAAGAAAAAGAAAGAAAACTGAAATCTTTTACAGTGAATGCAAATTTCAGAGGAGAAGGAAAAAGAAAATACTCCCTCTGGTAAAAGGTAATAACACTTTTTTTGTATGTTTGGAGGTACATTTAGGACGGTCACAGCATCAAGTTTAAAAATGTAACTAGTGTTTGGGTTTGTCTTTGTGGAGACTTCCTATTTTTGAAGTTTTCTTTATTTCCTTTTACTTTAGTCATTTCCACAAGAAAAGGGGTATAGATAAATAAGAGAATAATCAAGTAAATAAAAGATACATGGGTGCAAACAGTTTCTAAATGAGGACAATGTGTGTAAACAGCCTCAAGCTTTTTTTATATTTAAATTTTTATGTTAAAATTTACTGTAAGCAGCTTCCTGGTGTAAATATAAGACATGGATTTATGTGTTGTGTAAAACCGGATGAAGCAAAGCTCGTCATTAAAACTGCATGTACATGCTGTGTTGGCTGCTAGATACAATTCTGCACTGTCTGGAAACATGCTCACCTTTGGAAGATGTTGGCTCTATCTGACATGAAAAGCTTCATTCTGGAGCAGGATTCCCAACATCTCTGGAATCACCATGGGGAAATCAGTTAAAAGGGTTTAAAAACATTTAATAGGAAAAAGTAATTAAATCTATAATAGATAGATATTGATTGGCATCTTATCAGGGAACTGTATGTAGCTGGCCAACAGTCAATGTGAACTGTAGCTTATGCAATGTTTGTTGTTGAAAATTAATTTTGCTCAAACATGATAAAAAACAGGAATATTAAATTTTTTCAGTGCAACAATCCAGATGTAAAGAACTCATCTTCCTGACTTACTGTGTGCAATCCGTATTGTTCTTTATTGTTACATTTTCTAATAGTATATTGTTTTATTTTGGCAGAGCTTGTTAGAATGAGTTACAAAGGCTCATTATAGATTTTAAAAATGCAGATTTTCTCCCATGTGTCGAACGTTCAAAAGATATAGGGCTCCTATAAAATGGGTCCAATATACTCCTTAGAATCCCAGAAGCAAAGAAATCGATTAGAATCAGTATTCATGGTCATTTCTGCTATTGAATATGATTGAGTCAGGACTTGCTGTTTGTCTCTGAATGCTTGTGTCAGACAGGAAGACCATGTAACATAAGTACAGGGAAAAAAAGCTTCATTAGGTCATAATAATTCAAAGCAATCTCTTTTCTTTGAAACTCATTCTGTTATTAAAAAAATATCCGTTATTAACTCGCATTTTGAGTTTTCATCATTATTGGAGCAGTGCATACAAACACAGGTGTGTGGCAATCAGCAGCTGTCTCTCATGGGAAGTCAGTCCTTTCTAGGCTGGATCCTTACAGTTAGAGTTTGAAGTGGGCCAGAGCCCACAGGAGCAGAGCTTTTCTTTCTCATGTCCAAATTTCTCTGCTCGCTCATTCACCTTTACAGCATCACAACATCACGCAAATTTACTAATGTGTTTAGAGATTCTGTGTCGCCCTTAATGACTGCTTTCATTCTTTTTCTGCCCTTTTCTTTTAAAAACAGCAAAGTGTCTTCATAGTGAATGGTGGATTTTCCTCTTATTAACAGTTTTTTGGCATGTCTCTCTGAATCCATGCAGTTTTAACACATTTCTTTTTTGTTTGTTATATGTTAAAATGTTTGCAGTAGCAATTTTACTGCAAAGGAGACCAGTCCAGGATTTAGCATGCCTCTTGCTCAGTGACAGCTGGCTTATAGGCTCCAGCCCCCCAGAGATCCTGGGTGGGACAGAGTGGCTATAGAAAGCAGATGGATAGATGTTGTCAACCACAAACTTTTCCAGTCCCTTACACAAATAACAATGAAACATTTTTTCTTAATAATTACAACACGACCATTTTTCTGAGGCATTTATATTGTTTTACATCTGTTCTGAAAAGTTGAAGAGGCCTTTAAGCTGAGCTGTGAAACATGGACAAGAACCGAGCAAAGGAGTTTCATTGCTCCTATTCAAGCTCTTACAAAAAATTTCTTGTTAATTCCAGACTGTGGCTCACTACCAAACAAAACAAAGATCAGTCAATTAAAAAAAAAGTTGGATTGTTTTGCAGCAGTAACATTTACAAACATACATGAACACGAGCCCCCTTCACACTCCTTCCCATGGGAAGCTGCTTTGTCCGCTGTTGACATGCAGGCCTCACTTTTTGCCCACACAGTGTGTATCTGTGTGTGTGTGTGTGTGTTTTACATTATTTTTAGGGATTTTCTCCATAGTATTTATTCAGTGATTAGTTAACTGTAGGTTGATTACAGTAGTAGCACAACACTTATGATGATATTTTAATTACCCAAATGCTTGGCCATTATATAACTCTTGCTAATTAGCCTTATGAGGTTTTTTTTCATCTAGTTTTCTGCAGTTGTTTCCAATGGCAGAACTTTTTACTTCTTACTTAAAAAAAAAAAAAAAAAGAAGGCACAATATTTGTCTTTAGTCTGTCACTACAACCTTATTGTGTAAAGACTTCCCCTCTAACCAAGTTTAATCCTGTTTATAGTTGTCCTCTTTTTCAAATCTCAGTTGTTCTACATCTTGGTGTGTTCACTTTTTAAAAGCTAATGAAAAAAAAGAAGCTGCACTGCTCTTTTCTTTCATGCCAAATTCTGTATATTAATGTAGCTGGCAAAACTACAGAACACAAGAAAAGGGAAAAGTGTTTCTGCAATGTCTGATTTTAGCATGTACTGGCTGTATTAGTAGAGCTTTGGCAGCCTTAGTAGAGAGGTTAAGACCAAATCTTTCCCCCTTGTTATTGTAGCCCTAAGCAATGGCATGCACACACATACACACATATACACACACATACACACATATACACACAACACACGCAAATCATGCAACCTTGTACATTCAGAACTAAAGGGACACTTCTCAAATCGAGACCAAGGGGGGGGGGGGGGGGGGGGGGGGGGGGGGGGGGGGGGGGGGGGGGGGGGGGGGGGGGGGGGGGGGGGGGGGGGNNNCAGAATTATGGTAAAATGGACTTATATAGCACCTTTACTGTGTTGACCATTCAGAGCACTTTACACTATATAGTACATTCATCCACACACACAAACACACACACACACACACACGTTCAGGTGAATTATCATTGCTGTGCCCTCAAGAGCACTATCAGTCAAAATGTAATTCAGTCACTACTTGATATACTAGTGTGCAAGCTTGTGTTTGTGTGTATACTGTACAAATCCTGGTGTGCAAGTATGTGGCTCACATTCATATGTGTGTGTGTGTGCGTGTGTGCGTGTGTGCATGTGCGTGTGCATGGGTGTATTTGATATAATGGTAGGCCAGAGGGCGCTGAGAGAAATGGAGTCCAAACTCAAAGGTATTCTTTAGCTTTTATTACCATTATATTGCCAAGGGCAGGGAGAGGGTGAGTGAAGGGGACATAAAGATGGATGGAAAGAAGAAACAGATAACCAGTGAACAAAAGAGACAAAAGAGAGGAAACAATAAAAAAAAATTTTCTTTGTTCTTTGAGATGATGCTCTTTGGGCAAAGCTTATGCATTTATTTGTGTGTTGTTGTTGGTACACTGCACATCTCCATATATGTTATTTGGTTTGTTTTATATTAGAAATAATATTTCCAAACTAATCAACACTGGAATAATTATTTTATTAGGTTTAGAGGAGGAAAAATGACATGTAAATTGTTGAGTTGTTTAATAGCACAGAATATTACTGTATTATAACCAAAGTTAGGCGATGGCAAAGCGTTTTCATGAGGCATTGGAATGGATACATGAGCAATGGAAATGCTGCATCAAAGTCTCTTTTAAAAGCTCTAAGAACTTACTGAGAGATGGAGAACCATGGTGAGTTCTGCGTGCTGCAAGATGATGACCACATCATTCTCTGAAATGTCAAAGCCTGACGCAGCTTTTCTGATTCACATAATGCTTGTTTGGAAGTTTTTTAATCTCTTTTTGTTTTCATGTTTCCTATATTATACATACTTTTGAAAAGATGAAATAAAATGTTATCATTGCTATTTAGAAAGCTAGCAAGCAAGAATATTTGAGTACAGACATATATTGAAAGTCTTAATATACCCTTCCAGTTTTTTTAATTGAAACTTAATTCATTGAAACAAAAAAATAACACATTAATGCATCCAGGATAATTTCTTGAAGCACTTTTAAACTGAAAAAGCACCATGGATATTGCTTGACTATTGTAGCTGCACTTTTTATATGCAACTATACGATTTATCCCCGTCTTTACTAATAGCATCAACAGTTTTTTTGTCAGTATTTGCTTGATAAAACCTTTCAAGAAGTTGATAGGTTTCAGTATGTAGTGGCCTGGTTCTTTCACACACAGTTTAGAATAGAACAATTTTATTCACTATACAGTATCATCAGTTATTTCATGTCATGGGACATGAAATATACACCTTTATCTGTAAAGATCTTTTAGATGAGAAGTGATATGTTGAGACACTTATTTAGAGAACACCCAAAGCTTTTTATAAATTACCTTTATATTAGGACTTAATAGCACTTTATATTTAAGTCTTTTCAACTAGTAATATTTTCTATTGCGCCACCATCTGTTTTAAAATGAAATATCCACTTTAATAAGAAAAAAGATTTTTTGGGGGCAACTTTTGTAATGTAATTAAATGTGAGTAATCATGATTGATTATTTGCAAAGTCTCTAAATTATTTAGATTCTTTTAAAATGAAATCTTACCCTTACTTTCTACCTTTAATCACATTCACTTAATTATCCAATCAAGAATAAGAACATGCCTGTACGCTGCCTGCAAAATTCTAAATACATGGTCCTGCTCCTTAAACAATGACAGATTCTGCTTGAAATAAAATAACTTAACCTTAATTATTCCATTTGAAAAGGAGTTGTAAGACAGCAGTGCGTCCCCGTGACTTAGAAATGTTCTGTTTAGATTTTACTTTGGATTTTTTACTCTGTTTAAGCAAAGACAGGACATTTGTCTTCCCTACTGACATCATTTTCTCAACTGCTATGAAACATCTGGGAAAGATGATTAAGCTAACTACACTGTATGTCCTCTGCATTGTGTGGCATCAACATTAAATGCATGCTGTTTATATTTTTCCTCCCAGTTTCAAAATGTAGAAGAGATCTACTGTCTTAGTATTTAAAAAGCTTCCTTTTAAAAAATCTTCCTTTGTTTTGACAAATGTGAAAAACAGACATCAAGGAAAAGTTTGGAAAAGATGCAGGATATTTCTTACAGGTACACGTTTAGAAATTGTGTGTTTTCATTAATTCTTTAAAGGCACCTCTTTAAGTCTGTTGTCACTTCATGCTGACAGAGTCATAAAAAATGTGTCTGAACGCATATATCAAATGGTTCAGCCACAGAGAGGAAAAGGGAGATTAGTGGCCGCTAAGAGTTTTTATTTATGCATTATTTATTGTTGTGTTCTGTCCCTATCTGAGTGTTATTGTAACATTCTGTCCCTGACATTTTTAGCACTATTCTTGCCTCACCGAGACACCAGATTTCAGGGTTAGACTAATTAAAAACTTTTTTTTTAGCATTGCAACATGATTTAAATAGTGTTAACCTAAAAAAAATAAGTCAGAAGAGACCACAGAAAACTACTCAGAAAGAACACACAAGCCAAAAATGAGTGACAGCTGGATGAATGAGTGTGAGGAGAAATTAAGAGTGTGAAAGAGAGAGAGGGAGATTTTGAATGGGATATCAAATGAGTGATCCATTAGTCACTGCCTTCTTGTTTCCTGCTGTGACTGTGTTTCTATGGTGATAATTAGCACATCAGACATTAACCCTGCCTCCACAACCTTGCCTACCTTATTAACCAATTAACTTCTGAGTCAGTGAGGAATAAACTAGGGAAGAGTAGAAACCACATAACAATCTGCCTTTAGTAGTAACACAATTTGGTTCACCATCACTTTCCTCTGCAGATGAGAAAACATTTTTTTCTAAAGTGCATGCAAATTGACATAATAGTAAATATTACTTTGTTTTCTGTATATCATTTTAAGCATAGGTTTTTTCACTACTGTGTGGGGATAAAAAAGAAAAATGCTACACCATGGCTAATATCACTCAATAACAGATAAAACTCCCAACTTTTCAAGTGAACTGTGACCTTTGCCCCCTGAGGATTTGTAGAAAGGACTTTGATTAACTCTAACTACATACCAGCATTTCTTTGTTTATTTACCTTTCTCTAAAGCTACTGGCATGTGGTCATTGGTCAAATACTTGAACTGGGGTGATACTGTTTGTACTATTACCAAGATTACCATAAATAAGTGAGCATGGGTTGTTAAAGTGACTGCATCCGTCCTACATGTGCTGCTGATCCTCCTTAGTTCTACTCCCCTTATTAGATCAGCTGTGACAAGCTGTTATTTGCAAATATATTGTGTCAGGTGGACAAAACCACCACTTCATTTTAGTTGTTTTTGCTGTACAAACACATGTTCACTATGGAGATAGATTTTCAAGTTATATTTGTTATCTAAATTTATCTACAAACTATTGTAATATGTAAGTAACATGCTGTGGACACTATTAAAGTCGATAGAAAGCTACTGAGATGTTTGATTGATGCACCACTTCTCTGTACACTGATACAGACTGAATGTCCAATCTGTCACCTTTCATTGCAACTTAAGCTTTGTTTATTCTTGCTGTATTTGCATTGATCAGATATTTCATGGCAAGCAGAGATACGTCTAGCTTTGTGTTCAGAAACGTTTTGCCCTTCAGGCCAAAACACCTGCTAGTCCCATGACGTATTCCCCTTAAATACTCTCATGTACACGTAACCTGAACAGGTAACAAATCGGCGTCCCTATACTGGTAATAAGGTGAATTACAATCAGCAATTGCCACCTACAGAGTATTTTCTTCTTATCTTTTAATACTGCTCTAACAATGAATACCCTATCTCTCAACCTACTCAAGACACTGAATCTGTTGTGATCTAAATATTAGTGCTATGCTGTAACCTTCTCACTTCAATTACTCACTTCAATGGCACATAGAAAAGATATGACTCAATGTATAGGAACTAAGTGTGATATAGAGGGGTGGTAGTTTCATTCCCAGCCCTGATCATTCTTTAGCTTATGGTGTGTGATAGGATCAGTTAGTAGTTCCTTGTAGAAGTGCCCTTGAACAAGGCACTGAATCACAATTGAGTGCAGTGACACTGCACTCACTGCCAACTCTCTTTTCTATCTCTTGTAAAGAAAAGATTATGAAAGCATGATGTATTCTTCAATGAAAAGTGGCTGCGCACAAAACAGTTCTAAAGTGCCCTTGAACAAGGCACTGAATTTCAAAACCCTCCAAGAGTGTTGCATTGTTGCCAGGCTGATTTTCTGTTCAGATAACTCTTTCAAAAATATTTATAACAGTGAGATGAAACTGGATTCACACATTAAGAGAACACCTACTGAAAGTATTTATGAGAAATATTTCCAAGTTTCATTCAAGGATTTAAATGTTGTTCTGTTTATCGTCTTTTTTGGAGTGACTTTTGCTTTCCTAAGTTTCTTTTTGTCAAAGTAAGATTAAAATAGATAACTGAGCAACAGTTCTGTATCGGTTCTATTGCTGCTAACACGCTTGCTATATTATTGTTAAATTAAACATTTATTTATTCATTTTCCTTACCGCTTAATGGGTCAAATTGTATTATTTATTTTATTTTATTAGACTTTTAAACTAGTTTAAGAACACAATATATAGTAGAAAGAGGTATACTTTGGATTTTCACACCACACATTATTTGTTTCAGAAAGTAATTTCAATACACTTGAAGCTTTGAGTTGTCTGCAGTATGGTCCAGTTTACATCATCATCTCATGGTGTGTTCTGCTTATTGACTCAGTCTCTCTTACTGTCTTATGAAGATTAAGGTGGTGTAAAAACCCACAGAGATTATGTGAGCTGCTGTGAAAATTATTTTGAGGCTTGAGTTGACTTACCATTGCCTGCTTTGAGTAAATTTATCTTGTCTTGCCTTTCCTTTTTATCATCCGGCCTGAGAAAACTGGGG
>JBAMIG010000001.1:18118302-18130883 GCA_037177335.1 Kiunga ballochi | reverse complement strand
AAAACACTTGGAATATGTTGGTTTGCAACCAAATCTCAGCTGAGTACATTTTTATCACTGGTCCAGATAAGCAGCCACGTCAAGAACTTCTTAATGTCTGCAAATAGGTAAAGTACTAAACGCACAGTTAAAATGTTATAATCTCCTCTCAGAAAACCCATAAGCCATCGTATTTTACATGATTTATCAATTAATAAAATTGAGAAAAATAGTTACTTTAAATCTTGGTAGCACTTGTTCAGATCAATAAACAAACACAAAAACCAAACAAACAACAACACAAACAACCATTAACACAAAATGTGCAAAAGATTTTCAAATTAAATTTCAAAATAGAAATAAGTGTTTTACAGAAGCTGTCTACATTTTTTGGTTTAAACATTTAGTTTCCGTGCATGCAGACAGAAAAAAGTCTGCTTTAAAAAGTCTGTGGGAATAACATTGAACAATAGCAGCAGAAAGTTTCTGTGTGCAGGGATTAAAATGAAAGAGAGACTCATGCATAATGCTGAGGGTGGCAATGGTGACAGGATGTCATGCTCCTCAGGAGTTAAACCCCTCTGAGGCCAAAACCATGGGAAGGTTGTCACAAGCTGTCTTGAGTTTGCACAGTTCTGTACGTGTTTTATTTTGTCATCCTTTGAAATCTGATGTGGATCTGACAAATATAAAGTTTAGTCAAAATTCTTAGTGAACTTTTTTCATCTGTCCCAGATGCAGCTAAGACAATCCAGTTTGAAGTGTTAGCAATAGGTTGTTTGTCTCAGGTAATTGAACCTTGCAGCTGCTCTTTTAATGTTCTTTATTTAATCTTAATAGGAACACTTTCATTGTAATGTGATTACTGTTGCCACAATAGACTAATTACAATATTCTGTCATGTAGAACAATTTATGCTGAGTAGGCATGATGTATTTGACCTGTGACTGAGTGTTTGTTCCTCCCGAAAGTACACACTTCTTACATGCCGTTTCAATTATTTGTTTGCTTATTTACTTTCTCCCTTTTCTCTTTGTCATGGCTTCACCTCATTTTGTTTGCTTTCAGTCTCTCTCCTCTGCTTTTTCTTGTTTTTCTAACAGACTGTTAATCGGTGATTACTGCGGCAACAAAAGGTTAGGTGTGAGTGTTGATGGGATTCTGTTGTCATGGGAAGTGCTGAAGGCAAAAGGCAGCATCCACTGAGTTTAATGATCCTCTGCGCCTGTGTGCGTATTTAAAATCTCTTGCTAAATCATGCATGGTGATGACGTGGTTATTTAAAGAGCCGTGGGCCTTTGCACACAGAAACGCACACATAAACAGACAGCCGATGATGGATGTTCTACGTTCTCAGTAATGCCTCGCTGTCTCAATCTGTTTACCTGAAAATGACATCGCGGCATGATTATAGAGGAACAGATGCATTGAAAGGTACAACTACAGATCAGGATACATTAAAACAATGCAGGAATGTGAAGACAAGGTGATAAAAATGGAAAGTAGTGAAGACATGAATGAGCTTCTCGCATATCTGTTTTTTTTCCTAAATGTGTGTCATGTTAAATTTCTCCATTTTATTTCCAGAGGAAGCCTATGAAGTGAACACTTTATAATATAGTCAACTTGGTTCATACAGGCGTGTGTGTGTGTGTGTGTGTGTGTGTGTATAGGGGTGGGGGTTTGTGTGTGTGTGCATTGGCTTGTTTTGGTTTTGCATCAGAGTGTTGTATTTATGCAGCACGGGGAATGAAAAAGAGAAATGTTTGTCTGCATGATTATCAATAATGATATTGTTTTTGGCATCTGTATATGTTTTTTTTTTCTTACATGTTGCATAATAGTAACAGTTCAGGTCATTTAAATGGGCAGATAGAAACTGTTGCTATAGAAACACCGGAATAAAAGCATCCTCCCTGGTAACGACACAAGTTTTTATTTCTTCGTGAGATAGGAAAGGGTGGGTGGGGAGGGAAAGGGTGGGCTACTTTTTTGGTTCTATTTCTCTCTTTTTGCCTTCTCTCTTCGAACAAAGACATCTGTTTCTTTTTTTTTCTGTTTCCATGTTCCACATTCATTGCATTTCTCACGCTTCTCCTCCTCTCAGCCTCTCCTTCCTCTGAAGGCCCTTTTTTCATCAGTCAAATTCATTGGAATATAAACTTGGCTATGAATGCCAGTTTGGGTCATTTTGTGACCAAAGGTTACATTTTTTTCCACCACCTTCATTATTAATTCACAAAAGGCTGAATTGGGATGAATTGGGATGAACATTTCGAACATGTTTAATGAGGTCTTTTTTTTTTCTTATTATTTTATAAGTTGTTTGTTGTCTTTGGAAGATAAACCTGAGCTGTGAATTAAACTGTTCAAAATTAACAAATAAATAACATAAAATAAATGAGATGTACTGAATCAATGATAAACAATCAGTGGCATCATCAATATCCCTCATTGCCATGTACATGACAGTGATCTCACCAGAGAGTTTGGTTATGGGAAAATAGTCCAGTACACAAAAATACCTAGACTCTTTATAAATCAGAACCCAGTTCTGCATTTGCAACAAGCAATTTTTAGTTTGAGTTGGAGTTCAGCACGGTTTCTGTAGAGTGAGGTCTGAGTCACCATCAGAATATCCTGCATGATTCAAGTTTTAGGTTGCAATGGGTACCTGTTTCGCTGCCTCCAGATAGCAGCATACTATCATGGGCTTCAAAGGAAAGTTTCTTATGCATAACACAAGCAGCTGGAGACCGCACATACTCGTAAGAGTCATCCCTCTTTGTGAACGACTACAGTAATAACACGTTTAGTATGCTTATGTTTGATGTACATACTAAAGTGAAAGGTGCCAAATGATATGATTGTGAAATTAGACATGGTCTGACCAGGAACAGGCAAAGTTTAAATTTCTCTGAGTGCCCGACAAGACCCAACTAATTTGTGTTGACATCCTTGTTTCCTGTGCCCTTTTCTTAATGTTGGTGTGGCATGTCATTGCAAGCTAGAGCATTATTGAACTCATGCAGGCAGGAAATTATCCACTTGCCTCGAGCAAATGTACCACTGCACCAGTGTGAGAGTGCTGTGAGAAAACTCCTCCAGCATGACACTATGTCTGCAAATATCGTATATCTGAACCATTTCACCAATATTCTAGCCCACTTTTGGATATGATAAGGAATTTGCCACAGCTTTGAGAATTTAAAGTAGCATCATTACTGCAAGGGAGCAAATTCTTAAAATGCAAATCTGGAAACGTATCTACATGTTTATGTACCTCCTGATACAGCTCTTCCCTTTTTGGACCAGTAAAAAAAATGTGGACAAAACTTTTTGCTGGACTGCAGCCATTTTTTCTTTTTTTGTTTTGACCTCAAATAACGGAGTTAGTGTGCCATAGAAGCATGATCAATCTGCATTCCCGTGCTTATCTGTGGCCACGAGTTCTGAGTAATTACCAAAAGAATGAGATCAAGGATACAAATGAGCTTCTTAAGGGTGCCTGAGCTCACGAGTAGAGACAGAGAGGAGCTCATTCATTTGGGAAGTGTCTAGAGTAGAGCCAATGCTCCCCTGCATAAAAAATAGCCAACTGAGGTGGTGTCTTCTATGCCTCTTCCATGCCTTAAAGGTGAGGTGTTCTGAACATGTTGAGCCAGAGAGAGCTCTCAGGGGACACTGAAGATATGCTAGAAATATTATGCCTCTCACAGGGTCTGAGAATGACTCACTATCTCCCTAAAAGAACAAGGAGTGGCTGCAGGAAAGGAGGATGGTTTTGAAGTCTAGTAAAAGTTATGGAAAATGAATGGATCTGTGGTTGGTTCAGCCAACCAACTTGGCAGAAAATGCTGAAGAAACTTAGGGAACTAGGATTTCAGGGATTTCTATTATTTTCTCTTTAGAATTTGGTTCTGGAAAGATTCATAGGAGAAAATGTTTTTAATATCTCTGGATACAACTTTAACATCTTTATCTGCCAGAGCCACAAAGGATACAGACACTAAACTGAGTGATCCGTGAACAGCATAAAACTTAATGAACAGGATTCAGTTTCCTCGCATTGCTGTGCATATTTCAAAGAGCTTTTTCCTTTATCTGACGCCGTCATATGTTTCCTTTTCCTTTTAACTCACCCTGTCTCCAGTTTGTATGCGTTGTGCCCTCATTGGTTTTTGGCTGATATTTATCCTTTCTCGCTGTTAACCCAACTTTCAACACCCCCCCACCACCACGCACACACACACACACACACACACATACATAGATGCACACGTATATACATGCACACATATACGCGTATATACACACACATAGCACATTAGCTCATGTGAAACATCAACATCCACACAAATTAATAACAAAGCATGCTGCAGCATATAGAGTATTAAAGGCCTAAGGGCAAGCATGATATAGATGCAGAGAACTGCATATCTCACTTTTGCACACTTTCTGTTTCATACTTCTCAGTCAGTGTATTTGTCTGTACCTCTTCACCCTTACTACATTTCTCTCTGTTTTTGCATTTAGAGTTTATTATGATTATTTTCATACGGATCTTTCTTTTAAATGCTTTTTTTCCCAGGTTCATTGTCTTTTTTCTGTTCTCATGTCTTCCAAGAGTGCAAAGCTGACTTTCTGGTATTGTGGTGGACTGTTGGCCCTTAGCACATCTACAACAGCAGCTCCTGTAGAGCTCAGTCAGTGTGAGAAACCTCAATGCTTTTTAGCTGTGTACTGTGACACACACATTCATTGCTCAAATGGCTCTGCAGAGAGTCTTTTAATTTCTCTTTGTCTTCACTAACCCTACTATTTTTACGTTGTATGGAGCTGACACCCAAATCCATAGGAACCAATAAATTCAAATCGAGAGAGAGAGAGAGAAAACTACTTAAGCCGGGTTAGGATTGTAGAGTACAGTCGTTGCAGGTGTAACCAATTAGGTAATTACCCGACAGACCCTAAGTAATTTCACTTGAAAGAGAAAGAACAAAAAGACTATATTTAAATTTTACTTACTTCAACCCAACCATCAGTTAAACCTTTTACATAAGGCTTAAAGGCATCATTTCTGTCAAATTGCTTCTTTTATAAAACAGTGTACACAAATACTTTCATTTGAAATAAAATTATCTTGGGGCTGTACGGTGGTGCAGTTGGTTAACACAGTGGCCTCACAGCAAGATGGTTGCTGGAGCCTCGGCTGTGGGAAGTCTGAATTATGGCCCTTCTGTTTGGAGTTTGCATGTTCTCTCCGTGT
Organism: Kiunga ballochi; assembly: GCA_037177335.1. Taxonomy (NCBI): domain Eukaryota; kingdom Metazoa; phylum Chordata; class Actinopteri; order Atheriniformes; family Pseudomugilidae; genus Kiunga; species Kiunga ballochi. Next base: position 18,125,635 of record JBAMIG010000001.1, on the reverse strand, counting down.
TAGCGTGGGTTCTCCCACAAAGTGGACTTCGGACACGCAAAGACATGCATGTGGGGATAGGCTGATTGGAGACTCTAAATTGCCCACAGTGGTGAGTTAGTGTGAGTGTGTATGGTTGTTTGGCTATGTGTGTTGGCCCTGTGATGGACTGGTAACCTGTCCAGTGTGTACCCCGCCTCTCACCTGATTTCAACTGGGATTGGCTCCAGCCCTGTTTGGGGAAAAAGTGGTAGAAAATGGATGGATGGATGGAAAATAATGTTGACCAGAAAGCCAATATTAGTAATAGGTAAATTAAATGACGCTAAATAAATGAAATCCCCAATTTTAATCATAGCTGACTGTACGCCACAAGGACTCTTTAGGTAAGTTAACAATAAACGTCTTGATGAGAAACAATTGATTTGATTAGAGGTTTAGTTTACTCTGTCAAGAATACATATGTAGGTTGAGCATTTAAGGTTTAAAAAGTATGTAAATTAGGTAAAATGCATACGAAATGTAATGTTTAGCTCTGTGTTCGACATAGTTTAGGCTAGCTAGCTGGAGTTAGAGTAGGACTGCAGCATACGGGAAGTTAAAATGTTCAAATACCTTTCAATAAGGGGCAAACGAGAAATACAACAATTCTAAATCTTCAGTGTTTTGGTGTTGTGCACTCTTTTTTCTAACAAGTATCAGAGAGTGAGTTAACAATAACTGTAATAATCAATACAATAGGTACAACAAAACCTTCTCAACAGAAGCCAATTTAAAGCATTTGCCTGATTATCTATTCAACTGACTGATACATTTAGGAAATAATTTTATTACAAGCCTCTGTCCACTACTTGATTGTTCATCCATCAGGCTCAACTCCATGTAGGCCTTCTGTCAAATCCTTGGTAAATAATGAATTTAGTCTATGTAGCTGATATGACAGAATAGTTATTGTTACAGTCATTATCAGCTATTATTGAGCATACTATGTGTACAAAGCTCTAAAAAATATGCTTTGAAGAAAAGTTAATACTGTTCATACTCTAACAACCTGATAACAAAATGCAGTTTATTACAATAAACATTCTGCTTCATGGTTAATTCTAAAACAAACAAAAAACATTGTATTTATAGGGTATATAAATACATTTCAATGTGAAACTAGTGATGTATTGCATGTAGTGCAATCTGACTGGTAAGCAAAGATGGATACAGCTTCTTTTTAATTAACAAAAAGGACAGAAAATATTTGATAGACAATGATATCAGAGTTGGGTAACTGCTTAACTGTTTCATGGAAAAAAAAGAGAAAGAAAGAGAAAGAAAGAAAGAAAGAAAGTAAGAGAAAGAAAGAAAGAGAGAAGGAAGTTCACATAAAAAAGGGAAAAACAAAATATTTAAGGAAAAGAAGTGAAGAAACGTTGGTCAGACTGTCTCGATAAAAGCATGGAACATTTATTTATTTATTTATTTTATCTTTAGAATTTGAACAATGTTTGTAGGGACACCAATACTTACAACCTCCTTAATCAATAATCATATTTCCAAGCTTCAGTACTATCCCACACAGCTATAATTCAGGTGTCAGAAAGTTTGATTTTCTGTGTAAGTAGATCACATAAACTTTATTGACCATCTCACATATCTCATGTTATCCTAGAGCACCTTACGTAAGCCCCCACATGCACAGCGAGAAAATGCAAACTCCAAATGAGACTCACAGCAGGGACTTCCTTGATTAAAGGGAAAAGTGCTTGTCACTTGTTTTACTGGCCTCCCCATGAAAACTGTCAACCTGCTAAATCAGTCATGACATCTTTCAGATTTCTTTGCAGTTGGCTGGCATTTTAATGACAACAGGCAATAATTAGCCTAAATCTTGATAATTAAATGACTTTTAGTTTTTTTAATTAGAGACATTGTCGCTGCAACTGTGAATGTTATTGAGTATAATTCACAACAATAACACCAGCTGATTCTTCAAGTCAGAAAGCTGCACATTTGACCTTCTATGGATCAACTCATCCTGCAAAAACTTGATGGGATTGATATACCCATACCATGACATAATAACTTTTGCAGAGAGGTAGTGCAGATGATCATTTTGAAGATAGCCATTAACATCTGGAAATACAATTGCTCACAGAAGTAGAAGCTTGTAAATAGAAGCTTTCTCCTTTGTAGACATTAAAATTGCACCCAGGCACCAACACAATGTCAACGAATCTGTCATTCATTACACAAATAAAGCATTATTTACTGCCCCTCAGTTAAGTTTTGACACTTGAGTGTACAGACTTCACACTGTAGGCACTTGTGGTGGTGCGCTTTTAGAAGCTGCAGTGTGTAACCCCTTACACACTAAGTTTCCGTTCATGGTGCTTTGACACAATTGTAGACCGTTTTATGATCTGGTTACATTGACAAGCCTTCACTCCTCATCCCTTTTAGTGTATCTTTGGTACCATCTGTGGGTTCAGAAACTGTCCTTCCATGGAATACTTTTTAGCATGGCTTAATGGCAGCACCAGGCTGGTTTATTTGTGATGCGTTGATTCAGTTTCTTAGTCATCCCCATAGCTATTGTCAAAATGTATCCCACTGAATATTTTAGCCTTCCACTTTACCAACTACCTGGTCACTTAAATAATAATGTTACTTATTTCATACAGTAACTGTCAATGGAAATGATCGGTGGTATTTACACTATCTCAGTAAGTCTTTATCTTAACCTTGTGGTGCCTGGGTTTGTGTCAACAAAATAGAAAACAACACAGTGAGCAGTAAATATCGTGGACTAGAAAGTGATCTTAAAACACAGGCTGTGTCTGAAAGAAGGTTGTGTTTTTTTACTGCCGCTTATTTACTCGTTCAGGTGTGTGAATGGATTTAGAAAAAAGGTTGTTTGAAATGTAACGGGTTACTTTTGGTGTCACCAAATACAGAAGTCAAAGCAAATTGCATGACAAGCTAAAACCTTGTGTTCTTAAGACAATGGAAATGTCATAATAGTTAGCTACAGTCCTAAGCGAGCCATTTACCAGTGACCAGTGAATACGTGAAACATGTTACCTGAGTAAATGTGTATATAATGATGAATTCCATTGCTATACAAATGTAATGGATAAATGAAATCGCAATGAATATTTTAGATTTAGGTGTATTAAGCTGAATATGTCTTCTAGCTGCGGGGTATCATTTCCAAAGTTGATTATCAAGGAATGTATCTTTTTTTTGCACCATATTTATCATTGTTTAAAAGCAACAAAGAGACATACCTGAATAAAATTAAATTAAATCTTAATTTAAAAATTACATGCTGGTATATGAAGGTTGTTTCAACGCAAGAGGCAAAGAAAAGGTCAAAGATAAGTGGATCATTTTCTCAGCAGGAATAGTGCCTAATAGAAATTATCATTAAATTATAAGGGACACACCTGGACTGTTGAGGCGCTGATTCCTTTATGAAGGCATAATTTGGTTTTCAATTTCCTCCTCTTTAATGTGTGTTTTCTGTCAGAACACACACCTGCACATAGACAGGATGACACACTGGCAAAAGGAGAACCACATGACGCTTGACATGCTAAAGGACATTTTAGTGTCTGATTTGCTTCTGTAGGAAATGATGAAATATTATTTCAGGTTTATTCAGCTTGATGATCTTAAACCGGTTTTACTGCCTCAATTCACTGTCTCAAATTTATTTTATCTGATCTATTTAAGTATTAGAATCTAGTGTATATAAAAAAATTATGAAAAAAAAATTTTGCCCACAAGTTTGTGCCAGGAAAAAGAGAGGCAAAACACATTGTTCCACTAAGAAAACTACTAAAATTCACACACACACAAAATAAGTACAAAAAACAAGGAAAAAAAGACTAAAAGGTGTGTTTGTAGATAAAAACTTTTGTTTGTCATAGATTGTAAAGAAAGTACAGTAAAAGGTTAATAAATTGTTTTTAGGGATACATTTTTTTTTCTAGGGGAAAAAGGAAATGTAACTGCTGCTCACTTGAAACCAAGCGTCAGATATGCTTTCATTTGTTTCTTTGTTTGCAATAAAAACTGTATTATTGTCACATAAAACAAGCAATTGATTTGGACTGTCCTGAGAAGTATCTTTATTGATGTGTGGAGAAAATTAGAATCTGTTTGATTAAAACAATGGCAAAAAAAAGATGATGAAAAGAAATGCTTAACAGGAAAAAAGAAGCAGCAGCAGCTTTCTTTACTGTCTCTACTGTGCTGTATTCTGTCAGCAAAAACAAATTGACCGGTCTTGACCTGTAGCTCCTGTTTGTATTAGAGAGTCTCAGCAAAACAGCCTGGTTTACTACAGATACACACATCACGCACACATACGCCCAAATACACACACCGATTTCTAAACACTTTTTACAAACGGTGGACTGCTTACCATTACCTATCCTCAGCACCCATTTTGCTTTGCAGCACTTTAACACACATTCATCAAATTGCTGAGTTCATGGATTTTAATTCCTACGTCGCCTTGACCACTGAAGATCTGAGTGTGTTTATGTGTGTGTGTGTGTGTGTGTGTGCTGACTCTAGGTAATGTGTGTCCCATTCATGGGTCAAATGTTCAAGAATGCAGAGAAATTCATACGTCTTTATATGCTTTATATGCTCCCTCACAGGAGTCTTTCACTTTGGACAAGCTGGTTATTATCAGTGGCATTCATTGTTACATTTATTTTGGTTTAAAGGCTCTGTGCATATACAGTATATGTCTCTTCCTATCCAGTGAAATGAATCCCATGGAGGAGGAAACTTTGTTTGATAGTTTAAATAGTTGGATTTTCAGAATACAAAAGAAATGCACAGAACTTAAAGGGATATTTAAGACTACTGTGAGTTGAGAGAAATGGAAAATGATTACTGTATAATGTAACAGAGGTCTCTCAGCCATACACAAAAAATTACCACCTGGCTTTTAAGTTTATCCCTGGTGCTATCCATCAGCTCACTCGAAGTGTTCAGGTCAGTATTTTGCAGTTTTCTTTACTGTTACCCTTTTTTAATGGTTCCATTTCCTAATGCTGCTGGCAGCTGTTTTTAAAGAAAGAAACCTTTTAGCCAAACACACATAAGGTTTGCAAATAGCATCTTGTGAACACAGTAGAGGACGGAGAAACTATATGGACATTCAACTTCCCTCAGAAGCAGCAAGAGAATAAAATAGGTAGAAAAACACTTTATTTCAGTGCACATCTGAAAATAATGACTTTACTTTGATGCTAAGACTGTTGTGAGATGCTTAAATAATACAACACAAGGACTGTGCTCACGTTCGATTTAGGCTGACCTTGATTTACAGAAAAATCACAGATAGCAGGTTTATAAACTTCATAAAATAAGGACCTGCAAAAATCTTTTCATGGTTTTCTTAGCTGGGATTCATTTTCAAAGGACCTTTTAGAAGTGCCATCATCCATGGTTCATTAACACATCAAAATCAAGCTTGTTGTTGGAGTTTTACTAAGGATTTTTCTAAGTTACAATTCATTGTGTGGGACATTGTTTAGTATTGGCTCTTTGGAGTCTGTCCAAAACATCTAAATTACAAACTGGTATTACTGATTTTGATCTTTGTCAGCACACTCTGTAAGTCTCATTCAAAGTCATGGATTTTTTAAGACAAGAAGGTTTACAAATACCTGCAATTGGGAATTTAAAACCTCACCAAAACAAAATAGCCATAACAAGGACAGAAAGAGAGTTGCTCATATCTTGAACCACATGTTTAATCTCAAGGGATGTCAAACTTCTTTTACATTGCACAGGTCAGTGAGCGGTGAAAAAAACAAACACAAAAACAAACCTAAGCACCAGTCTTACCTTCCTGTCTGTGATGGAGCAGCCAGTCGTTTCCTTTTAGCTTCATACAGGACTAGAAATACCAATCTGCATGAATCTTGTATTTCTTCGATGCAGTGATACGTTTGGTACTGAGCTGTCATCGCTGCAATCCTCCAAGCTGCATTACTGCCCCCAGTGTTTCGATATCACCGGACTGACAGCAGCCCCCAAACCCCCAAACAAACAAGCATGGGCTGCTCTACTGAGAGTCTTGAACCAAATACAAATAATGGAATGACAAAATATCAGCCAGTGCATATAGGCAACCATGTCTTCAGAGACATTAATCTTTTTCAGGAAAACAAACTTTTTTTCTGAAACGTCATGATGGATGTACAGCGAGGGCTTCCTGCAGCCAGCACAGAAAGAGGCACGGGTGTCGGCAAGGTCAAAAACGCACTCACTTCTTTCCATTTGTCTAAATTCTTTAAATTATTTCCATTCATTTCTTTCAGATTGCAGAGTAACAGAGTTTAGCTTGTAGAATGATTGATAATGGAAGCTAAATCAGTTTGGATTGTTAATAAAAATAATATTGCTTGCCAAAATACTTCACTTATAGTCACAAGATATTCTTTTCTATATACTGCAGCATAACATTCCCTCATTCCATTATACTTTTAGTTCTTTTTTATTTTGTCTTAAAATACACACACACACACACACACACACACACACCACACTCACTCACAGCACAGGCAGCTGGTCAAAGCCAGAGGATATAATTAAATGACAGCATCATCAGAGTCATCAGACTGATCACCTGCAGGCTTTAATGGAATATTCCTGCTGACTATGACCTTTATACTCAATCTCACAAGCAAATACGCAGTTACAAACACATGGCAGTCGTGTTTGGTTATGGAAATTCAAAAATTAAAAGTAAAAGTAAATAGAGCAGTCTGTTTATATTTTAGTTAAGTAAAGAAATCTAGACCTGTCTAGGTTGTACCCTGCCTCTCGCCCCAAATGATTGCTGGGACTCCAGTTTCCCCGCGACCCTCAATTGGATTAGGTGGGTTAGGAAAATGACTGAACAAATCTCATTTCTCCAGATGCTGTTATAAGATGTTTAACTCTGGCCCACCAAGGGGCCCCACTTTTGAATGGTTCCAGTGTGTTGCCAATCTGAAAAGTAAAAAATTGTTGAAATATTTCCCATTTGATGTGAAGCAAAACTCGATGCTTTGAAACTGTGTGAAGCTATCACTGGCAAAATCACAGCAAATCTGATGTGACAGGCAATCCTGAAGTCTACGGAAAGGTAAACATGCCAAAACATTTAATCATGACCTAGAAAGTGGCTTTCAAATGCTGCATAATTTAAGTTGGAAATCAGATGTTGACTTTCACTTTTTAAAGAAACATAATAGGTGTTAGAGTCAGAAGAAAACAAAACAAAAAAAATAACCATGGTTAAAGCGTACATCAGATGATAACATTGGAGTATCGAGTACAGTCAACACACTCA
>JBAMIG010000001.1:18084507-18094795 GCA_037177335.1 Kiunga ballochi | reverse complement strand
CATGTTTTTTAATTGCATTACAGGAAATAAAGAACTTTTTCACAATATTCTAATTTTCTGAGACAGTCCTGTATATCGCCTCTCGCCCGTTGGCTGCTGGGATAGGCTCCAGCCCCCCCGCGACCCCGTTAGGGACAATGCAGTAGATAACGGATGGATGGATATATGTGTGTATTCTAAGCTAAGCTAAACACCATTATCTAATATACAAAAGTTCACCACAAACCGTAATTTAGTCAACAATAATGTTATGGTATTTAGGTGGCTATACCTAGACTTAAGCTTTGTTTAAAGATTGGTTTTAATGAAGACTTTGATTTACCTTAATTCTTATAATTCCATCACCTTATATCCTTACAATATGTTTAATTTAGTACATGTTTTTGTGCTTCTTGTCCTCCTTTTGGTACTTTTAGAGATGTATTTAACATATGGTACAGGCTAACATTTTTGTAAAACTTTAGATGATAAACAGCCAGAACTCAGCAGTTTATGATTTAAAAGTATTGGGACGTTGGAAGTTTAAAGATAGAATAAGATTATTAACTAACTATACACGTTATAATGAAAAATCTAAAGAATCTCTTTGGCAACTTTGTTCAAATACAATAGTGAAATTTATATTTGAAGGACTTCATGTTATCATACAAGAACAAGCAGCAGGTGTAAACAAACAAAAAGTTTTTTTTAGTAGGAATGAAAATACTGTAGTGTCATTGGTGTCTAGATGTCAGATAATGACCCAGAGGATACAGTGTAAAATATACTGTGTTAGTTCTGTGTCTAATCTTTGGTTTGACACATTGTTGGAAAAAAAAAGCTGGTAAAGTTTACATTTTTAGTAAACTGTTTCCTGTAAGTGTGAACAGAGTGGAATTTAGAAAGGATAAGATCATAGTACTCAGTCATGCATGCGTGCAGGATTCTCTGTCGAGTGTCAAATGCAGCAGAAAGGTCAAGCAGAATGAGACTGTTAACAAGACTAGAATTGACTGCAGTGAGGAGGCCATTTGTCACCTTGATTAAGGCAGTTCCTGTAGTCTGCTTGGCCTTAAGACCAGACTGTAGGATTTTATAAATATCATGGTTGAACACATTTTTTTCTGGCAAGGAAAGGCATGACCGTGCAAAGGAATAATAAAAGGAGAGAAATGTCCAAACACGTTAAAAATCTCAGTTTGATAATCACTTAGGTCAGTCTTCCTACTGTCCAGATTAAAACTTGGGTATTACAGTTTGAGGTCTCTGAGACTTTTCTCAGGACAACTTGTTTTTTTCAGAATCCCAGTCATTACTAAGAGATGCAGGGGCTGCATCTTCTCATATATCCTGAAGGTATTGCATCATCAGTGTTTCCACTGCAGCTGCTGCTCGTGAGGCATTTCCAAAAACTGTTTGGCAGACTGCAACTAAATCTGTAGTAATTTGATCACATCATTAGTAATGTGCTACTTCCAAGAGCACCTGAGGAGATCTTTTTTTAAATGTCCAAAGTATTCAACCCCTTACTCCTGTAAATTGATCAGCACATGTCATTCTTTTAGTGTTCATATGTATTCACAACAGTTTACGACAGGGTATTTATTACATCCTCAGGTCTTTTTGAAGAAAGAAGACATGAAAGAAATACATGTAATTTTAGCCTTTCCACATCAGGGAAACATTTTTATATTTTAGAAACATGGAAACATGTTTTGTTGAAGCAGACAAGTGTTTTTTAAATGTTTTTATTGGCATACATAAAAAAATCACAATATTATATATTGACTATATTGCCCAGCCCTAGATTTGATTTCTGATCTCAACAAACGGTCGAAACTCTGTCAGTGTCATATGTTGTCGATTTAATACACTGTGAAAAAAAATGTTAAAAATTAGGTAAATGTTCTTTAAAAGAAGATAAATTATCTGCCAACAGAACAAGAAAACTTGACCCTTCAAGAATTCCCAAATCAAGTAAAAAAATTTCTTAGTAAGAATAATTCTTATCTTAAAACAAAATTGTTTTGTGTCCCTGATTTAAGATATTTAATTTTACTTAGATTTCAGTTTTTCCAGTCTAAATGTAAGGTATTTGTGATGCCTTGTTAAACTTTAATCTCTACCTTAATGTTAAAAACACAGGCATTTTTGTTTGCTTTTATTCTCATTTAATTTGACGGATTTCATGAAAGTCCAGCAATGAGTGCAGTTGCTTAAAAAGTTAGGTTAAATTTAGTTTAGCGGTGTTTTAACGAAGTCAGTATGTGGTTTTCCGATGTTTTAAATTGCCTTGATCCTTTTGGGAGGGCATGAAATTCTCACTGTTTGAATTGAGTTGCCTTTTAAAAGAAATTTGGGGTCACATCAGGGTTTTGCCCTTAACAGTGCTAATGAAGTTTTGAACAGCATGGTGCTCAGTTCTTTATGGCAGTTTGTTGATCAAAGGAAAGGCTCACATTGGCTTTTGAATTTCAAGTTGTCATTGCAGGGTTTGATATCACTGACTTGAAAAAGTGTTTCAAGCAAAGGCGTTTTTTATCAATTCTTTGAAATTTCATTATGTATTACTTGGCAACATAATGTAATTGTCAAATGGGATATACCAAAAAGACATATTACAGCCCACCTGACCCCATCATAGCTCAAGCTCACTAAAGGATTTTGTTTTGAAAGAATAATAAAAAGTGCTTCATAATGTAAGAAAATAAAACACCATGTTAAGGCAAAGTTGATTAAAAGTATTGAAGGTATGTGTGCTGCAAACTGACAACCTAAGCCTCTTTAGTTTTACGCTGAAACAACCCCCTAAAAGTACAATAATGGCAAAGTCATGCAATCTATGGCTGTACAAAAACAAGGCATTGGGTGACAGGCACAAAGTGACAGGTTTCCATGGCTTAAACCAGATTTATTATTCAGATTACCATGGCACAGATACATAATCAGGACTGCTATGATGGCTGAACTGTGCAGCTGATTCTGCATTCACAGAATAATATCACCAGTTAAGGCTCTTATCATAACATAACTCTTCCCCCCTAAAGGGACACCCATACTGATTTGTTCCATCATTGATTTTGGAACCTTATTTATAACTTATAATGACTCCATCTTGTGTTTTTGGTCAAACACAGATGCTTTACTGATCTTGACTGCAGGGTGGCTTATGATGTGAAACACAAGGAAACCTTTGGATTAAAGGATTTTTATGGTGTACAGAAAGTTCGGTAAAAAAGGCTTTGGACTGCATGTTTTAGCTAATTCCAATGTGATGTGTAGTAAGCAGGGAACATTTGATCAAACAATCTCCCAAAACCACATCTCTTTGTAAATAATTCTTCAAAGTGCTTGGCAGGTATGTTGCTCCTGGGAGGATTTGCTGCAGTTTTTGCATAGGTTCAGGCTGTTCCACTTGTTTCTGTTTGAGATCAAAGCTTTATCATATCAACGCTTTCTGTAACAGAACCTTCACTATTCTGGTTGTATTGACAGGTCATCATTTTGCCCAGCAATACATTTAGAGTCGATAAGATGCCTCTCCTATGCTGCTACATAATAAATGCCCATCTAAATAAAGGTCTTCTTGCACAGTGATGCATTTTTTTTTACAGTTATTCCCATTATTTTGAATCAGCATCAGACCTAGTAAAGAGTAGCTTTTGAAGACTCTTAGGAGTTTAGATCAAACATCGTATTGCTTAAAACTCAACAGATGGTTTTAAAACATCTTGCTGCAGGAACATATTCATTGAGAAGCTTGAATACTGTGTTTATATTTAAAATGAAAATATTGATTTCTTGACAAGGTGAGTGTGAGTTTTAGTCTCTGAGGTTTGTACAGGAACCTCAGAATGTGTTGTTTGATATGCAATCCCTTTTTCTTTAATGACAGCGTGCACTCAGCTGAAATCGGCTACACAAGTTTGTGTAACACCTGACAACCTATGTTATCCCAGCATGATCTGAGAGTGTTTCAAAGAGCCTCGTGTGGGCTCATGGGATGCTTAGCTCAGTGTTCAAGTGCCACATAAATGTTTAATAAGACTTAAGTCAGGTGACTGGGGAACAAATCTATGAAAGTCAGCATTCCTTGATTTTCTTTTGTCATCAAGTAGTTCTTGCAAATCTTTTGAGGTGCGTTTGGGTTCATTGTCCTGCAGCTGTGTAAAATCCTCACCGCAAGGATGTCTACCAAAAGGTGCAGACATCTGTAGTCACTGAATTATGGAGTGCTTAGGGTCCATTGTCAAGGTAGGGTCAAATTGTGTAGATGTTTGAGTCCAAAATAAATAACACCGCTCATGTCTTTGAATACTATGTTTATGATTCTCTGTGGGTTTTACTCATTGAAGTTTGGCTCCTGCAAATAATTCCACAAATCTTAAATTTTGAATCACAGTTAAAAGACTGTTATACAAATCTGTGCTAATATAGCTAGTCTTTTGTCATTGTTCTGAATTATTATTAAAGTTGTAATACAACAATGTGTTCATTAACTGTAATTCAGTTTATCATTTTGATCTAGAGTTGGGGTTAGTAAACTGGAACACAATGATCTCGTAAAACATTATAATAGATGGTTAAAGTTTGATCATATCATAAAATGCTGTTTGCTTAATTCTTTCATGTTTAACTTCTTATATTTTTTGCTGTAACTAAGAATAAACTATCAATATAGATACATCACAAATGACCTGTTGTATCACACATTCTGTTAAATGTGTTGTTAAAATGTAATAATATTACAATTCATAAACATTACTGTAAGTAGTTTGCAGTTAATGACAGGGGTGAATCATTGTTCTATTTTTTTTAAATGTCTTGGGCCTCACATACTTTCAAAACTTCTGTTTGACTGTATTTTTTGAGGCCACTTAATCTGCATGGTATTTTCCAGTGCATCAACTAAGATGCAATAAAGCTGCCAGAGTGCAGCCTGTCTTTCCTTCCACATCTGCTCTACTTTATAAATAGTGTGTATGTGGCAGAGTGCACTTGCTGTCATTATGATGGCTCACCATTGTGTTGCCTGTCAGCCAAGGCTGATGAATGATGACATCGTCCGACAACCCAACCCTATGCGGCCTGCCCCTTTTATACATCATAAATGCCAGAAATAGTCACTCAAAGGATACACCTGTGCCTTGTGAGTCGATCTCTCCTATATTTATATAAAATAGATTTCTCTGGTTATATATAACAAAGAAAACAAAAATGAAAATGAAAAGAAGGGAAGGGAAAAAAAAGTCCAAGTGAGTGGACGGCACCTGGATAACAACATGGCCAGTATATATTTTGAACAGTGCTGCATAAATGCTTTTAATGGTTAACTTGGCATAGAAGATTTTTGAGCACTGCCTTGTTGAAAATGAATGTTGGAAATATATTTTGTACAAGTTCACTTAAAGCTTTAATTAATTAATTCTAAAGAAATTGACACATTAAAAATTGCATTTTACTTTCTAAACAACGTGGATAATTAATCACTGCACTATTTCCTGGTTCACACATTAGATTGTTGCACATGTCAGAGCTTGCCTAAAACAGTGTTGGTAACTTAGTGGATTTTATATTTTGCTAGTTTTCAGACCACTCTTTTAACTCTTTAAAAAAACTGAGTAGTGACAAATCTGCAGACTTTTTCTGGTGTTATTGGAAACTTTTGAATACTGTCATAAAGGCAGGTTTAATTTATTCTGTTCAAAGAGCTGCAGGCCCTTATCCAGTCCAAAACTTTTAGAGATTCCCAGCAAATCGCTTTGTTCAGAATAGGGTATGTTTAAGTACAGCTGGTTGATCTGGGAAACCTAGGTGATTTTTTTTACTCAAATCTGGATTTTATTCCACATATTGAAAATCTTTAAAAAAATGTTTCTTTTTATCATCTTAAGAGCATCGCCAGTCTGTTGATTCCTTTCCTTGCCAGCACCAAAGTGCTGATGCGTACTTTTATTTCTACTAGATTACATAATTGTATTTCCTGCTCTATGGGTACCCCTTGCACAAAAACCTAAAGCACATGTTCTGACGAGGATGGAAACACATTACAGCAGTGTTAAAATCACTCCATTGGCTCTCTCATTTCATATATCTTTTTCAGTTAGGAAACATGTAATATTAATACAAAATGAGATGGGAGTGGGAAATGGGAAATGGGATCCTATATGTGTTCTTTTAGTGTGTGTGTGTGTGTGTGTGAAAGAAAGCTTGTATAAACTGTCTTTATATTGTGTTGCTCTGTCCATGAAAAGTACTTTAAAAAATGTATTGTCTATGTCTATTATTCATATCCATAATCCATTTAAAATAAATAATAATAAAAAAAAAACTTATTTGGGAAATAGTTTTATGATTAAAATGTGGGTAATCTACTAATCATATCTTCTAATCACAAAACCTCTAATTATATAGTCTTTTTTTAATTGAATCTCATAATTTCTAAAGTCATTAACTATAATATTTCACATACCTGACAGAAGAGAGCTTTTTAATACATTTTTTCAACATTAGAAATGTTTGCTTTTTGAAAAATTGACTTCTTTATTCATTTTCTTTTATGTTTTTATTGTGGCATGCTACTTTCATCCTGCTGAAACTTTAATGATACATTACTGAAATGACATTTGGGCCAGATGAAATGACTGTTTTCTAAAAAGCTTTTTAATTTAATTAATTTTGGAAAGCTAAAAGTGAAAAAAATCTTTTCATGTGTAGCCTTATCGTCCTTTAAATCTTTTTAACAGAAATTTGAATTTCTTCAGACCTGTAATCCTCAAAGGCAAACAAATAAATATCTCCTTCTGGTAAAGACTAAATCTGCTGAAAGTATCTGGTGTCTGCTTCCAAAGCTTCCAAAGTCACCTTCAGATACCAAAATCGTATCTGACATGTCCACTTATCAGCCGTTTCCTCTCAAAGGTCAAAGAAGGCCATCATAAAAAAGTCAAGACATGTATCCACCACAATGAACCACTCAGGATATTTTAGCACCTTGATAAATCAGCATCTATTCCTATTCTCTACTGTTGGGTTTTTCAGCCTGTTACAACTGAACACTAATTGGTTTCAGATGGCACTTGATGGGTTGGTCCATATATGTGAATGCACAGACAGTATGGAAGTGGGCAGAGAAAGGGAGCAAATACAGAAAAGATTATTTGTGTTGTAAAACATGGGGTTCTGCTGTATCTCTGCACAACAGGAGGAAGCACAGAAAGGTTATCAGTGAGGTGTAGCATTTCTGTTGTAGACAGATTGAGACAGCATAATAAAGAGAGCTATTCAGACTGAAAATATAGACAAAGGGAGCAAATGAAGAGGGAAAGGGCGGAAGCTCATGCTGCAGTGTGTGTGTGTGTGTGTGTGTGTGTGTGTATAAGAAAGGGGCCATGTACTCCTTTTATGTTGAAATTGTACACAATTGAATGTATACTTTGGAAGTGCACACTAAGGAAAATCACCAGTGTGTTGTCATTTTTGATTCATTGGTCACTAACTTAAACTGTTGTTAAACATCACCCTTTGCACTTTTTGTAGAACACCATGATCCAATTCTTTTGTCAAAACTTGTGTTTTTGTCACTCCATCGCTACCGCTTTGATTTCTAAATTGTATCCCTTCTGCTTTGTTCTTTACAGTATTCTATACTTATCAAGATGCTACAAATATACAAGAACATTTTAGTAGATTGCACATACACACACACACACACACACAAAGTTCTTACACAACTCTTTTCTTAAGATATGAGCAAATAAAAACAGACAACTCACACTACATTCAGTAACTAAAAATCAGACTTAAAAAAAATAGGCCAACACTAGATAACCAGGCAACGGAACTAATCCAGGAGTAGCGCAAGGGAAGGGAGGAGAAAAGTAAAGAAAGGGAAAATGTGGGGGAGGGATGAAGGTAGAACTGCTAGGAGAAAGAGGAAGAAACACAGGACCAGAGAGAGGATACTAAAGCTAGTAGAACTAAGTCCTTCTGCGGTTGCTAGTTCTGTCCGCTTGTCTGTATCTTATTGTATTCTTGATAATTCTATAAGCTGCTTCGACTTGTCACCAGCACATCAGAAAGTTGAGTTCAGTTTTTGCCATGGGAGTATGAGTTGAAGGGATGTTGAAACTTGGAAACTATGTATGAATTTAGCCTCAAACATTTAGTTTTTTCTTTGTTCATTCAGCTTTTTGTGCAAATGTACAGCTAGTGTGGCTAACAAGCTACATTTATGTTTCACATCTAGACTTAAATTTCCCAGAAAACCTTTGTCCATAAAAAAGCACACTTATATTTGTGTAGGATTGAAAAAGAGACTAGATCTGTGCTTTTTGGTAAATGCAAACAGCAGTCACAGCAGTAACGATAAACACCATTGCATGCATTTCTTTAGTATAACCCAGCTCAGCAATGTTTGCATAAATACCCATGTAAGCCCCATTCGCTCTTTTTTTTCTTTCTTTATTTGACAGCTTCATCTGCTGTTAGAAAAAGTTTGAAGACACTTTTCTGTTGCTTTTTCCTTACATCTGATACCTTTTGTTATTTAATAATTTGAGTGTTCAAATCTAAGCAATAGTGTGCTATTTTTATGTTTTTTTTTTTTGTTTGCCTGTTTTTCCCTTGACTTAGCTTTAATTGACATTCGTATATTAACAGCTCACTTATGTTTACTTTTAAAAAGTCTCAGGAGATCAGTAAGCCGTTACCTAAACCGCATCAGTCTAGAGCATAAGTACTCTCTGGTGTTTCTTGAAGGACTCAACAAGCTCAGATTATTCTCCAGATTCCAGTAGAGCCAGAAGTATTTTGTCACCATAAAAATGAATGTGGATGATTGTCAAGCATGAAACTGGCCGGAAGGAGCTGCCGTCTCTGCAGCAGGCTGCAGACTGATGCTGAGTTCAGCTGTTGGACTGGACTGCAGGACTGATGAGAACATTTAGATCTGCAGCCCCCCTGCCTTTGCAAACACCTGTTACTGCTGAGACACAGCAGGGGGTGAGGGGATACTGAAGGAAAGATGAAGCAATAAAAAGAAAAAAACTTGCAGGTAAACTGAGAACAGAGATTTTGAAGCCAAGTGGAGTCTTGCCATGTAAGTATGAGAGAGGGAAATAAAGATAATGCTTCAACAATAACAAAAAATATACATCAGTGGGCAGATCTCATATTTTACTGGGTCATTCAATTTTTTAGGCCCCTGATTTCTTATTTCAGTCTTACAAGAGCAGCAATTCAGTATGTTTTCAACATATTCCTCCTTCACCACACATGAATAAAATGAATCTAGCAACCTTTTCAGGTTTTTTGTCCGACTCATTAATTTGGCAGGTGTGTTGGAGTAGTGATCCATGGAAAACCTTCTGGTTTGTGGCTCCTGTAGGAGTGGAATTGGCAACTTTGCTATAGTGTGTACATCGTTCCCACATGTGTTTGCTCTGTCAGGAATATTTTCTAAACTGCAGTAACATTCATGCAGGAATACACAGTCATAGTTTAATCTGTCATTAATATAGTTTAAGCTTCATCTTGGAAGTTTGTCTTCAACATTTTTTGATATTCTTGTTCTGATTTCTTGTTTTACAGCTTGTCCGTAAGTGCTCTCAATGATTGTCAGCTTCGTTTGTCTTGTAGATTCGGTGGGTACTTTCTAGGGCTCGACCAACATGGATTGTTTGAAGTTGATGCGGACTCTGATATTTGGCATGAAAACAATTCTTGAAAAAATATACATCATGAATAACAAAATCAAAAAAATAAAAGGTAGCTTCAAGGTTTGGTTTCCAACCAAAAAAGAAATTAATCAGAGACAAAGCAATTAGTTGTTTCACAATAATATGATCTTTTAGTATTTGTTTCACATTACAAAGAAATAGGAATTTTCAAGAAAAACCATCAATAAAGTGCATTTGTTCTTTTTGCATACACATTAATCCAGTTCAGAGTCACAGGGAAGCTGGGGCATACCCCATTAGATGAAAGGTAGGGTACACCTGGACAGGTCACCGGTCCGTCACAGCTGTACACTTTAACTTTCAGATTTAGACCATGAGTGTATCCTTTAAGCCAGTGGTTCTCAGCCTTTTTGCAACACAGTACAACAAGAAAAATATTTTCCCAGCCAAGTACCCCCGACCACCAAAAACTATTTTTGGTTAAGAAACAACAAAATAAATATAGCACTTTATTATTTGTGTTTGGTTTGGCTTTAACCATGCAAAACAATGGCAATTGTAAGTGCTTTCTTATATAACTATGTAAACTTGTGCATAAATTCTAAATAAACATTTGAACATCAAAAGAA
>JBAMIG010000001.1:17889907-17900536 GCA_037177335.1 Kiunga ballochi | reverse complement strand
GTTAAGTCACAAGTCATTTCAGAGCAAGTCTAAGTCGAGTTGCAAGTCATTCATAAATTTGTCAAGTCGAGTCTGAAATCATCAAATTTATGACTCAAGTCTGACTCGAGTTCAAGTCATCTGACTCAAGTCCACACCTCTGCCACTCTTCAAGAGAAACATTTAGGTGCCATAAATAAATCAGGAAGATGGCCTCAAGAGACAAAGTACGTAGGGAATGTCTCAGATATCGGAACCTGGAGGAGAATCAAATGGGGTAACAGTCATAGGAGAAAAAGCCCCTGCATTGAGCATACCACCAACAGATCACCAAAGTGGCAGACGTGACACACAAGTCCTAACAGTGGCTAGAGAGGGCTGGACTGAAGGACAGCGTATAAACCCTCATCATGGCAGCACAGCAACAAGTTTTTAGTACCTGGGCCATTGAGTCTCAGATCTACCATACTGGCTAGGACTGCAGGAACAGATTGTGCAAGGAACCTCCTGAAATTAGCTGGAACCTCACAGCAGGGTGCAAGATCCTAGCAGGCAAAGATTGCAAGGAAGGCTTCTATTAAGTAGCTGGCATAGTCTACAGAAACATATCTGCAATGTATGGACTGGAGACATCTTAGTCTCAATAAGAAACAATTCTCAGGGCTAAGATCCTGTAGGACTTCCAACATGGTGGTGACTAACCAACAAGACATAGTGATCATTGATAAGCAGCAGAAGAAAAGCCATAGGGATTGATATAGTTTCCCCAATTATGGAATTTTTTGGAAAATGGAATACCATAAACCAGAGAAATACCAGGGCCTCCAGAAGAACTAGAGAAGGCCAAGTTAGTGAGATTGACAATAGTAGCCGTAATCATCAGAGTACTGAGGTGTTCCTGTGCTGGAGAAATAGATTCAACTGATACCCGAGAAAAGATAAGATACTGGGAAGCATCCTCAAACTCCCAGGACTCTGGTAGAGCACACAAGCTTAGGATGAACAGGCACCCACCCTGCCCAGATGATATGAAAGGGTGGGTGGGTGAGGGAGAAGTTTTTTTTTTGTTTGTTTGTTTGTTTTTTTTATTTATGACAAAAAATGTTATTCCTTACACTATTTGAAAATCAATTGTCAATTTATCCAATGTCTTTTTTTATTTTTACAAAACCTTTTTACTTTTTAGATATATCTTTTTAAAATATAGATTTTTTCTGGAAGATTTATTCATGCTCTTCGGACTGCATTCAGTGCAAATCTGTTTAAATCATGTTTTTCTGTTTCCATTTGTGTGTAGGTTTGTCTGAGCCAACAACATTTGGGACATTCTCAGGAAAAGACGTTCCCTCACAAATTGCTTCAAATGGGCACATCATGAGACTGGAATTTCAATCTGACCATTCCAATACTGGGAAAGGATTTAATATCAGCTATACAAGTATGTATCAACTACTTATCTATTTCTCCACGTTTTATGCCCATCCATTATTAGAATATATCTAAAAAAGATATGAGAAAGAAAAGAAGATAAACTGTATTACACATTTTGAATTGGTTAGGATAATACAATCTGTATCAGTGTCTACATTTAAACCCATTTCTTTGGTATCCAGACAAATTCAAAACTTGTGACCCTCAAAATGGGACTGAGGCATTCTTTCAGATTAATTATACGCTCAGCTTTTTACAGCATGTTTAAATCCATTATGGAAGACGCAACATAATTTTAATTGTTTCTAAACTCCAAATTTGATACTACTGACTTAGAATATTTTGAATAAATGTCATAGGAAAGACATGGTATATAAAAATCATATCTTTCATAAATTCCAATGCACCAGTCACTTACATCAACAATACAGAGCCAAACCTGGGTCCTCTGGGGTCTAACCACCTCTCTACCAACTAAGCTGTCATCTCTGGTAGTGTATACACAGTTTGGCAGGAGCTACATGTGTGCATCTGTACCCAGAAAAATTACTCTCTCTGTCTAAGAGTTGGAAATCAGCATTTATCTGTTTTGAGTGCCTGATTCTCTGCACATTGAGACATTTACTCCCTTATGAAAGAAACAAATTATTTCACTCAGCAGCAGAAAGCCATTATCTGCAACACTCCAAGTTTCTGGACAATAAAGCTGCAAGAATTCATTCATCTGCTAAACTAAAGGCAACTGAACATTGCAGCATGCAGGTGCAAATCAAATATCTCTTCATTCTTCTACTTGTGGCTGGTAATGTTGAGGTTAATCCTGGGCTGTTTCTATGGACATGAGAAGCCTGATTAACACAGCGCTAACCAAGCTATTGTTTGCCTAACAAAACAACTCCCTGATGGAACAGACGTTCAAACGGGGCTACCACAACCAATATCAGAGATACATTGTGCTGCAGCAAACATTTCTGTGGCCCGGCTCTAGTTGGCATCTAGCAGACATCCTGGCAAGGGTTCCTGCTACAAGAGCGACAGACACTGCAACACGACTGTGTGACTGGCGGTGCAAGAGCAAAGGACCAGGTTGCCCATTGCTGGTGGCATCTCTCCAGGAAGTTCTTGGTGGGGACAAATTGACTGTTTGTCAGACCTATACCAAGAGAAAAATATACCAGATGAATGGGCTGTACTATTATGCTGAAGGGACAGCTCAGCAACACCACAAGACCCAATCCCACAGAACCACCAAAGATACAACTATGTCTTTATGGTGACTATACCTTAACTAAATCAAATAGTAAACGAACGAGCAAAAGTATCAAATACAGAAAGCCTGCAGGCCACAGAACTTACCCACTCTAATTTATTCTTGGGTAATGAAGAAGTGCAATAGAGAATGAGTTCAAATATCTGGGGGTTATGTTAGATTCAACACTGTCTTATAAAAACATATCAAGAAGGTTATGAAAACTTTAAAATTATATATTCATATCATGAGACATATTATACTCATATCCTTGACTAAAGGTGCTTCCATGATACATTCACATTCAATATTATTCTCACATTTAGATTACTGCATAACGAGTCAGTCTTTTACAGGTTCAGAAATATTACAATTCTACACTCTCTCATGACGAAAACTGAAAATAAAAAAAAATGTCTGTCTCATCATCAATTGGGTGTCTATTTTCTACTGCTTATTCCCTGAATGGGGTTGCAGGGGGCTGGAGCCAATTCTAGCTGTCATGAGGTGGGCGGGGTACACCCTGGACAGGTCACCAGTCCATAGGGCAAGCACAGATAGACAAACAACCATGCACACTCACACACACTTTTAACCTTTCTGAAACTTTAAAGTCTCCTTATTGTTCTACTATAGGACTGTCCAGTTCCAGTCCTCAGTGGCTACAATCCTGCATGTTTTCCTTGTATCCCTGCCACAAAACACCTGACTCAAATTAATCAGTTATTGTGCCTAACTTCTTTGGATGATATATCTTTCTAATGAAAACTAGGTGTGTGAAGAGGGACATATTGAAAACCTGCTGAACACTGACCCTTCAGGACTGACTTTTGGGCACACTTGATCAAAAAAATGTTACACAGTGTTGCTCTTCCACTGCTTAACTACTACACAAAGAACTAATAGTTACACAGCTCATATTATGAGAACAATAAGCAGTGATGATTGCGTGGTGCCATTTGGAAAATACCAAAATACACCTTTATCGGTAGCTCAGTAAGGACTAGTATACAACCTTTGGTTCTGACAAGGTTCCACTGGGTCTGCATTTAGGAAATATGTTAAAAATATCTTGTGTCCAATCCCTAGTGTAATTTGTCATTTCATGCATGCTCCGGATTGGAGATTGGATCAAAGTCGAGATTCGATGCAATCTGTTGATTTTCCTTAGCTAGGGTATTAATAATGAATTGGCTCAATATGATGTCTGTAAAATGCCCTGAATGACATTGTTGGGAAGTAGCTCTATACAAATAAAGGTTAATTAATTTGCAACTGTGTGAGTTACACAAAACAGTTTGTGCTAAGAGAATATTTTTACTTTTTTATTGAGTGGCAAGATGCTTTTTACAATGATGAAAGTAGAATTATGGAGGATCAAATGTACACAATTTTTATTTTATGATGTTTTTTTTTTTTTATATGCCCAGGGACCACTACTGGAAATTAGCTGAGTGTGACACATTTACACAATAGTGTTGAATGGCATATACCGTCCCTGTTTAATGAATAAATAAATAATTAATGACTCTTTCCGGCCAATGAAACATGGCTCACACACAGTAACTGTAAATTACAAATACAGGCAGCCACTGGAGAAAAGTGCATGCTTATAAATAAATTACATAATATTAAAAAGAGGTTATTCTGGTGTTACTGACAACACTGTCCAACCAACTAGCTCAAAAACATTGATATATTTTCTATGGCAACATTTTCCAATTATATTTGGGACTAACAATATAGGCTCTGTGGTTTCTAAGTGTTATCATGATTTCCTAGTATAATTGTGTTTTTTTCCACATTTCTTTTACATGTAGCTTGCTGTAAACTATGAGAGCCCAATTAGAGAGAAACATGCATTTTCTTTCAGTCTCATGCCCTCACCTTGAGTTTCCAGAAATACTTGTGTTTGTCCTGAGATAAGCTTTTCTGTTATGCAGTTACATCCATCTTTAGAACTCAAGGAATTAAATCAATAGATGAGTTAAGAATACTTTATTGTAAAAATTGCTCCAGGGTTAGAGCATTATCTGCTACCACTATTTAATTTTAGTAATTAAAAGGTTTAGTTTAGGAAAATCCAACATGATGTTTCATAGATGCCATGAAGACACAGAATGTAATCAGGTTTACATTTATATATGGGTTAAATGTCTTTCAGAACTATGTCTGACTTTTAACCACAAAGCAACCATCTAATTTAATATTTCAATCACTGCTAGAATATTCCCTTCTGTCCATTCACGGATCTTCTCTGAAATACATCACGTTTCAACATTTGGCCCCATGTGCAAGTGAGCATGATACCCCTGCTTAGATAAACCATTTTTTTAAAGTTGAACTTGTCATTTGGGTTTATAAAACAAATAAAAGTGGTTATTTTCTGCTTATTTAATATCTCATAGAAAGCTTTACCTATATTCTATATTTCTTTCTATTTTCTTTGCTGGTATTTACACTAGTAAACTGGCTTAAATGGGAAAAAGTTTAGATTAAATACCGAGGTCCATCACATGTTTAGCAATCAGACATATTTCTTGTCACATACAGGAGAGAATCCAATGAAAATGACTTTGCAAACATACCAAAGCAGAGCATTACTTAGTTGACAATTACTAACATGAGCTTGATTAGTTCTGCTTCATATTTCTGTTTTGCATGCCTCACCCAAGCTTTGCCTAGTTAAGTATATCCTGTTGTCAGTGTCAACCCGACTTCTGCAGCCTGTGTATTTACCTGCACTAAGCTGAACTGGTTCTACATGACTGAACCTGATTCATTTTCTGTGATTACCATTCGGCTTTGCACCATTTCACACACTGCCTCCCAAATGACCTTGTGCCAGCTCTTCCTTTAGAGGTGGCGTTTGAAAAATGAAAGTACTAAATGTTCATTTTGCCTCAGCATTTATTGATACAACAAGTCTTGCCTACAATCCGAAAACAAGTGAAGGGTAACACAGCCTATATTTATTGAAATACAGAAAATATCCTTTAATCCTCTCTTTCCCTTTATTATGTATTGTTTTTATTGTCAGATAAACATTCCTAAAGATCCATATATCCAGTGTAAGATTAATTTGAAAGCTCTATCAATTTAGCTTCTGGTGTCTTGTCTCAAATCTTCTTGAAATAGAAGTTGTGGTGAATGCTGGATTTAAAGAACTCATTACACTTTTTTCTCCTTAATGATTAAAAAATGTGTATTATGATACATGCTTGAACTGAATCTGTATTTTATTTTGCTTTTTCATATTATTAGTCATTCATGTGATGCATGGTCAGTCATATAAATGTAAATAATATGTATGTGGTATTGCATTTTCATTCTTACCATTTCCTGTTTCTCATTTTTCTCCCACTGTCATCTTTTTCTATCGGCTCTCATTTCCGCTTCATCAGTAGCTAATCAACCTGAGACATGTCCAATCACTGGGTTTGTGCTCTGGGGGGATCAGGTTAATCTCTGAAATGGGGATAATATAAGCCAGACATGACAGAGTTGGATTCACATAAAAATGATTTCATTCCCACATTTCCATATCAAGGGAAATCTCTGACAATGATTTTTTCTTTATTTAATATACTTACATTTCAGGTATGGAATTACATGATAAACTGGGGTGTTTGTTCAAATTATATTTGGATTTTGAACCACTCATATCACATCAGATCTCAGATTGGGCCAGTACACTATCCAGTGTTACTTACCTAAGGAGTGTTTATTCCTATTTCAACATACATGTTTTCCCCCTTTTTTGTAGCATTTGGGCAAAATGAATGTCATGATCCAGGCGTCCCCATCAATGGTCAACGATATGGTGACCAGTTTCAGCTTGGCAGCTCAGTGGCTTTTCGTTGCGATCAAGGATTTATAAGAACACAGGTACTAAAGTTATTTAGAAGTTCTCATTCCATTCTCATTTGGCTGCTGTTTAATTGCTATACAATATGATTTCAATACAGTTAGTGGTTTCTGTGGTAGTAGGCAAGGAGAAATGTATTGTAATCTACTTAATAATATTTTTTTTATATAACTTGTTGTTATATTTTCAGGGGTCGGATCAAGTCACTTGTATCATTCAGGATGGAAATGTGGTTTGGTCTGCAGCTGTACCCCGCTGTGAAGGTGAATACAGACAAACGCATACATAACTGCTTTTAAATGCTTGTGTAAACAGTGGGTAACAATTTAAAATATCACACTTCTCAGTTTGCCAGTTGACAAAGCATTTAACTATTTGGCTTTCACTGTGCAGTGGAAATACATTTGTACACCTTGTAAATTGAGGGAATGTATTTTCTAATTGCTTGAAGCTTTCAGTCTCCCCACTCTTTTTCAGGCTGTTTGCACACATCCTCCCTCAACAATAAACTTAGATGAGATTGGCACAAGTTCCTCTAAACTATCTAAACACATTCAGGGGGGCACATTCATCATAATTGGACTCTAAAATACAAATACGCATCTGTAGTGTGCAGATGAGCTAATATGTGAAAGCAATAATGCAGAAATAGGGAATGTGCTGTTATTTCAACTATTTCTGAAGGCTGATGGAATTCACTGTCATGTGAGCTATTTTTAACATTTTTCCCTATCTTAAACATTCATGGAATTGTCTAAATAACATTATTAAATGTTTCTTTTGTAAAAGAAATTGCTAGAGGAGACAATCAAATTGACTATGCTGCTCACATGATCACGCAAAGAGTGTGTGTGAGGGGTATCCCTCATATTTAACAGAGAGAGATAATTATATTTTATTTCTGAAATCATTTTCTTGTGGGCGCTGTTCACGAGCACTGCTCTTTAGAAATGCAGGGCATGTAAAAAATAGCCATGGGTTTGCTAAATAGCCAGACTTAAGAGAGCAATCAAACATGACAAAGACACTTGACAAGAGAGGAAGTAGAAAAGGCTATAAAAGATAAGCCCTAGCAAATTATACATTGTAGAAAGCATAGTGATCATACACAGATCATAAACCCAGCGTCTGATTTTTCTCAAAAGGTGGTTAACCTGCCTTCATGTTATTTTAATGCACAAATGAAAGAAAAGTGGGATTTATAGCTACTAAAGGTGGAATTGCTTTATTATCATTTAAAAAGTAAGCTATTATGCAGTTCTCTCAGATGACAGTTTTTCAGCATGCCATTTTGAGCATTTGAAATTGAGAATTTGTTTTGTGTGTTACTATAAAAGATAAAGTATAGATATTCCCGGAATAAATTATCTTGTGATTTATGACTTACTTACTTACTTACTTACTTACTTACTTACTTACTTACTTACTTACTTACTTACTTACTTACTTATTTATTTATTTATATCAAATTGTACCAGCTCAGATTAGTTTAGCACAAAATTGGCACAGCATAACTTTTGAGTGTAAATTTCTTTTGTACTAAATAATTTCAGAAAGGATTAGAGTATAAAATAATAGTTTGAGCATTTATAGGATCTGCAAAGTGAATGAAATATGAGACTTGTGCTCATGATATAACAGAGTTACAAGACAAAATGATTTATTTTATTGTCGGCTGCTGTTGTTTATTTGTGTGTGTGTTTTGCATCTCCCTCCAGCTCCCTGTGGAGGCCATCTCACAGCTCCTACTGGTGTTGTGCTGTCTCCTGGTTGGCCCTCTTTTTATAAAGACTCTCTGAACTGCCAGTGGGTGATTGAAGCGCAAACAGACCATGCTGTGAAGATACACTTTGACAAGTAAGTTATTTAGCTGTGTGCTTGCTGAAAAACTATTTCTCAGATTTGTTTGAGTTTGATTAAAAAGTTCATTGTGAGTGGCAGTGTTTTTTTGTGTTGTGCACTGCATGATGAAGTTTATTTACATTTTGAATTTAAAATTGATGATTTAGATTTCATAAAAATGGACTATAATACATTTGGTGAGTGATTAATGCTTTTTTTTTTTATTGTCATTTTCTTATGTTGTTGTTTTCCAGAAACAAATAACGTACTTCCACAAACAATGTGTTGAAATGTCTTATTTTAGATCCTTATCAAAATGCAGGAGTTTTATTTGTGAAGAAATTGCTTTAAATGTATGTCGGTTGCAGCTTCAGGTGATCTGCCATGTGGTTCTAGCTGGTCAACATAAACACTGACAAGGTGGATGTTACGCTTCCTCTGTCTGTCTCTTAGCAAGATAACTCAAAAGTCAATAATGGGATCTGATGCATTTTTCAGAATGTATCAGACATAGAAAAAGAAACAAGTGAATAGAATTTAGGGGTTATCATGGTTTAGGATCAAGATCAAAATTATTATTTACTATTAGAAATCACTATCAGTGATCATTTTGCCTCTGACTCTGCAGATAATGCTTGAGGAATGAGTGAAAAAAAACTATTCTACATGATGGCATCATGGTAAACGTTAAGTATACTAACAGCCAGCTCAGACTGCAGCTAACACAGATTGTCACTGCTACAGTAGAGAAAACAATATTTCTCAAGTAACTTCCAGACCCTTATAAGACTTTTTCTTCATTTTGGTATCTAAGGGGGCATTTCCATAAGGATAGTCAGGGGTACTTGATGGGATTTAGCAGGGCTTTTCAAACTTTCATATCTTTTGGTTTGATTTTATTTTCAAACTGCACTTAACTCAAATGTAACATACCACCTGGGCAATGTCACGTAATTAACACAACTGCTCAACTACTCATTCAAAAACAGAGTCCTGAAGGTAAAAATGACATTAAGTATCTTGCAAGTAAATAATATTTTAGAGTAGGTAGGTTGTAGAATAATTTGAGTTCTTATTCATTTCTAACTTTTGCAGACATGATTTTTTTTTCTTTACTTATCAGGCCCAGGGTTGCCTTTATTGTGAAGCTTGCATTAGCATTTCCAAACCTCGTGCTTCTGGCAAGGACAGTTCTCTCCATCCTCTTTAGCACAGCCAGTTAGATATTTTTTTCTGGTGTTGGTTCTGAGTCAGGACAGGAAAACACAGCTGAATCCAGAGATGGTAGATATCTTGTTTATGCAGCATTCTCTATCGAATGAATAAAGCCCTCAAGTAGCAAAATTACTGACTATAGGGAGTTGGTCTAGTGGTTCAGTGTGATAATGTGCAAGATCTTAAGAATCTTAAGACCAAGTTCTGCTTAAAATAAAACTTGATTATTTGCTGTGTTGTTTTCTTTTTTTATTGTAAATTAAAATAAGACATGGGGGCTTCAGCCTATTCCTTTTTTGGTTGCTGATATGCTGTAAAAATGTTATTGTATTTAGGCAAGGCAAGGCAAATTTATTTGTGTAGCACAATTCAACACATGGTAATTCAAAGTGCTTTACAGAGATATAAAATAATAAAACACGGTGTTACGACCCTGTTTGGCAGAAGGGGTTTCTGTCGTAACTACATAAGATTGCGCAGTTGAAAAAGTTGTGAAAAGGAATTTATTGTTTTCCCAGAGGGTATCGGTACACATACGTGGTCCGAGACCACCAGAGTTGAGGTTCACGAAGCTGCTCAAAACAACAAAGGAATAGAACAAAATCCTATCAAACATAAACTGGGATGGCCAAATCCCCAAGGTATGCAAAATACAATACCAAACCAAATCAAAAACAGGCCTCCTACAAATGTTAACAAAGGGAGAGCAGCTCCAATAAACTAAGGTTAACAAATAAACTATATCTCAAACTAATTACAAAAACAAATAACCAAAACTATGTAAATGTACAGCAAAAATGTATTCTTAAATAAATTTACAAATCTACAAAATACCTAATCACTACGTACAAATACAAACACAAACAAAACCTTAACTATCCCAACTCATTTTACACATTATCTAATATACAAAATAAACGAAAAACCAAGTAGTTTTAACACTACTGGAACACAATAAATACACATACCTAGGGATGTTATGCTCGAGCGGTCTGCTCGAGCAAAGTGTCGAGCATGTGACACGGAAGTGTTGTGAGCATTGTCT
>JBAMIG010000001.1:17864843-17881600 GCA_037177335.1 Kiunga ballochi | reverse complement strand
ATTACCAGCTCCACTAGTAAAACCTTTTCTCACCATTGCATTTAATAAGCCAGGCAATACGCTCTGCAGGCTTTTGTTCCAGCCATGAACACGTGGTCTAATTAAGGTGTCAGGAACAGTGCATCCTGTAATAGCATGACCTGTACAAAATAAAAGGCAGGAGACAAAACATGAATAACACAAGAAGCTTTGAAATATTTGCTCTCCCAGTTTGCACTTAAGTTGTATTATCAAGGTTTCCTCTAACTGAAGAAATAGCCTTACAGTAGGTGGGGGCTAACTGTGTTAATGGTTAAACTGCTACATTGGCCATCCATGGCTGAATAAATATATGAGAAGCAGAGGTGGAGAAGGATAAAGTCTGCCTCACCAGCCCTCCTAATAACCCATCTTAGAGAAATATTGTATTTGAACTTTATCCTTGATTTTTCTGCTACCTGTAGTTTCAATAAGAAAAATGAAACGCTACTATTCTTAAATCTTAAGGAATAGAAATTGTGTTTTTAGGCATTCTTGTTATTGGTATCTATCAGAGATGTTCACAAGTCAAAATTTGCGAGTCCAAGTAGAGGCTCAAGTCTTTGACCTCAAGTCCAAATCAAATTTCAAGGTTAGAATGCCATGCGACACCTGCCTTCTGGTCTACTTATGAGACTGTTTTATAATATCCAAGGAATATAAAAATGTACTCACTTTTTATTTGCTAGCATTTTGTGATAGTTCAGATCTTTGAAAGAGATTCTGTCTCCTTCCTCTGGACAATTTTATTCTGTACTGTATTTAAAAGGACTGCACAGTAGCGTGTTAGTTAGCACTGCAACCTCATAGCGAGGAGGTTGCCGGTTTGATTCTCAGCTTGGATAGTGACCTTTCTAAGCTGGGTTCCTCCCACTGACCAAAGACAGGTATGCTTTAAGCTTAAGGTGGATGTGGTTGATCCATCATCATGGGATTTGTATATTGTAGACGTTTTAATTTTCCAGTTTTATTTTTATCCCTTTTTTTTTGGCTCGGCACCCAAAATTTGTAGCAACGCTGTAACGTTGATGCTATTGTATTAATTTGTTGCTAGCATGTGTGGATGTCCGTGTTTATGTGTTTTCAGAAGGACATCTGGGGAAATGACAGCAAGGAAAACAGACAGTAGACAGGAGATCAGACAGAGAGAACATAAAAAAAAATAGATTTGTTTACGAGCCTCAAATCGTGAGTCTGAATCGATTCTTAAACATTTTGTATGCGAGTCCAAGTCAAGCCTAAAGTCACTGGAAAGTCAGAGTCTTAGACTCAGTCCTTGCCTTTAGTATCTGGGTTTTTTTTCTTCTGTGCCTATTATAAAATGTCTTTAATTGGCGGATCTAAAAAACTAAATTTGTTCTCTGATATTTTACATCTAGAAGAACAAGAAAAGACTAACCTTGAGCATAATATTCTTTTAAAAGGTGATTATATCTACACCCTTTTCTTTTAAACAGTAAATCTATTGTTTACTGGCCATTTACATGTTTAGTTTCACCTGTCACCTTATTGAATGTAGGCTATTGCACTTCATATGGGGAAGGAGTTTTGCTATCTTCTTGCAGTGTTATTGACTTAGTCTAAAACAGTTTCTATTCTTATTGTGTCTTAGCAGTGTCAGGCCTGAGGGCATGGTTAAGTCAGTATGTAGTTTGAGTGTATTATCAGTCTTAGGCCCAGAGCATGGGCTTGAGTTGTCTGTGGTTAGATTGCATTAACAAGGTTTTCCTTGACTTTTAGAAAGGCTTAATGTCATTGTAAATGCCAGAAATGTTCCCAGAAGGATAGGTATTAAAAAGGAAAAGGGAAGAAAAATCCCTTACAGGAAAGGAAAGTGACACAAAGATGTTTAACACATAAATATGCTTAAAAGCTGCCAGTGCATTTCATCAAACGGATTTTTAAAAAAAGGCATGACAATAAGGAGGGGGCCAATCTCCAACAAGTTTTTTTATACAATTTAAGTTTTAAAGCTTGCCAGACGCATATACTTCTATGCACAGACACACAAATGATTCTCTTTTTAGTAATAAAATAATTTACCCATTAGGTTTTCTTGTCCTTTCGTCAGTTTTATCAGGATTTTTTCTGCCACAATCTCTAATGATCCAAACATAACACCCATATCCATCAAAGCAATATCATTACATATCTATAATAACATTTTGGTGTTGAAAAACTGGGAAAGAAAAGAATATAAAAATTCCTAATTAGGATAAAAGCTATCATTGATTGCTCACCGTATAGAATCATGGGGTGGATCTTATTGTTTTTTTCTGCACGAAATGTTATTGCAAGTTTGGTCTTTATATTTATAGTGATGTTATAGACTGTGTAAAACCACTTGTTTGGGAATTACACAAGGCCATAAAATAAGGTTATGCATTGTATTTTCATTTTGAAGAAGCAGTTGGGATGTTTACAGATCTTTTATCACAGTGCTGAACTGATGTCAATGTCTTTATGAATATTCTCTACCTTCACATATCGGATGCTAAAGTCTTACCTTTTTTGTCATTTGAAAATTCTTGTTCAGATGATAAAATAATATGTCTGATAAATACTATTTATTTCCTTCATAGTATTTTATGTCAAATGTTTAGTTTTTTATGTCAGGATTTACATCCATCTGTTTCTTTCTGTGTAATAAACATTAGAGCAAATGGATGTGCAGGTCTGTTAACTTTAAGTCTAATTGATTTTGCTGGGAGAAAAGAAATTAATATGAAAAACATATTTTAAGTAACACTGTATACATTCTCTATTTTGACTGGAACGGTATCTGAAAAGTTCTAAAAACTAGAATGGGCAGAAGAGAAACACCAAACCATTTGTTTGACTATTCCAGTCAGCTGGAGGCTAAAAACCTCTTTTAACACATGAATCAGCTCACTACTATCTTCTTGCCTTTGGTTAATGCCTTGCCCTGCCACTGCTGGGAAAAGAGGGGTTACTAAGCTAAATTTGCCAACCTAATGCCACGTTTGAACACATTTTCCTAGATTTCTGATATAGCTGAAGAGAAAAAGAAACGATAGAAAGGTGGGGATAAAGTAGGAGTGTGGAGGAATTGTTACAAAAATAGTGGTGGCAGGAGAACATGAGAGAGGGAATCAGACAGACAGAGGGAGGAGGGGCAGCAGATGGTGACATGTTGATTTATGAGCTGCAGGGCTTTTCATTAACCATACTGAGTTTTACAGAAACAGGAAGAAGAGAGAAGGCAAGAAAAAGAAAAGCAAGGCAGAAAAATGCTAAACTGAGGGGGAAATCAGTGGGGGAGGAACATGTGAGGGGAAAATTAAGTTTAGCAGAGTAATGCCACTGAAACTGTCACGCTATTTCATACTGTCTTTGTCTATATTTATGCTCTCCATCACAACCACACGCACCAATTGACTGTAGCATGTATAGTTGTCTCCTCTGACTGGCAATAGTTGTAAAGATAGAACACTACATCACCTTAGCCCATTTCTTTGTCATTTCTGCCACCTGCAGACCTGTCACAAGCAATCTGTGAAAATGTCACAAGCTGCCAAATATAAGTGCATTGTAGTTTCAGCAAGAACAGTTCACATTTCTGTCCAAGCTCTGAGACGGGAATACAAAGTACCACAAACTCCAATATGTACCATCTATAACATGAAAAGTTGCCCCAAGGAAAATAACTTCATTATTTCCCTTTGTATTGCTTTAAAATCTCTACTGTTATATTTATTTTGCTAAAAATGCACACATATATAAAAACTCATTTGTATACATACTCATGTGCCACTAGCAAAACTTGCTATACTTTATCTGTTTATGTTTGCTTTAAAGGCGCAAGCAGCAAAACCGCATTAGTTTTGAAAATAGCATTTAGTGGACATTTGATGACTATGGTAACAATACAGTTATAGTTGTACACATCAGCCCTTTAGCTTAATTTCTGATGAGCATTGCCCCTTCTCTTTTTTTCTGCAGAGCTTATGTGGAGTTAATAGTTCTAGTATCTCATTTATTAAAGGTTAAAGATTGTTTTTACAGTTAAGAAGGATTTTACATTGTTACAATGGCAATATCGATTTATATTAATGAGAACTTTATTTAGTACATTTTTCTCTTTTTAATGAATGAATGTTTTTCTATTGTAATGCAATTAAAACCGTTCTGTCAGTACTGCTTTTTATTAATTTTTTGTCCTACCTCAAACTAAGCAGCAAACCCAAACACCGTGATTAGAGTAAACTGTAAAGAACAAACCCTATTCCTATGGGTAGTTTGAAGGAAGCACATAGTATTTTTTGTAAAAAAAAAAAACTATTTCTGTAAAATAATCTGTTTACTGCATCATCATTCAAATTATAGTAACAGTTATGCAATAATTATCACTTCTACAGACACCTTATAGCATAAGTTAATTGCTTTTTATGCAATAAAGAGCGACTCCGATATAGATACCCAAACCCGTTCTTGGTTTTACACAATAGAAAGAAGAGAAAACTAACAAGTAATGCAATAAAATTTACAGAAAGAATTGTTGTGTTGTAAAATAAGTAAATTTGTTTTCAGATTCATGTGTTATTTATGCAATCATACCTCTGTGTTTTGATCAACAGGTCAATGATGGAGAGAACTGTTCATCTCGTCTCCTTGGGAACTTTACACTCGATGGCATGTTGATTCATACTATCAATAGTACATCCAATCACTTGTGGCTTGAGTTCAATAGCAATGCCTCAGGAACCAATCAGGGCTTCCGCCTCACTTATACAAGTAAGTACTTTTGATCAAATGATTTACAGCTCAACAACTTTAAATGTATTTTTTCTAAATGTTTTTTTTAGTTTACTTTACATCCAGAGTTTATCATATTCTGTATTGTTTGTCCAAGTCTGGCATCCCACACAGCCTTTATGTTCACAGTTTTTTTTATCATGCACATCGACAGTAATTTGCTGAGCTGTGAGTTGATGCTTGTTGTAAATAAATCTTTTTGATTGAAACATAGAGTGCTGTGAGTGTGATAAAATACCCTATTAGATAAATTCTGCATCTGTCCTGACCCTTAGTTGAGTGTTTTATGAGTACTATTGCACGTTCTACAACAAAACAAGCAACGTGTACAACAGTTGTCTTTCTTTGTCCTTTTATATTTGACTGGAGACTTGGTTTACAAGACCCTCCTATTCACTTTAGGTTAACAAGCATTCAGGAAAGAAATGAGCAAATGGAATCTTGAAACTTATTCTGTTTTCCTACCGCACACACACACACACACACACATTCACACCCATCTTAATTGCTTCAAAGATAGCTTGTTAAGGAGGTAAGACCAGCTGCTGTGTAAGTCAAAGATGCTATTAAAGGAATATTTATTTGCAAGGCATTTAAAGAAGGTGAGAATGACACATCTGGTGTAGAAGAGTGGCTGGATGAAGGGACAAACAAGGGAGCTAGATGGTATATGGTCTATGTCAGGTAAACTATAAAATGGCTCTCAAAATGCATATCATCATACCGGAGAAGGTGACACTTTCCATAGTGAGGAATAAACTTAGGTTAAGATAAGAAGGAAATAATACATTGATAATGCAAATTGTGTGAGGCTATTTTAGAAGAGCAATAGGAATTGCAGAATATTGTTTTAAGACAACAACAGGAAAGGTTCAAAGGAGTGAGATTTATCTGCCGTAGAAAGGAGCTAACATTCAGACATTGAACAAATGGGATTCATTTTAAAGGGAAGATTTACCTATTAACTGAAAACTAACCTGAAAGAGGAATTTAGAGCGATTAATTGACACTGATCACTGAGTCTGTTGAAATTTTATGATCATGCTGAGAACTAAAATACTATTGTTCCTTTTTGCATGTTTTTAGTATAAAGAAGATACCCAAAAGCAATCATTTATAACACATTGCCTTACAAAGCAAGAAAAGAAATCACTCACAGTACTTTGCTCCACTTAATGATTCAAACACAATTTTGTAACACCGGAATGATGGACGTTCACATTAGATAGGTATTGATTGCACAATATTTTTAAACATAACTGAAAATACACAAAGGGATACATAAAGTCATAGACCAGTTTTTCTTTTTTCTTTTAATTTATTGTATTTGTTTATTTTATAGGATGGGGGGCTGTTTGTTTCAGCTAAAAATGCTTCCATGGAAAAAAAATATAACGGGAAATGAAACCAATGATGGCAGGCTCTTTTCTTTCCTTTCACAATGATGACAAGAGAGCTGCCAGAGCAACAGAAAAGAATATTTGCAAATGCTACCCAATTACCAGAGAGCTTAAAATCTGCTTCATTAACTTGTAATCGTATAACAGTTGGGACAGATCCAGGATGTAGCACTAAGAAAAAGACAACCTGTGTAGGTTGGGGCAAAATGTGGATAAAAGATCAGAGAATATATTCAGGTTGATGTTCAAACAATCTTTAGTATCAGCTTCAGCAACTATCACCAGAAAGGCCAAAGAGAGGAGCTAAAAACAAAGAAAACATTAGCAAAAATATTAAAACATACAATCTCTTTGGTATAATCGAAGAATTTTCCAAATTTGTTTATTTATTTTTTATTCTTCAAAACAAAATCTCTTAACCTGTTAATCAATTGTTTCACAGTGACAAAAACTAGCCAATATAAACAACTTTGGTCTCACAGCTCAGTTCAATATATGTTTACATGGGAAAAAGAATTGGTTCTTACAGTTTCTAAGTGGCTTGCAACGAGTCCTTCAAAAACCTTAGGGCAGAGATGTCATTTGTGCTAATTCACTAATATATGCATGACATATGGCAGATACTGCCATCAAACGGGTACAAGTCGGTAGCAACAGGAAATGTCGGGGAAGATACAGTATTGAATAGGTTTTATTATTGGGATCTGTATATATTTTGTTTTTGGATATTCAACCGTATAGATAATGTCTTTGTTCATGTCCAATAACATAGAATATAAACATTAACATATTAATTTTTTATATAAATTGCAAAGTTAATTAATTATGTTTGCTCTGCAGGTATTTAGATTATAGTGGGCAGCTCTTAGACCCCGGAACAGGTCAACTAGACCAGAGTCCAGACTAAATATGGAGAAGCAGCGTTTAGCTGCTATGCTGTAAACAAGTTTAACAAAATGAGATTCAACTTTCAGCAAATGTTGACCCTTTTAAATCCAGTTTAAAAACATTTCTTTTCAAATGCTCTTATAGACAAAATCTAACTTTTAACAGAACTTGCATTTAATTAGTTTGATTAATTTATTATTTCATTGTGATTCCTGATTTTTGTCGCTCTCTCTAATGCATTTGTCTGTAATTCTTTTAGTGTTATAAGTTGTCTCACACACTGCACACAGAGCTAAACCTTTTTTTAAAATAGTGGCAAACTCACTGTTTATTAAGCATTATATAGCAGCTCAGACACTTTGATATGAGGGAGGATAGTCTTTATGTAGTAGGAGGCCTCCAGTGTGAAAGAAAATGCATTTCTAAAATTACTCTGTCCTTGTTTATCTACCTGTCTTTGAATGTACGGGGCTGAAGTACTATGTTCATTTAGACATAGTGAAGAAGACCTAATCTGTATGTGCGTGCGTATCTGTGTGTGTGTGTCTTTCTTTAAGGTTTTGACCTTGTACGCTGTGAGGAGCCTGGTGTTCCTAGTTATGGATATAAGATCCAGGATGATGGCCATTATGCCAACACCTTTGTTTTGTACTCCTGCAACCCTGGATACAGTCTTCATGGCAGCAGCACACTGACCTGTCTTAGCGGTGATAGACGTGTCTGGGACAAACAACTTCCCTCCTGTATCGGTTAGTATGGCAGCTAACTAATACTGTATGTTACCACATGCATCAGTAATAACCTACATTACCAACAAAAGTTAACATTTGTGTGTTTGTTTTTGTTTTGTTTTTTGGGGAGGATAGGTCTTGTAATGCAGCTTGTTGTTTATTCAGTTATGAGTGTCGACAGTTAAAACCAGTAGCTGTTGTTCAGGCTTTTAACATCATAAATATGGATTGAGCATGCAAATGACAGTACATGTGAATATTTTGAAAAGAGGATAAAGAGACTGATTCAAAATGATGAGATATTTGTAGCAGCGCTGATGAATCTGTGGATAAACGCAAACCTGGCTGACCCACCTGTGAACACGCCATCTGCCCCTTGACTACAGATTGTTGTTTATGTATTTTTACATTTCATGTTATTTTTAATTTATTTTTTTGTACATCATTGCACACTAAGGATAGCAACACTGGCTTTGTATGTCCCTCCAAACACATCACAGTAAATACAATACTTTTTGTAGAAATGGTGCTGAGGCTAAAATAGTGGGATGGAAAATAATACTAATTAAAAACATTATTTACAACATAGAAGCATTTTATTTTATCTTACACAATTCATGAGAATGGTTCAGTTTTTTTCTTTTTTTTGGTGAAGATTGGTAAAGCAGTGGTGACACTGTGATAGCAGCTGGATTCCTAACACAGTAATGGGCATACTTTGGAATATAAACCACATCAAAATCATTAACGTTGTTGTGTCCATTTAAAATGTTGCATCACATACACTTTATTTTTGTTTTTGGCATTAAAAAGACACATTTTCAATTTTAATTACAAAATGGAGGATAACATTGCAATACATTAACATTGTTTTGGAAAATGGGAAAAGTTGTAACTGACCAAGAATCAAGTTGTAACTACTGCTATACAATCAAAATGTTTGTTTGCTTTTGTTTTGTTTTTTTGTTTCTTTTATTGACAGCAACATATATTTTGATATTGAACAAATGTTTGAATTGCACTTATTGGTCCAGATGTCTTTTTTTCCTTAAAATCTTTTGTGTCTTTTTATATTGAGTATGAGGATACACATGGCACACACTAAGAGCCTAACCTCACCGCTTTGTAACCTGTTATAACACCTGAGATTTGTGAGGTCAGACTGAACCTGGTGCAGTTGCTAATGGTAACAAAATAATAGCTTTAGATAGATGTGCGTGATGCATATTTCTGTATGAGTATTAATAAAAAATGAATAAGTACTTGTCAGTGGTTGCAGATGGAAACTGGAAATGGGAAGCCAGTCATTAGTTTGTGGCTCCTGTGTCAGTCTTATTCCAGGTAAAAAAGCAACAAGGAGTATGCTTGCTGGGAGAACCCTGGGCAAACTACCTGCTGCTTTTTTTTGTCTTTCTATTTGTTTTTCTTCCTCTTTGACACTTTCCTTCTATGACTGTCTGGGTCTCTGTGTGTTAGTATGGAGATCATGACATGGCCTTGCTTCAGGCTGTTTTCATGCCATCTTTCTCTCTGTCTCTCCCACACTGAGTAGTGGTGTACCTATGTGGGAATCTTTTACTATGCTCTCCCTTTCTCTGCTCACAGTTCATTTTATCAACCTGTCTTATGTCATATCTATACCTGTGTATGAAGGCCCCGTTTTTTCCTCTTTCCTGCCTGATTTAGGCATGCTAACAATTTTTTCTTGTGTCTGTGCCTTTTCTTACCTGCTTTATTAAAAACCATTTAACCAAAAAGGATGTTTTCCTTTGCCTAATAATAAGGACAAAAAGGACTGTAAGCAGCTTTTGTCTGTGTGTGGGAGAATGGACTGAAATGATTGTGTAACTGCATAAGCGTTTTTAAATGTCTTTCTGGGCTTCTGTGTAATTGTGTGGATATCTGCAACTTCCTTTGTTTTTGTGTGTGCATGTAAATGCATATTTATGTGTATTCTGCCCAAGGAAATGCAGCAAAAGTAGGATGTCCTTGTCTTGATTTTACAGATTATTGCAATGCCTATTTAACTCACACAGAACTGCAATATTCCCATATAAAGCTTAGTCTGTGGCAAAATGTGTCCTAATCAGCAGAGATCTTCTGGCTCACTGGGCTACCATAGGTACTGATGTGTATCAATATTATGATTTAAAATCTGCTTCTTACCATCTCCCCGATGACTATCCACTGAAAACAATGTAAGAAAAGCACAGATTTCAGTTCTCTATTTGTGATATAAGCAACATTTTCTATCTTGTAAGATAAGTACTATAAAGACATCAATGTTGTTATCAATCCTTCACATCAGAATCAACTAAGAAGTGAAAATGAAAGGAAATTTTATTAAGCTGAATTTTTTTTAAATGCTGCCTGAGCAACCTCAGACCCAAAGACTATAATTATCAACACCAATAATATCCAACTGTAAATGCTGACAAAAAGGAAAGATTTAAAGTTAAGAATTTTCCAGAAATACGAGAAGCCAATAAAAACCAAATATAGTGGGTTTTTTATCACTTACATTTTTTTTTGTTTTACCTTTTTGATGTAGACCTAGCTCTTGATAAATTATTGTACTCTGAACTGTGTTTTCTTTTTTCCTTTTTTTTTTCTTTCAGTGTTGACATTACCTTTTTCTCCTGTCCTTTTAGCGGAGTGCGGAGGTCACATATCAGGAGCAGTGTCTGGGCGGATTCTGTCTCCTGGATACCCGGCACCGTATGACAACAACCTCCATTGTACCTGGACTATAGAGGCTGATATGGGAAAGACTATTAGGTAATTATAAAGTGGTTTGATATACACGGTATTAACCTGAACTTATCTGAGGGAATATTTGTTCCTTAACTTTAGAAATCTAGCCAAGTGATGTTTGAAGAATGGTTTCTGAAAATAATAAAAACTATTTTATCGTTTCTACCCACTGTCAGTTAGTTATGTCAGCCTAATATGTCTTGTAATTTTATCATCACAAAAACTTTTAAGACTGTCTGGTAATATATTTGCTCAACAACAATTAATATTTGCTGTCAAAATCCCAGCTGTGTTTGAGGGTGCACCACATTAGTCCTGATCCCACCACTTGGGTGCTTTTTTTAGCAAACTACTGACAGCTATGTGTTTTTGCATGACCAGTGGCATATTTGTCTTTTTATGTGCTTTTCATTGTTTTAGTTTTCAATTACTGTCAGTAAGACATTGTCTATTTCTGTGTCTTTTTTTCCTTTCCAGCCTTCACTTTATTGTCTTTGACACTGAGGTCGGCCATGATATTCTGAGAGTTTGGGATGGTCCATCTGGGCCATCAGATGGTGGGATCCTGTTGAAAGAATGGTCTGGTCCAGCCCTACCTGAAGATATCCACTCAACTTTTAACATACTCACACTGCAATTCGATTCAGATTATTTCATCAGCAAGCAAGGATTTTCAATACAATTTTCGAGTAAGTGTCTTAATCTCTTCCTCATTGTTATTCAGTAAGTTTGCACATGAACTTTAAAAAAACTCAATGTCCTCTAAAAAAATTACAATTCTACTTAAGCAATGAGGGAAGCCCAGCGTCATGAGGGGCAAATAGGGGCATTGCCCCCATAAAAAAAAAAAAGAAAGAAACAGAAATCAATAAAATTCTGTATCCGGGAAATAAACTGATACAAAATTCTGTATTCAGGAAATGGACTGATAGTCCGAGATAGAATTTTATTATGATAGGATCCTCCCCCGAGTAGAGGGGGGAGGCAGATCGGTGCTCCAATCTGTTGTGGTAAAGAGGGAGCTGAGCCAGAAGGCAAAGCTCTCAATTTAACAGTTGCTCTTTGTCCCCACCCTCACCTATGGTCACAAGCTGTGGCTCAATCCCGTACAGGCGGCCGAAATGAGCTTCCTCTGCAGGGTGGCTGGTGTCTCCCTTAGAGATAGGATGAGAAGCTCGGCCATCTGAGAGCGACTCAGAGTAGAGCCCCTACTCTTCCGCATTGAGAGGAGCCAGATGAGATGGCTCGTGCATCTGGTTAGGATGCCTCTTTGGTGAGGTGTTCCAGGCCCGTCCCTGTGGGACGAGACCCTGAGGAAGACCCAAGGACACGCCGGACTGATTACATCTCGCGGCTGGCCTGGTAACGCTTCGGGGTCCCCCCAGATGAGCTGGTGAATGAGGCTGGGGAGAAAGAAGTCTGGGCTTCTCTCCTTAGGCTGCTTCCCCCGCAACCTGACCTCAGATAAGCGATAGAAGATGGATGGATGGACGGATGGATGGATGGATGGATGGATGGACGGATGGATGGACGGACGGAAATGGACTGTATTTCTTATGCATGGGTAGAGCTGTTATTCTAATCTGAAAAAAATCAGAACCTTACTATGTTCTAAGTGCTCAGTTGTACTGTAAAAATGTGAAACCTATTGGGCATACATAATAAAATGAGACATTTTGTAGTGAAACGGTAGAATATAAACCGTATTTGTTAATGAATGAGGAAACGGTTCTGCGTGGATCAAAGAAATGTCTGAATGGGATTAAGTTGTAACTTTGGAGAGACTTGGGCAAAGTTAGAGAGATATTTGCAGATTTTTCCGGATAAGTTATGAGTGAAACAGTGGTTCTATAAAACAGATACATTACTGCAATTACATTAAGGTAGACTGTGATGTACAGTCCCATTATCCTCACAACAAACTGGCCTTTGCAGTGTAGGACTTGCAGAGCCAGCAGCTGCACCATCATGCAGGAATCATCAGCAAATTGCAACCCTGACAAAAGCTTTGAAACACTTTTTTAAAGCTTTAAATAGCCCAACATTTGTGTTGCAATCATACCCCCCACCCCCCGCTCTGTGTATGACATGCCCCCTTGTCTTCATTTTACTGTCACTGGGCCTTCAATGGCGGGTGGGCCTTCAGAAAGAGATGTCAGTTGTGGAGTTGGCAATTAAATTAGCCAAGTAGAAAACCAAAAGAGTTTTATAGTTATTATACAAACCCATTTATATTTTAATATGATCATTATTATGGCATTAATGTTTAATTTGACAGGATTTCTGAAAACTTCAGACGAAAGAATCAAATGAGACATTTCATACATACAAGGCTTAATAAGCTGACGACACCGGGAGCCTTACTAGAAGCTTTTGACATAGTTTTTAATTGTATAATGCAAGGAATGACTATACAGGATATTGTTGCTTTATTGCAGATAATTCTGGTGTTTTGACTTTGCTTTGAATGATATTACAAATTATGAGTAAAGTTTACTAAAAACTTGACACTGTTCATCTTAGGGAAATATGCAGGAGCGTTTTGTTCCATGGATGAAAAACTGAGATTAAAAGGAAAAGAAAATAGTTATGACAGATTTGCCTTCAGAACTCCCTGTCAGAAAGATCTCTATTACAGTGCATGGTCACTGTTGTGTACGGAAGTCAACGTTGTGAAGATGGCAGCATGTTTTATGAACCGTCCTTAGAAACGCGATGAGTATCATCACTTTCCAAGAGGTTGTAATCTATAACTATTCTGAAAGCGGTAGCAGCCAGTGTAGGATCTCTGCACTGCTGGATTCTGTTCCTGCCATTTTAGTTTTGATTTGCTTTATTGGAATTTAAATTTGGCCAATCAGTGCTGCTTTTATGTTGTTTACTACATGTTCACCTGACTCTCCTTCTGTCAAAGCAATGTGTTTTCCAGTGTTTTTTATTTTTTTTATTTTTGGCCTTAAATTGGTAGTGCTTTATCAGCTTGATAAAAGACATATTGACACACACATGCCCACGTTGTCCAACTTTATCTTTCCATCTATTAACAGACTTTGGCTTGAGCTGGGACAGCTCCCTTTACTTAGCAATTTGTACCCATCTTCATGTTTTCATTTGTATTTGTGAAGGACCGAGAAATGAGGAGCACAGAGAGGATTTAAAAAAAAAAATAATCAAGTTAAATTTATTTGAAGCAAAGTAACAAACAAAATTGGGACAACATGATTTTAGGGCCCATAAAAAGAGTTCAGCAAAAACAAACTTCAAAGTAAGCAGTAACAGTAAACCGAAGCACTAACTGACCTAACACACTGATACA
This sequence comes from Kiunga ballochi, assembly GCA_037177335.1. Taxonomy (NCBI): domain Eukaryota; kingdom Metazoa; phylum Chordata; class Actinopteri; order Atheriniformes; family Pseudomugilidae; genus Kiunga; species Kiunga ballochi. The sequence goes on along the minus strand of JBAMIG010000001.1, from coordinate 17,867,717 downwards.
CAAGTAACACATATGTACTGGCTGATCAGGCCATTTTTGACACATAAGGGAGACATCACAATACATATACACAAACTATTACATAAACCTAACTAATCAGTGCAGTGTTTAGCAAAACCACAAAACAACCAAAGAAAATAGATGAACCTCCCTCCTAACATAAATGGAACAGCCCAATTAACAAGAAGCTACACTGCTGCTGGAACTCTTTTCTCTGTAGGCTGGACCATCACCCCACAGGAACTGGCAATTCAAAAAAGAAAAGCATGTTAATTTGAAGCAAAAGCAAAACAAACCAAAAGGTGACAAAAGCAAGTTAACTAATGCAAATTAAAAATGTGAAAAATGAGGCATGTATAAAGTGTTGTTCAAAATAACTATTGTAAACAAAAAGAAGAGTTACCGCACCTTTACTGTGTGATTAGGTTGCCATCACAGTATTCATAGTATTTAGATCATCTTCTTTTTTGTCTCTTTCTCTTTTACTGCATCTATCAATCCACTCTGTATTTAAAACAACAAACATTTAAAGTCTCTAACATGATAATCAAAATACTCATGTGAAGAAATGTAATTGAATACACATTTATCCTTTGTTATCTTCTCGCTTGTGTTATCGTTTGACTTGGTTTCCGGTTTTATTTTGTTTGTTTTTCTTTTGCTCAAAGTGTTTCTGTCTAGCTTTATTTCTTGTTCATTATTTTCACCTGGTTTCATTTGGTTCATACATTTCACCCTTGTCTTGTCTTTTCTTAGTGTATTTATACTCCTTGTTTCTAATTATTAGGGGTGGGTCCAATGTGTTAGGTTCCTGCATTTAGGTCCACACCTTTGCACTCATTGTGACATATAGTTTGGTTTTTGTTCAAGTATCTGATTAGCACATTTTCCTTATTTATGTTTTAAAACATTATGATCCTTTATTTAGCCTTAAAGATATGTTGTATTCCTTTGTAAAAAGTTTACTTTATGTGAGTGGTGGTACTGTCCAGCTGTCCTATAATAGCAGAAATATGAAAGGAAACATTACACTACACTCAAAGTCCTGCAGGTGGTACAGTTTAATAAACAATTAAGTAAAAATGTACTAACTGCTGTTGGGAATTTCCACTCTATTTATATTACCAAATAGTCATTATTATGAGTCCCAACTTATCAGAAGGATGTTCTTTTTACCCCGTAAGCTAATACAGAGTATTAGTGTTAAGAATGGGGACTCAGGATTAATATTTGGTTCACTCATATCTGACTTTTTATGTTAAACTCACGTTTTAGAGTTCTCATTTTCTCTCTGATCATTCTCGGCCGGACGGACACCCCTCATGCAGAGGAAAAACGCGAATGCTCCCAAAAAGATGGACCGGCCCAAAAGGGTTGAATTTTAATCATTAGCATGGTTAGCATCTCACACTGGTACAGCACTAAGGAAAAAATCATACCAGTACATTTCCTTCCTCAGTATTTATACAGTTATGACTTAGAATTTATGACCCATCTTTCCACTGGCTGTTTTTACCTGACCACCCATTCACCATCCAATCACAAGTTTATCATGCACACAGTAAATTCATCAGAAGGTTACATCAGTTCCTGGAAGTGTTGACACTTAGCTGGATAATTACTGTGGTCAGCAGACTAGAACATGTCAAGATGGAATTTTAGAGAGACCTAAGGACTTTTAATCTACCCAATGTGACTACGTGACAGTTTAGAATCAGTTTATACCAGTATTTATGAGTTCATGATAAACAATGATGCTGATCACAGCTGTCAAGGTGTTCTGGAAGATTTTATCTTTATGAGGGGAAATTTCTCTGCTGACGAATATAAAGAAGACAGATTCCTCCTTTACTGCCTTTAACTAAGTACATTGTGATACAACTATTTATAAAGATACAGTATATCACAGAAAATAATGAACATTAGAATTGTGGTAAGATGGACTTTCAGACATTTTAGTGACTCAGCTGGCAAAGAACTACACAAAATTCTACCCAATAACAAATTAAACACACTATTGTTCAAATGCTTTAAAATGTAACCCTTAAAATGTAGATTGACCACCTTAAGTAGTCTTTTAAATTGACCCTTAAGCAGTAAACTCATCCAAGTTAAAGTCTGGAGAAACCAATGCTCAATAAATTACCAAGAAATGAGGCACGATATGCTTCAGTATTATAAGTATGCTGAACCTCCGCAAGTCTACCGTTCATTCAATAGGAGAAACCAAAGCATTGAGTATGATTAAACTCATGAGGCACAAAGGATTTTTAAAAAATATTTTATAGCAAAGTGGAAATACAGTGATAAGTAACAAAAATAGACTGAAATTCCTGGTTCACAAATATATTCAGACCTCAGCAGTGGCAGCAGGTGTCTTTGGGACTGAAACACAAGCTTGGAACACCTTACATTTAGAAACATCTCCCCAGTCTTCTTGGCAGATACGTCCAAGCTCAGTAGAGGAGAGTAAGTAAATCAGTGCAGAACATTTACAGGTTTCCACAGAAATACTTGACTAGCTTCAGGTTGACATTGTCGGTTCCAAAAGAAAAGTGTGTCGGTCAAGCTTTAAAAAGACAAAAAATGGAAATATTACAGGAAATGTTTAGTTCCACAGGACTCCAGCCGGGGACCTTTCTGTGTGGAGTTTGCATGTTCTCCCCGTGTTGGCGTGGGTTCTCTCCGGGTACTCCGGCTTCCTCCCACAGCCCAAAAACATGCACCTTGGGGATAGGCTGATTGGAGACTCTAAAATTGCCCCTAGGTGTGAGTGTGTGCGTGCCTGGTTGTTCGTCTCTATGTGTTGGCCTTGCGATGGACTGGCGTCCCATCCAGGGTGTACCCCGCCTCTCGCCCGTTGGCTGCTGGGAT
>JBAMIG010000001.1:17850335-17864743 GCA_037177335.1 Kiunga ballochi | reverse complement strand
AAAAAAGAGATGTGACAAAAAGGGCGAAAAGGTGTGTGTGTGGGGGGGGGGATACCATATATATATATATATATATATATATATATATATATATATATATATACACACACTGGAAATATTATTTTGAAAAAGAATGTGTGCCAGTATTTTAGCCTTTTTAGGATTTCCTTTGTTATGACCATTAGATTCTTTTACTGTGAACACATCTTTATTGTTCCATTGCTTCAGCAAATACAGAGTATAACTTAGTCAGAAACAACAACATATTTTTTTTCTCCATAATAGCCACAACAGCGACAACCTGCAATGATCCTGGCGTTCCCGTAAATGGATCTCGGTATGGGGACAGTAAGGAGCCGGGTGACAGTATGACATTCCAGTGTGACCCGGGTTATCAGCTGCAAGGCCAAGAAACCATCACATGTGTGCGGATGGATAACAGATTCTACTGGCAACCTGACCCTCCAACATGTATGGGTAGGTAAACGGTGCTCTGTTGACTCCCAAATTAAGAGTGGGATTAAATGTGACCACACCATGATGACTGGAGATTTGTGGAACATACTTGACTCCAAAATTTTGAAATTAATATTAAAAAGCATCAGCGCACAAAGTATATCCAAACAGAGATATCTCCTTCTGAGGACTGAATTATAATGTTGCAACCATAAGGTAAAGGGTAGAAAATATAATATCTCCAAGTGAGGGAGTTATCACAGATAAGATTTAATCATAAGAAGTATTAAGAATCCTGAACACATTTGCTAGTTTCTTTCTCCATTATCACAGCTATCTGACTCACTGGTGCTATTCTGTAAACCAGCGAGCTGTTGCATCTTGAGCGAGAGTTCATTCGCACCTTTCAATGGCAATTTGTTTTTTCCACTCTCCCATATTTCCTTTTGTTCCCCCACCACATGTTCTTCTTGACTTCATCAGTAAAGGAATGAAATGACATGGAAACCTGTAACCTGACTTATTTCTCTGAGTCAGAAAAAAAGAAAAGCAGACCTAAATATGTTAGCTAATGACAACATTTCTCGCAGCTACCTCAGTTATTCTCTCAATACCTTTATCTTAACATTTTGCAGCACGTGCTGCTTTAACTAAATGTCTCAAATGTGGTGAAAAATCTTTAAATTTTTTAACTTTTTACTGTTTATTTACTCTGTCCACTTCTGTTTATATATCAACCTAATAAAATAAATAAAGGAGAAAAAACAGCAAAGATTGTGTTCTGCTGTAGTTTAATTATTTAATAAATAGAATAAATTAAAAAATAACTTATCGTTGCTGCTTTTTCTCTCATCTCTTTTATTTCACCAGTTGAAGTAAAAGTCATCCAGCATCATCCAGGAGTGCCCCCTGTAAACACATTAGGGTTTATTTTTAATAGAGACTTTGACCTAATGCCAGTAACCTCAAATTTTGCACAACTCAAGATAAAAATGTATAACTGCTATTTGCCCTATTTCCCTCCCCTGCACTTTCACCTCAGGAGAGGAATCCTTCATGTTCAAAAGCTCAAAAGATTAAACACATTACTCAACGCTACACACAACAGTCTACAGCAGTGGGTTTTTGTGGCTGTCTGGGAGTGATTTGCAACCGTTAATGCCTTTGTTTACCTCTATTTCACTGTTGATTATCTGTTCACACACCCCCTCCACCCTGTAAGACACCTCTGCATGTTTCCGACTCCTTTACATCATCAAATTGCTGCTTGAATGCATCTTTCTCTATTCTTCCATCCTTTCTGACTTGATGTGAACCAAGACGAGTGCTAGCAGATAAATTTCACCATCTCTCACTTTTTTTTTCTCTTGCTATCTACAGCCATCTGTGGGGTTAAGATTGTTCTTGTCCTAACTAATACTTGTAATTCTCTAATTTTCTGACTAGCTTCTTGCCACTTTACCTATTTGTTGTAGTTACATTTTTGTACAGTATTTGTCTCTCATCCTTTTTCCTCTTACTGTTTATCTAATTTCAGCAACCTGTGGGGGTAACATCAGTGGTCCCTCAGGTGTGATTCTTTCTCCTAACTACCCCCAGCCTTACCCCCCTGGAAAAGAGTGTGACTGGAGAATCAAAGTGAACCCTGACTTTGTCATTGCCCTCATCTTCAAAAGGTAGTATAACTTATATTTAGAACACAGTACTCTCGCTAAAACAAAGTGTCCACTCACACCTTTTGCAACATGTATATTTATGAGCTTTTCTCAACAAGTAAAGGTTGTTTTTCTGGTTTATTAATCTAAATAGCAATTTTCATAAGACAAGTTTACACAGCACTCAGGTCAATCTATAATTAAGTTATAATCCAAGATGAGCATTTTAGTATATTATGTGTTCATCCTGCAGCATTTTACTATAAATGTACATGATAAAAGTATGTTGTTAAAGAAAATAAGGCTTTCATGTTAACTTGTCCCAACAAACTACAACAATGTCTGAAAATGGTACAAAGAAATGAAATTGTGCTTTTACTAAATGTTGTGCTTGCATGAATGAAACTGGTTTAACAGGACAGGATGAAAACATTTATCTAGAACATCTCTTATTAAAACTATTTCCTTTTTTTTAGTTTATTACATTTAATGTAGCTCTCACATGGTCAGTAGTAATTAGTAGGTAATAGTTTAGGTTGATTTCATCTTTATATCATTTGGATAAGGAAAGTTGAGTAAGCCTGCTTACTAGGTTTATATTTATACAATTTAGCATAGAATCTCTACTAAAATTGTACTTACACAAAAAAAAAGAAATATTTGCTGTGCTATAATATAAGTCTGATTTTTTAAAACTCTGCTTATGCACAGATTCACAGAATTTTCTTTAATAAATCACAACCTTGGCAAAAGGGTTGTGTAGGTAAATTTGGTTTATGTCCCCATCCCTACACACCCACTTTCTACCATACATGGTCAATGCAAAGCAACTCATAAATATTTTGGCTGCCTGTGATGTTTTAATTCAGTTATAACCAAGAAGGCTCTTAGGCATAACTTTTCACAGATTGAAGCCAGTACTTGTTTGTAAGATGGACACACGTCCATAAACTCTGTTTGTGGGTCATAGTTGTAGCATATAAATCAAAAGAAAGGCTAGTGGCAGCACGTTGCAGAAGATGAAGTGTGATGAAGTGGCCTGTGCCAGAAAGTAAAAATAAAAAAAACCTATCAAATTTTAAGGTGAAGCCAAAACTGCCAATGGCTCGTGCCACAATAACACATTTAAGCGTGAAGCACATCAAGGCCCACCTCCTCTGTGCTCTGGGAGTTGGCAAACGTGTGAGGCCACTGTCACCTGGAGCCATCCATCACATGCAGCTTCTGACTGCAACTTGTTCTCTACACTGCTGTGTGGCATGAATGGACCCAAGCAACCATGCAGCTAGAACCATATTTGAATTGCAAATAATTTGTACATTGACTAAATGCACATATAGCGGTTCACATAGATAAAGTCGTTCTCACCGGGATTGCAAGGTTCTGACAGTTCGGAGGTCCTAACACTGGACCCATTTCAGTACATAGATGTGAGAAGACAGCTTTCAGGAATATATATCTGCTTATCAGCAAGTCATTATTATGGGCCAGAAAATCAATGTGGTCTTTTACATCTTCCCATCCTGATCCTGCTGTTGCCATTGTCTTCGAGTAGCACAATCTCATCGGTTATGAAGCATTGCAATGCAATATTTATATCCTTACACAGTAATCACAGTTACTGTATCTGTAAAGATCCTTGCAACATTTTAATTAGTATGAACACGCTGTGCTCGGATGTCCGTGTTTTTTATTATAAAGATACAAAGTCTGATGTAAATGATAACAAATATGGTTTAATGAGGCTTAAATGTATCATCTTATTTGTTGTATGCCAGTTTTTCCACTCCAAAATGTTACTACGCAAGGTCCAAAGTTGCACAGCAATACACACTTTTCTCCATTAAGTTTATTTTCAAATGAGGACCCAGAGCTACTTTTTCACTTAAATGTCCTTCTTGGGGGAATTTTTGCTACTTAGTGAAGTTTCTACATGGAAAAATGGTAAAAGATAAAATGAAAGCTGTTTGTATGAGAACCGCTCCCCCTATACCCCAGCCTCCTTTTGCACTGGGACAGCTTCACACTGGCTGTAAACTCATTCTGGAGAAAAAGCATTTTCCCTCAAAATCAACATGGAATGAACCATCACATTTTTCCCCATTAAGAAAAATGTATTGAGCCGAACAAAGGATCTGTCTCATCACTATAATTTTACAAGTAAATTAAACATGTGAAAAAGTGAAAGAACGTTAAAATAAGTATCGAAATCTGGACATTTCCAACAGTGTTTTACTAATTATTATGCAGTATTGATATTTTACTTTCTATTCTACATTATACATATAGTCAAAGTTTCACCCTCCAAAGACAACATTGGACCGTGGAAATGGAATAATATTCGTAGTAATTTGAGGTTAAAGTGAAGCAAAAATAGAATAAATTATACATCACTTATTTACATTGGTACATTACCTAATATCCAATTGCATAAAGGCTAATTGTGTATGTTTGTTTATTTTTTATTATTTTAATTTAAAAATATGGAGTATAACTTAAGGAACTTCATGCACAGAGTACCTGTTAGTTCATACATAGTGTCTTCCCTGCTTCTTTCTTCATCTTAAGCTTGCTTTTCCTGATAAAGTTCTGTAACTGCATCACATTAGACTGCAACTGAAAAGATGCTGTCAAAATGAACCTGGTAAACCTTAAAGAACTCCATTTGAAGCAGTTCCAGGTTTAGGTGATAACCACCACTTAAATCAGAAATCATGTATCTTCAACTTTAAGAGGTACTGTGTCTCTTTCAGGGATCCTGTTTTATAACTATTTCAGAGCTACTAGTGCAAGTACTGTAAAAAAAAAACTAGCAAAATAAGCAAGCCCAAAATCTGTCAAGTAGCCTTTAAGACAAAGGGCCTAAAACGAGGATTTTAGACTAAATTAAATTTTTTTTCTGTGTATTTTAAGCCCCCCGGTACCCCGTTAGGGACAAAGCGATAGAAAATGGATGGATGGATGTGTATTTTATTGGATCTTAAAGACTTTAGAAGTCTAATGTCTCTCTAAATTGAAAATATTATTACACTAGAAGAGGAAATTGTTCCAATGTATTATTATCTGTGTGCAGATTATTGTTAAGCCAAGACAACAATGAAAATCCCAGCAAACATTTAAAGTTCCTACCTTTTCGGAAAACTTGATGAAAATGTTTTAATGTGTGGAAATTCTTACACACACAAACAATATATAACACAACAAACAAATTGTATCAACAAAATTAAGATTCCTGAGCCTACTTGTTTTTATTTATTTATTTTCCACAGTTTCAACATGGAGCCAAGTTACGACTTCCTGCACATCTATGAAGGTGAAGACTCTAATGGGCCACTTTTAACAAGTCTCCAAGGCAACCAGGCCCCAGAGCGAATAGAAAGCAGTGGTAACAGTCTTTTCCTGGCATTCAGATCTGATGCCTCACTGGGCATGTCCGGATTTGCCATTGAATTTAGAGGTAATTAAAGCATGACAATTTAACATATATCTGTATTTTTTAACAACATTTTCACACTATTTCACACTATGAGACACATCTGAGTACAGCACAGATGTGCCTCATAGCTCTTGCATGCTTAAATGAAAAACAGGTAACACCAACGTTTAGAAATGTATTTGCATGTAGTAATATAGTACAAAAAATATAATGCCCCTAATTAAAAGAATGGCTGTTAAATGATTGTACTCGGTTAACTAAAACAAAAAATAAAAATAAGACAAAAATAATTTTAAAATAACTAATTTATTCAACCACAATGTAATATATCATTCACAACTAATTGAATAGGAAATTATTTTAATAAACAATTTGTACAAGTAAAATTATGAAAAAAAAATTTAAAAATGCAATTAACATGAAATTAGTAAAATCTAAAAACAAACCTCTTTATCATAAACCGCCGCAGCCTCATCAAGACATCTGATTGAGTGTCGTAATAATGTGGCACAGAAGGAACAACTGCTGCTTGGCTTTGCATGCATTTAATTACCTGAAACTCCCAAAAGAAAAAGCAAATGGCATGTTTGACATCAGCAGTATGCCAACTTAAACCCAAAAAAGTAACAAATCATGAATTTTGACATAAATTTGTTTTAATACTTTCATTATTTTGCCTGAATGCAACAGACTTTTATTTTTAGTTGAAACATTATATTTGTTGCTGTTTCTACATATCGTTAATCAAATATTTACACAAATCCACAAACTAGGCCACATGATTCACTTTGAACTTAGTTGTCAAGCTAACTTAGGACAATATGTTTTCTAACCTTTTGATTGTTTATTTAGCTTTTCCCACCATATTATTCTTTAATTAAAAAGAAACTATCTCTATTTTTGCAGTCTGTCTCCTGACATTACATTCCACCTCTGTGATATTTTTGTTTTTTACTATCTATCATTTACAATATCTAATTAAAAAACAGCGTTAATATTTTCCCTGATTCATCTCATTCATGCCCTCCATTCCTTTCTGTCAGTGTCTGCATGTAAGATTCTCATGGGACAATTACAGAAAGACCAATACATTAGCCTTACACCAAATCATAAAGATAGAATATTATTTTTGACAATGACTGACTCATCTTTGTGCCATTTTCACAGAAAAGCCAAGAGAAGCTTGTTTTGACCCTGGAAATGTGATGAATGCCAGTCGAACAGGGTATGACTACAAACTGGGATCTCAGGTCTCCTACAGCTGTCACAACGGTTACACAATCTTAGGGGAGGATTCCATTACTTGTATCATGGGGCATGATGGGAAACCAGTGTGGGACAGGGCATTGCCATCATGTAAAGGTAAGGGAAAAAACATAATTCTCTGTTGTTTAATTCATGTTAATTAGTAAGATGCATATATTTACAAGTTTATTGTATTTTCTCAAGTAAACCAAAATAGTGTTTGACATTTTCCTTTATGTGACGTTGTTTAATGTCCATTTTTACATATTGTAGCGACCCTGCATTTATGTTCTGCCAATGTTAATGTTCTTTTCATGTGTTATTAGGACAGAGATGTATTACAGATGTGGGCAGGGTGGGATGGAGCTGGGAAAGAGGGAATGTTCTGAGCATGAGAAAATCAAGCGCTCCTGTTTGCTCTTCTTCGGTGGTTGTGTTGATGAGGTTGGAGCAAGAAGACGTGGTTAAGACAGCGGAAGGAGAGGTTGTTAATAAAGACCATTTTTTTACGGAACAAGTCCTCATCCCTTCTTTCTCTCAAAACGTCCTGCGGACGTTACAATATGTTGATACTGCACAGCACCACTGTAAGACATACATATTTACAGACAACCTCTTTTAGGAATAATTAAGCTGCATTCTTTGCAATTTGAGTTCAGTGCTCTCTGTTTGATTCAAAATGGAAACCTTGTCATTCTATTCACTTTCTCACTGTTATATACTCTCTTATTTCTTTGGCTTTTTTAATAATAGTCATTCTGAATACTTGTATAGTTACCATGGAGCTTACAGTAATTTAGGTAGCAGTGAATGCCAATATATAATAAGAAATGTGTTTAAACTCTTTGCATAAATGTGAGTCACTGGTTTAAAATTGAAAATTATCAAGTGTCTTTTCAGAAGTGGTCAAGGATTGTAGGCTGAGTAAAAAGACGGTAAAATGTTACCTGCTAAAGTGCCACGTAGACCGTATTATTTGTCCTTGGGTTTGTGTGAGGTTTGTTTTGAGTAGAGATGTGACTTAGTTCCAAGTGGTTAGAAACTTCAGATAAGCTACATGTTTAAGTAGGACACAAATATTTTAAAGTGTGTATGTACACACTCACACACACATTAACAGATACATGGACATTACTTATTAACGGTACTAATTCATACCTTTAAACACCCTGAAAAATCTCCTGTGAAAGCTGTTTAATAATGTCTTAGAGGCAGTAAGGGGGGAAGGAAATGGGGTTGGAGAGAATAAAGATGGCATAATTGCACTCACACTAGCAATTTTGGAACAGAAAGTAACAGTGAGGGGGAAAAAAGTCCCTGTCATTTTATTTAATCTTCTCTTTCATGTAGTTTATCTCAAGATAACACTGGCACTTATTACATCTAAATGCCTTACAGTTAACAGAGAGAACTGAGCTACCTGGGGTTTAAAAAGTTCTCTGTTGACGTTCATTGTTCATGTGTTGTTTGGAAGCTGCTACTTTGCCTGCACAGTGGGGTAGCGGTTAGTATTGTGGCCTCACATTAAAAGGCTGTCGGATTGAACCTTGGTTGTGACAAGATGGCCTTTCTGTGTGGACTTTGCATGTTTCTTCCTGTGTATGCATGCATTCCCTCTGGGTACTCCGGTTTCCCCTCACCTTCCAAAGACATACATGTTAGATTTAATGGTCACATTAAAGTGCCCCCTGGGAGTTAATGTGAGGGTGAGTGGTTGTTTATTTGTCTCTCTGTGCCGCCCCTGTGATGGATTGGTGACCTGTCTAGGTTGTACTACACCTCTTCTCTGCTAGATAAGCTTAATATTGGAAAATAGCATAATTTAAAATAATAAAAAAAACAAGCAGAAGGAACAAACATTAGAAAAAATCTAGTATAAACATATTCAAGTTAAAAAAATTCCAATTTAAAAGAAACAGAACCGATATGGGAAAGCTCAACTCGAAATGTATTCTGTGTGTGTGTAAAACCTCACTGTAAATGGGATGCTGTCCTTCATGATGCTAAGTATCAGTAAGGCTGCACCACTTGTTTTTAATAGAAGCAGCCAACCACCCATTTCCATTATGAAAGGTAATAATGAGACCTGAAGTAATTAGCAAGGAAACATTAAAGCACGCTCACCAAAGGCCCTCTTGATTTCATTCATGGTGCTTGCATTTTCCTGTTATTGTGCTGCGACCTCACTTTGACATGGTTTTAGAAGCAAGATAGGGCTTAGAGTCTGTTGTCTGGACCAAGCTCTTTCAGTCTTTCTTTACATCTTCTGCTATATCTGTTAAAAGGCTCCCTGTGATCCTGGTCACCATGGTGCCGCAGTGGTGTTAAATGATACAGATAAGCAATATGAAGACAAATGAAAAAACTTCCAATTTGTTAAGTAGATGGCACTATTCAAAGGTTACCAGCAATTCTATAGATAAATATGACTAAATAAAAAAGCTGAACAATTTGCATTACATTTTAAAAGCTAATCATAGAACATCTAAAAGTGATCAGATAAACAAGTGAACAAAGTAAAAATAAAAGATAATGATGAACTTTTTACATTAACATTTGAGCTGTGTGTAGCATAGATTTTTTGTGTCTTTTACATAAGCATATTAAATGTCTAGAGCCTACAATCAGTTAGTTTAGCTCAATGAGAGCTCAGACTCAAAAAGTTTATGAAAACATAATTTACTCAGCCATTTATGATCATAATTTAACAAATGAAATAGATACTAAGTCTAACTAGCCATTTAATTAATACAGTATATATAGGTTCTGGCACCTTTTCAATGTTTTTACTGTTGCATTTCCTGTTTTTTGGTGTTTCTTTTGGAGGGACTGAAATTGATTGATTTTTAGTTTTAGATGTTGCTTCCCACAATGATGCAGAAATTGAGTTTAAATTATTTAATCATCTCTGGAGGGTATATATGGAAAACTACATTTTTTCTATTACCTACAAACAGATTTTAAGTCATTGTATTATTTTAACCCTCAGTTTTAGCATATTTGTTTCTTCCATGCATGTACTGCAGTAAAACTTTCACTCATCCTACATTCGCGTGATACTTTAACACCATATTAAACTGTTCATGAAGACATCCCTCACATAAAGTCTGGTATTACATAGAGTTCATCAGTTTTATTTAAACATTTTTGCCCTCATAATTCTTCACGTATTCAGTTTAGACAGCTTAGACAGTGTCAATCTTGATTCTTAAAATGAACCCAAAAAAAGGATAAAATAATCATTTATTTGCCGACAACCAGATGATTGTATGCTTAATGTTTAGTTCACGATCTATAAGACATACAGAGATATGGATAAATCTGACACAACTGGCTTCAACTAGACCTTTATGGTTCAGAAGAGTAGAAAAGTATCCAAATCCTCCTCTACCTCGTCATCTTGCTCACTTACTCAGCCAACTGCTTTTGTGCACTGAATTTTTTCACCATATAGTTAAGGAAGTTTCTTGGCCCTTTCTGTCAGTCTCTCTATCTTCGGGCAGCTCCTGGAGCTTTTAGACCAAACTCATTAAACAGGGTGAGACCTCTTTAAATAATACATCTACACTTAAACTCCATCCATCTCCTCTCTTCCTCTCTTCCTCCCTTTAATCCCTCCTCGCATGTAACTCTTTCTCCTCTTGCTCCTTCCTTTTTCTCCATATCTAATGTCTCATACTGTTATTTTACCTATCTCCCACCTCCTCTGTCTGTGTCTGATTTGCTCTATATTTTTCTTTCTAGCTCTTTCACCCCTTCCAGCTTTTGGTCTCACACAGACACACACACACACACTTAAACACATCCCATCTCAAACTGCTCTTTCACTGGTTTCCATGGTAACTAAGAGCTGGTGCGAGAAAGAAGGAATTCTCTGTGACTGTTGATAGGGTTGTGTGTGTGCGTGTGTATATATGTGTGTGTGTGAGACAGGAGAAAAGATGCACAAAGATAAAGTAAGAGTCTATAATAGAGTGCCGCCTAGAGGAAGCACTTTTACGTGCACAAACACACAAATGGCATTTTATCAATCTTATTTACGATGGAAAGTGAAACATTCAGCCAATATGTGTGCATTTTTTCATACGGTCACATAGAAGATAAATCCCTTGATTATATATTTATTTTTTGTCCACACTGAATAGACCTTTTAAACATTGCCAGTACAGGTTTAAAAAAAGCATGCCGCTATGTTAATCACATCAAACAAAAGCTGGTAGGACATAGGAGTTAGTTTTGTGTGTAAGCCAGACTGTTGTCCAACTGTTACGACACTGTGAAGGCTGGTCTGCCTGCAGGATTGCTGGTGTAAACAGACATAAAGTTCATAAGAACAACAAGCTGATGTAAAATGCTAAGAACTTCTTGACTGATGAAACGTTATGAGCATGAACTAGTGATGTACGGTGTAGAAATGTATGGTCATGAGAGCATCATAGTTTGGAGTTAATTTGCGACCTCACTAACTGAATAGCCAACTTATACAGGGAAAATTGCCTACATTTATTAAGGTATTTTCTAAGAAAATGTTTTAGTGGTTTGCTGAAACCCAAAGAATTGAACAGATTTTAATCTTTTTGAACAGCATTCAGAATGTTTTAAGTTATAATTGTGTCTTGTGAGCATAAACACATAGTATGACATTAGTTTTATCTCAAATGACTGCAGAATAGTTAATTTCACAAACTTCTGATTTCCTGTCATTAAAGCAGGGGTATATCAGATTTTGAACTATTGGAGTATGCTAAATCAATGACATTCTTCCTGCACTGGGCCAATGACATTGAAAAGTTGGAAACTGTATGTTAAAGTAACTGTATCTACATAAGTCTGAGGGTAGGATTTTATGTTCTGTGTGCTTTCTATGATAAACAAGAGTAACTCAGCACATTCTACTTTGTAGTTTAGATCTTTCTCCTATTGAAAATGTGATATAAATCCCATAATGACACCGGTGGACCATTAAGCAGCTTAAGCCGACTAACAGAATGAGTACACCCTTCTTTTGCTAAATTAATTGCAATAAATCTCCAATTACTATGAAGTAGAATTACATAATTTGAGGATGTGATGCATTTTTCTTTGTGAAGTTGATTACTAAACAAAACCATATTTGCTTTGTTTGTGTTTGCTGAATAAAACATGTATGTTGCCCATTTATGTTTCAATTTAGAACTAAAGATTTGTTTTGTGTATTGTAATTAGATTACACATTAAATCACCTCAACTTGTAATAATTACCTTTTTTGTTGCTGTCCTCAGGTTTTTTTTTCTTGATAGAAGCAGGTTATATTATTTATACGTTTTTGTTCAGTCAAGAAACATGTCCGTTAAAATACTGAGGTGTAAATGTTAACAGATTTGAAGTCAATATAACTGCTGTGTATGTGGATAAAACAGTCAACCACAACTTCAGAAGTTTATGACATTTTTTTATTTCTTCTTCTTCCTCATTCTGTCACCTTAAGCATTGCTGTGTGTGTGGGGTGGGTGTGTGAAAAGGAGAGAGTGGGGGAAATAGGAAAATGAGAGCCAAAATTGAGAGGAAGGGCTACAAAAGTGTTATGCAGATGATCAAAGCTCATTGATGTTTGAGAGAAGCAGAGTGACTTGTGACTCATTTTGCATTTATTTGTGTGTGTTTGAGAGAGAATGTGTGAGTGATCAAAGCGTGTGTATGGAAGATTTTGATACGACTGACACCTGAGCCTTGAGCAGTACCACTGGGAATTGTGGGTAGATCAAGACAAGACCTCCAGACCCAGGGGTTTCAGTGCAACAGCACAACAAAAATCAATCTACAAAAATTTCAATCAATATCCCTGTGCACAATCCAGGGGGAAAGAAACGTGGTTATTACGATGGCGCTTTAGGAGACAAGACAACAAGAAGAAAGGCATAAGGACAGGGAGGAGGATGAGTGAGTGGGTGTGCAACAGCTGTCTGGCAACAAAGTAAAAACCAAGTTTTATAGTCATCCTGATTTGCAACAAGTAAATCTATTGGGGAAGTCTGAGCTAAGAATATAGGCTTATTTTCAAATCCCACATTCATTTAACATATGTTACAGATCAATTCTCATGGCTTCTCTGCTCTGAAATCAGAAGGCACTTAAAGAATCACTGATGCACTTTTAAAGCCTTTTATGTTTCCAAAAGACTAAAAATGCATGAGTCTTTGAGTGAGGAAGTTACTCTCAATTTGGGAATATGTTTAGGGAAATGTTGAAAGCTACTAACTATTAACATTTAAGCTTGATGATCCTGCCCAAAAAAATCCCATCCTCACATCTTAGAAGCATAGTCAGACCCCTGACCCGTATTAATTATCAAAATGTTGTCCTTTCTTTCATCGAGCACTTTCAACCTTTGCACCCATATGCTCTGTCAGTTTGAACAAGCCTATTGATGAGTATAATTAAATTCTGTAAGGGATCACTGCTAATACTATTGGTGGAAACTGGGAGTGACTCACAGAGGTTACCTCAACAACAAGCATTAGACAAGAAATGTCGAGGTCAGGTTGAGTGAAAGGAGTGGGGGTGAAAAGACTTGGGAAATTTGCATTGTGCTGAGGGGGCTGGCATTGACTGATGCTTCTTGTTGCTGTTTGGTGCACCCACATTCAGAGACTCTGATAGAAATGTCAGTGACCTTGATCACCATCTTACTGTTTAAGTCTGCATACACCCAAATTACTGTTAACCCTCAGGGTTTACCACTCTTGTGAAAACTAAAGATGGATCGAGTTAAGGCTGTTTCCTATGGGTTAAGCACTGATTGTAAATAGTCATTTTTTCTGTTAAAGTAGCTCTTCAATACAAACGATCCCTCATTATTCTCTAACTTTGCATCATATTGGTTGATCATTTTAGTCATTAAAATGAATGTACCTATCTGATGAGAGTGCTACAAAACTTGTAGAAAATCTTATTTTAAAGTATTTTTTTTCTGAGAACAGTCCGCAGGGTGACAGTGATGGCAACATCACTATTAAAAAATTTTTAAAATGTTTTATTAGTTTCACATAATGACTTAGAGTATTAGAATAAAACTTTGAAAATCAGCTAATTTCTAATTAACTCTTTCCTTGTAAACAGATGCCCACATACAAATGTGCATCCACAGAGAGACATCAAAAGCATAAGTTTTTATATCATATCAAAAAGCCTTTTGAGCCACAAGCGTCCAAGAGGTAATTAGAGGCATGAGATTTCTTGTTGGCTAAGCAAATTTCGGGCCAAATGTAGTTGGGATTTTTTAATGCACAAGAAAATAGATAAGATCAGTGATATGTTTACTACCTATGAGTGCAATAGGCAGCGCTCCCAGCTGCAGGAAACAAAAAGAAACACAATGAAAAGTGTTCTATTGCAATATACTGTTTCTAAATGGCTTTTGTACAGTGGTTCTAAAATTAAAGAGTGTGAGGGAGATGCAGGCATCTCATCACTAAGAAGGTGCTGTTCAGACAACACACTCTAACACACACACACTTGTTCAGTAGATCTACTTATTTTGTTGATTTTCATTGTGTTGGCTAACTGAAGACGGATCCTATTTGGTTAGGTAATACATTGAGTTTGTTATTGTTTTGGTTTACTTCTAACCTCTCTC
>JBAMIG010000001.1:17826479-17849882 GCA_037177335.1 Kiunga ballochi | reverse complement strand
CATGTTTTAAGGGGGGCCATAATGGGGATAACACTCCTGTTTAGAAACCAAGTGGTTGTGGCTGTGTATATATATATGGGTGAAGCATGAAAATGTCAAAAACAAGTAAAAAACTAAAGAGCTCTGTCAAAGCTGTAGTCCTGTTTTCCGCTCTCCCTCCTCATTTTTGGTTGTACACTGAAGGGGAAGCTGCCATTCTGCAATTTAGAAGGTGTAAACCTTACAAAGAGGTTCAGTATTAGTAAGTTTTTTAGCACTGTTTTCCTTTTTTATTGCAATGTTATTTGTGAAATAAGGGCAATCAAGCCTAATATTTTGCATCCAGCTTTTAGTTGTGGAGATCCACTGTCAGGTTGTATCTCATTCCTTGAAACAGCATCATGCTTCTCAGCCCAGTTCAATTATCTGACCTCAAATTAAATGAAGCTGGCTACTGTACAGGCCTGGCACCACATCACAAGGGATGATATCAAGTTGGTCCACAAATAAGTGGGATTTAGACAGAACTCCTATATTTATTTATCTTAACCTTTATTCACTCTTTTCAACATTTGTCAGAGCCAAGTGCTCTTATTCATCAGCTCTATGATCACACTCTCATTGTAGCATATGTTCAAACTTGGAAGCTGTTCAGAATGAAATCTGTTTGATCTGTTGGCCACACAGCTTAGTGATAGCAAAGAGGAAGTATTTCCCTCCTCCACTTACATGCTGCAGCTCTACAGATTCATATCACTTTATGCTGGAGCACAACAATAGCTGGATTTACCTGTATAACAGTATTCTATTAACCTGATTAGGACCATTACTCTAAATACTACACTGTTATGTTAACATTTTTGATCACCCTCTTCTACCACATTATTAGAGCTATGGGGACCAAAATAATGTTAAATAAAGATGAACCTGCCTTATTTACAGGCAGTATTATTTTACACCACATGCTCTAGGTTCCAGGCTCATCAGGTCAGCTTATGAGCATCTGCATGTTTTTTTCTATAACTAGATTTTTGCATTAACAAATTAGAGACTGTAAGCATCAATGTGATTTGAAATCAGCAAAGATTAACTATCCTAAAACATTTTATTATGTTAGTGCTATCTTCTCTTTTACTTTTTCAATATTAATCAAGCATTATGAAAAGGAAAATGCTGTAAAAAGGAAGGAACTTTTGCTATCAACATTTTTTTTATGTATGTTTAGCTTATTCCCTAATAAAACCATTTTTAAAAGTAATCCGAACAAATCATCATCTACTCTTATAAAATTACCTCATTCCTCACAAAGGATTTGCAAATTCCACTGGACTTGTTATCAGTCTGTCTCTCACTTTTCTTCATTCACTGTATAATAAGGAGCTTGATAACATTTAAAAGGTTTAATGTTATTTCAATAAAACATGCATACAAGATGCCTAACTGGATGTGTTGCTCTGATTTTCTTTGTGTAAAAAAAACTTCAAACATTTCTAAGAATTCTACTAACTAAATGTTATAGTGGACTTTTTTTTATTAAGAACGACACAATGGGAAGTGAGATTATGTTAAAGTTCATCAGTCAAGGTTTTACTCCTGATTAGCTGCAGTCAGTAAAAGTTCTAAGGAGTAGTCTACAGGTCCAATGACATGCCAAACTTGTATTAATAAAGGGAGCCTTTTTTCTGAACTCTGGTTCTCAGGCAAACAGGCTGGGCTTTCCTTGCACAGAAAGGCAGATCACACACCCCATTCTGAAGCTGACAAAAGGAGTGCATGATATTAAAATGCATTCAATTGTGTAAATTTAAAAAGTGTACAGTTTATTTATATGTAAAAGCATTATGAATTTTATATAAAAAATGTTTCCAAAAGTAATATGACATTGTGTCTTATATTAACAGCTCCCTGTGGTGGACAATATGGTGGATCTGAAGGTGTAGTTTTATCACCAAACTACCCTTTAAACTACACCACAAGACAGACATGCTCCTATTACATCACTGTGTCTCCACAGTTCGGTATGTATGAAAATAGGAGCATTTTATTTGCGTACAGCTGATGTTCTATCAACTAAATTACTTTTTTTTCCTCCAACAGTGGTGTTTGGCCAGTTTGCGGTTTTCCAAACAGCAATGAATGACTCAGTGGAGTTGTTTGATGGAGCCAATGACAATGTTCGATTGCTCAGCTCCCTGGCTGGGTCACATTCAGGTGAGTCTGTGGTATAATTCAAATATTACAACCAAAAAAGGCATCTTCACTGATATCTAATTCTGCTGTTCTGTTTATTATTATTATTTATTATTATTTATCTTGACATTAAAGTTTGAGAAAACAGCAGTCCAGTCCAAATGCTTTAAAGATTTGTTTACCATTAACCTCTTTTTGAGTTATTGAACTTATCTTTAAAATAGTACAATGATAATCTAGTTGTTAATAATAGTTAATTAAAAAAACTGCAGAACACAACACCACTGGTCATGATGGCTGTTTATTCGGAAAGGGATGTATTTGTCGCAAACCAATTAAGCGATAGTTTATGGATGTTGACATATGTAAAGTGTGAAATGTTGGTTAACAGCATTTCTGCCACTGCTTCAGAGTTCTCCTTTCATCTAGTTTATGTGCCCCCGCCAGAGGGCATGCTGCAGGGAAACCCCTCTCAAAGTGACACAAAGACTACAAATATAGATTCTGTGTGTAATTTTTCTGTGCTGTTAAAATCATATTTAGCTCGTTGATTTTAAAGCTGTTTACAAAAAGATAAGACTCTGCCAATAAAAGTATCTTTGTAAAAGTACATTTGAACAAGATAGAAGAACAAACATAGGTAGATAGTTCCATGGATTATTGATTTTTATTTATCTATATAAATTTATTATGAAACAGCAAGGTCTATGAAAATATTGTTATGTGTAATTTCTCTGCAGAGAACACATTAAAAGCTACCAAAAAAAATAAAAAATAAAACTCTGATGAACAAATACACATGATGACATTGCTTGCTTAGCAAAATAATAGTAAAATGTAGGACAAGTGTCAGAAAAGTAAAAAAAAAAAAAGTCCTTAAACCTAGAAGCAAACAACCCTTATGATGTAATGCCTTTATGTAGGCATTTAATTTTCATCAGTGCTTTTCATAGTACATTTATATTTGGATTAATTTTATTTTAATGCACAAGTTTATTTTGATCACTATATCTGAACCAGGGCCACAGAAGAGTTTTTTTTTTATCCATTTTGAAAATTTGAGAGCAGAACAATGATCTTTGGATCATATGATCAGAACATGATGACAGTTGCAAGTCAGTATGACATTGTCCCACACAACAGAACGATGATTAAATTTTTGAATGTATTGATATAAAGAAGGTTGACTCAGTGATTGCAAAATGTCCAGCCTGCAAACAAACACAAATCATCACCCCTCCACAGTTATGAGGCATTCCTTCTGATATGCCAAACATGTTCACCGTGATTTATGGCCAAACATTTTCTCTGTGTTTTTATCTTTTCAAAGGACAGTGTTCCAGGAGTTTTATGATTTGTTCAGATGTGTTTTCTTTCATTTTTGATAGAAGATTAATGAAATAGTGTACAACAACATCAAACAACATGTGTTAAGGTTGTATTTATTTCATGTTAAGGCCTTGGAAGAACATGATGTTTTATTCTCACTTGATATTTAATAGCAAACAAATTTAAAGGACGTGCATATTCTTTTTTCGTGATGGTACACACATACTGAACTTTCACATACATACACATCTTTAATGTAATGATGGTTTTAAATGTCAGCCACAGCATATGTTTTTTTCTCATTCATCAATATTACGTTCTTTGTCTCTATATGTGTGTGGATATAAATCTGTATTTGTGCGCCTGTAAGATCTTCATCTAATGCAGGTTAAGATTGAAGGAGAATCCCTGCAAACACAATTAATATATATGTGAAGTTTGATATGTGGTATTAGTTAAATAGATAAGCCTTGTTGGTGTTCATGTGTGCTTATATGGAACTGTACATTATTGTTGTAAGCTTTAGGGTCTAAGCTTCTACAGTTCAGTAAAAACATGTGTGTGTGTGTGTTTGGGGGAGTATTTGCAGTGATTTCTTGAAAGAAATGTGAGCTCTTTATGAAAATAATGTGTTTAAATCTCCCTGATCATATGTGTATGCCTGTAATTGCTGCAGGAGAAACATTGCCACTGGCAACTTCCAATCAGATCATGCTCCGGTTTAGTGCTAAGAGTGGCCAGTCAGCTAGAGGATTTCATTTTGTCTACCAAGGTAAGTCTCACTGTGTTTGACTCTTCATTGGAACATATTTACACACGCTCCCAACATTGAGTTAGAGCTAAAAAGGATTTTTTTCTGTGCTGTTACTGTTCTTTTTGTTGTTGTTTCCCTTTTGTTCTTCTTGTCTAATTCAATCACTGTCATCATTGTAGCTGTGCCTCGGACCAGTGACAGTCAGTGTAGTTCTGTGCCAGAGCCTCGATACGGGAGACGGATTGGTTCAGAGTTCTCAGCAGGTTCTGTGGTTCGTTTTGAGTGCAGCCCAGGGTACCTATTAAAAGGATCCAGTGCTATCCAGTGCCAAGCTGTACCAGGTGCCCTTGCACAGTGGAATGCAACAACACCAGCCTGTATAGGTAAGCCATACTATATATGACAATAAAACTTACACAGTTTCAAGGTAAAGTGAATAATTGCTTTGTCACCACAAAAATTAAATACTCCAAAAAAGACTATAATGGGGAGTTTAATATTGTGATTTTTTTTTAAATTTGGTAAAAAAAATTGGCATTTTGTTCATTGGGATCTATAAACCTTTTTAAAAATTGCACTATGTATATATTTGTCAGGCTTGGTTACTGACAGGACTTAGATGCAGGATTAAAGTTTTTCTCAAGACTTTGATAATAAACTAACAAGACCAGGCTGTGGTTGTATGAAGGCTAGTAAAGTCTCATAGGACTATTTGAACACATGAGGGTGATAGGGAATAGGTGGACACAATCAGGTATCAGGGAAGACAATCAAAGCAGTGACACATGAGGAAAGGCAAGTGACCTGAAATGAGAGGAGAGTTATCCTTCAAAATAAAACAGGAAATGACAAGACAAAACATCACCGCGGTGTGACAATATTCACATGCATTTGGACTGCAAATATATTGTCTTCTTCTCTGTATATGAAACACTATATTCTAGCTTCCTGTCCTGTATGTTAGTTACTTTGTTAATAGTTAATAGCTAATACATCATATATGAAATTTTAATGCTGTCTTCATTGTAGTTCCCTGCAGCGGTAATTTGACAGAACGTCGTGGTACCATTCTGTCTCCTGGCTACCCTGAACCTTATCCAAACAGTCTAAACTGTCTGTGGAGAATTCATGTCAGTGAAGGGGCTGGAATTCAGGTACATGTATATGTATACACTCATTTATGAACATACTGTAAAATCTTACCACAAGTTCTCAGGAATGTACAGGATATTTTATTTACTTATTCCTATTGTTTCCTGTCTAGATCCAAGTTGTGACATTTGCAACTGAGCACAACTGGGACTCTCTCGAAATCTACGATGGGGGTGACATGACAGCCCCAAAATTAGGGTCATTCTCAGGTATGAGGCCACTCTCACCTATGTACACCAGGGCTAAAAAACCTGCGTAGTGACAGTCTGCGCTCAAATCTGATTTTTTTAATTAATGAGGCTTGACAGTAAACTACATATACATTTACATACAAGCTCAACATCTGATATAGTGATTTGATGAATCTTAAACTATAGATGCACATGAATGAAAATGAGAGCTAGTGTGATGTAAAACACAAAGAGTGATATATATTTTAAATAATGAATAATTGTTTGCAAAGGCAGTATTTTTTCAATTTCAACGAGCCGGTGAGAGATTTTTTTTCCTTGTGATTAGGGATGGAGAAAAAGAAAAACAATATAGAGGGAGAGAATGAAGCAAACGCGAATAAAGAAGGAGCTAACCTTTTACAATGTCCCTACAGAGTTTCCCCTGTGACCTGCCCCAAGCACATATCTGTCACACAGCTATCACACATAAAACTTACTTCCTATAGGGCAACACACACATGGACACAGACACACACATTCAGTGCCCTTCTAAAGGAGGTTCTTTGGGGAACTGCCCACAGTTACCACGGTGATCTGATGTTGACCACTGAGTAGCTTTACTGGGGCAGATAAGGTTACTTCTCATAAGGACACTAAAATGCTTCTCATCCATGGAGGATTAAGGGTTATTAACCTGCTCTACAGATAATTTCCCAGATGATCTCCATAAGAAAACAAGTTTTGAAACCCAGATCCTTGGAAAAAGTGTCAGTTTGTAGTTGAAAATGATGGGTTAAAATTAGTGCTTGCCCTTCTTTAGTGCTTAGTGCTTTCCAAGAAAAAAACACTCTGATCTGATTAATAATGTTCATTGGGTTATCTCAACCAAGCATTGTCAGCATTTTTGTACAGCATTATTGATTTAATATGATATTAACCATGGCGCAAAAGACACATATTAGATTGTTTACAACAGCACTTTTACCATTAACTAGTGGAAAAGGGTATCAGAAACTACATCAGGGTTAATCGTGTTATGTAGAGATGTTGCCATAATGATTATTTTTCTTTTAACGTTGACATATTGAGTCACATGATTATGCTTTGCTTTTTACAGGAACAACAGCTCCAGCCCTTCTCAACTCAACATCCAATCAGCTTCTTCTACACTTTCAGAGTGATATCAGTGTGGTTGCAGCAGGCTTTCACCTGGAATATAAGAGTAAGATCATGCAAGCTCCCAGCACAAAATATGGACAGAAGCTTAAATAGACTTCAATATATATATATATATATATATATATATATCACCATAGACTGTCAAAACTTTAGCATCAAATAACAAGAGTCCGTGACCTGAACTTGTACTGCCTGAGAGCAAACACACATGCTGAGACCTACTTTAAAACACACACACAATACAATCCTAAAGGGACACAAATAGAATCACGTAAACTTAAACACATTCAGCCACAAACACAGTGTTTCTGTTGTTTGTGCACGGATATCTGATGGAATGGAAGGCACACACATGTACATGTTTTTCAGACAAATAAAGGTACAGACACAAATATTAGCTTCATGCATTTACACACCTGTCAGGACAGAGTTGTGTTTTTCAGGTCTTTGTGGTTGTTTTAACTTAGAATCACTTCTAGATCAATGAACACGTCCCCTTTTGTGAGAGTATGTGAGTTTTAGTGTGTATGAAAGAGCATTTTTCCTGTGTGTAGATTTCTAGGTGGTTGCGCACATTTGTGGCTCAGTTGTCAGTATTTTGTTCTGCTCAGTGTGCCGACATGCCATTCTTAGAAATGAAAATCAGGAGAGTAGTCTATATTTTTTCTTCCTTGTAGTTTTGATTGTAGGTACTTTTCAACATGACATGGTAGGTTAACAGTTAACAGAGTATATTGGAGGGTAAAGGGCAAAGAAAGAAGCAGATTAACCTTCAACTTACCACCAGAGGGTTATGATTAATATCTTCCTGCATATTACCTTGTTTCCCTCTATTCCATTTTGTTAGTGGGTCCATGAGGGGCTAATATCTCAACAAAAACAGACAAAAACAAGCATAATATGATGTCGCATTAATGTTTACTACAGATTTTGTATAGTGGAAACAAACAAAAAAAACTAAATAGTGAAGAAAAGCATTCTTAAAAATGAAGTCAGCATGATATTAAGCCTCAGGAAACTCCTCAGGATGGTGGTGAGTCAACAATGATTTCAAATCTGTTTTTCAGGCTGTTTGTAACCAAGTTCTTCAGTATATTATGGATTACACAGTTATTTGTAGGTTTACAGCAATCTCATCCCTCAGTCAGGATTAAAATATCGACGGAGTTACATTTATGAAGGCACAAAATGGATATAATTCATTCCTCTCAAACATTAGTCAAACCAACATTTTGTCTCGGCAAAACATAAAAATTGTGTCTTGAAGACAATTGTGTGATTTTGTACTTAAGACTATTAAATTATTTGCCCATTATATAAAATAAAAAGCTTACAGTCTACAAACGTGAAAATCTGTAGCGTTCCTGCCTCTTGAGAAAACATAAACTAAGCTAAGGATACATTTGCATACACCAAATGCTATATGTGCAATGTATAACTGTGAGAATCATGATAATTATTGTAATTATAATCATACATTTTTTTGCAAGAAAGAGTGGGTGACTGCATAACAACTGCATATTTAACACCATCACAATAAATAACGGTTGCTGGTTACATGTGATGCTTTTGTTTACTATTGCAATTTGATTAGTGCAGAATTTGTTGTAATTTGACTGATTTTAAACAGCATCTGATGGAAAAGTTTTCAATTTCTCAGCTTAACTGATCAATCATACATTAAATCAGACAAACAGAACATTTGCCCTTATATTATCATTTGATATGATCCTCCTTTCAAACACGCTCTCATCTCTTATCTGTAGATGGTAATGCATCAATTTGTTTCCTGTAGAAGCAAGAAAAACAAACTCAGCATGTGAGGATGTGTGAGTGACTGTGGTGATGATGTTCTCATTATTTATATCTGACTAAAGAACCTTTTTTTCTAAAAGGAGGGTTTCTCTCATTCTTTCTCTCTCTCTCTCTCCCTCACTCTTCTCTTCTCACACGCTGGAACAGCAGTGTAGTAAATACAGTCAGTTAGGCTTAAATGCTGACAGTGTCTAGTTGTCGTCTAGTGGCCCTGGTGGGGTGTTTTGTGGTACTGTCAGCAGTTTACAGAGCATAACCGTGCTTTCATAGCCAGGGAAAGAGTGAAAAGGTGTGTTAGCATTGGAAGGGAGAAAGATGGTCAGCCAAATGGAATAGTTTCATTGATCAGTTGTCATGACAGCCTACTGTTGCTTGGCCTGATAATGCACAGTGTTTGAGTGTGTGCCTATTCTTATGTTTACAGCCTCATGCTGCTTCCTCACTTATGCTGCATCTAAAAAAAAAAGTCCCCCTTATTCCCCTTCAGCGAGCACACACTCATGTAAAAGTCATTCATGCGCACACACTCACAAATGTCATTCAGGGAGCTATAGGCCACCTGTGTGTGGGAGTGTGTGTGAACACCGTGGAATCACAGCGTTTGCTGGTAGGGAGATAGATAATGAACCAACAAGACCAGACACACAAGCAACACACACACACACACAAGCATTCACTCTTCTGTCTTCCATTTCCTCAGTCTCTATCCCTCTTCCACCCTTGTGTAGCCATGGTAACCGCTCCAGGGCAGTCTCCTCCAGAAGTTTCAACACACACACTTCACAGATCTACACACATCAACTTCTAGTGATGTTATTTGAAAATACATCTGCTGCAGTCAAACCTCTGATGGATGTATTAAATGTGTTGTGAATGCATGGCTTAAGCCAGCGTGTTTTTATATGCACTTCTTATTTCACTAAAGTTTCAAATAAACTTTTTGTGTGAGGCAGAAAATAAAACAGATCACAGCTTTTGAGTTGATCTTGAAATTGAGTATTCTGTTCCTTTTTCAAATGAATATGTAATAATGTTAATTTTTTTTCTAAAGTCATAAAGAAGTGAAAGTGAAGGCACAATCAGTGATGGCAAAGTTTCTCTTGCCAAATAAGCTGTAGTAAAAACAAGACTCAGAGCAGAATAGTGAGATGTGTTAAATGTTCTTTCGATTAATAAATATTAATAAGTGTTATAATAAAAGAAAAGCTTGCTGCATTTAGTTATGTAGAATGTTACTAAATCATAATCCCATCATTTTGCTTTTTTAGAGCCAGAAGTTAGCAATGTTTACTGTGGCCGGTGGTACCAACACAGTTTATTGTCTTTAATCTTAAATACATAAAATCAGAATCAAGTTAAATTTACTTGAATGAACTCAGACAAGAAAATCAAGGTCATAGAAATATAAAAGAAACAATGAGATGGGGTGAAGATGTAAAAAATATACAATTATCATGAATCTTTAATATTTTTTTCTGTTTATTTGTTTTTTATTTTTTGTTTTTGTCATAGCGGTTGGCCTTACTACCTGTCCAGAACCAATAATCCCAGCCAATGGCATTAAAACAGGAGATAGATACATGGTTAATGAAGTGGTGGCTTTCAGTTGTGAAGCTGGGTACACGCTACAGGTAATGTGTACACACACACACACACACACACACACACACTCTCACTCTCTCTCTCTCACACACACACACACACACAACCAGAAATTAACTTTAAACAAATGTGTGTATGAAATTGTTTAACACTTTGCTGTCTTAAAAAAAAAATCTGTAATTTTTTTAATTAAAAATAAAATTAAAAAAGCAAAATCTGCACTCAGGCTTTAACTGGTGTCTAGAACAGTAATTAAATACATAATAAATAATGTTTCGGCATGGAATGTGTTTCTTCTTAAAAAAAACCAATGACTGTTGTAGCCATGTTCTGAGATGAGCAGAAAAGCAATTCCAATATCTTAGGTTGGAAAGGAAGGGGAAACAAATATGTTTACACTTTTTAATCACTTACAGGGCCAGTCTCACATTTCCTGCATGCCTGGGACTGTTCGGCGATGGAACTACCCACCACCTCTTTGCATAGGTACTCACAAATACATACTTTACAGTGCTGGCTGTATTGTACACCCAAATCTACTAAAAACTACTCCAGCTACTGTCCTGCAACTTTTTGATGCTCCATTTCTTAATCAAATGTGTTTGAATTTCCTGATCTGCATACACCTGCTAATGAGATCCATTTGATATTGGAGAAAGGATGTGAATATTACTATAATACAAGACTGGACCTGGGCACCCCTAGTGCAAATGATTCATCCCAAGGGGAGGAAAATATGTTCTGCAGCTATAAATTTAATATTTACCAATTTGTGGCTAAACTATTTCAATAGGTTAGCAGCTTGTGCTGAAACAAAACTTTATTACAATTTTTTTATCTGTTATTTTGCTGTTCGTCTCTTATTTGATTGACATCTGAAATGTTTAAAGTGACACTGAATCTACTCTTCATTAAAGAATCATGTTTTTGACAAACTAATTCTTCATTTTGAAAATTATTTCATTAGTTTCTCTGGTAAGTTAGAAAATAGATTTCTGAAAGTACAAAAGTTTCTTCACTGGTGTGGGCTCTGCAATCAATAGAATCAATAAGGCTGCTGGTTCAGACAGTACCGGTTTCTGTACTTTGAAGTGAAAGCGCAAAGTCTCCAAGCATCTGCTACAGTGCTAAGGGACATTGCTCCCCTTGATGTTTGTTTTTAAGAGTAAACAATTTAATCCTTGGTGAGAACTCTGAGTAGAAATTGCAGGTTAAACTCAGTCATTATATAAAAAGACAAACAATAAATCCTAACACATCTCTGTCACTTTGGTTTCTTTCTTTAATTGAATCCAAGATTATAATATTAACCGGCATGTCAAAAAGTTAACGCAATAATCTCTACTGTACTTTGTACATGTGTTAATAGTTTTTTATATGTATTAACAGCTCGTTGTGGTGGGGTGCTGTCTGAGATGAGTGGTGTCATCCTCAGTCCAGGTTTCCCTGGCAACTACCCCGGCAACCTGGACTGCACCTGGCAAATCACCCTGCCAGCTGGATATGGTATGTGCTGCATTCTGGGATAGAGCAGCATTCCTAAATAGGAGATGTCACTTGAAATGCATCTGCTGGCTTATTTGGGAGACACAAACTTCCAGCTCTTTTAGGCAGAAAATGTGCATTTGGTTATTTATATGTTAACTGAAGACTGGCACATAGTAGGTGTTGTTAAATGACTATAATAAGTGGTGGTTTGAATGGCACACAGCCTGTCATTTTAAATGCATGGTATACATTTACAGATATGTCAGAGGTTTATTAAAGTGACAGTGAATCAGATGTCATGGCCTGCTAAATAACGTTTTATCAAACCTGCTGTTGTATTCAAGGTGCAAGTTATCAAAATGTAAAAATGACAGCAACAAAGCAACAAATACAAATTAAGTCATTCAAATTTGCATTAACATTTTAATCAAAGTAGCTTAATTCCAGGTGGGATTTTGGTTGGAAACTCTTCATATAAAATTTAAATAAAAATCAAGATTTTAAAACCTTCTTTATTCCTCCTAAATTTGGACAGCTGGACTTTGGTTGCTTTTTTCCTCAGATTTGGTCTTTATATAATTTTCACATTTTGCCATCCTTTGTGTTCAAGGAGCCCATATTCAATTCCAAAACTTCTCTTCAGAGGACAACCATGACTTCCTAGAGGTCAGAGCTGGACCACAGCACAGCTCTGCACTTATTGGCCAGTTTACTGGCTCACAGGTTCCACCTTCTCTGATGAGCACAACCCATCTGACAATCATCCACTTCTACAGTGACCACTCAGAGAACAGGCCAGGGTTCAAAATGACCTATCAAGGTAAGCTGTTGTCTATTTCAATGTTCCTTTTGGAGAGAAAAGATCACAACCTTAAAGCTATTTAGCCCCATTGGGAGAAAAGTCCTATGTTCAAACTAACCTGCTATTTTTTTATTTATTTTTATTTTATTCACATTTGGAGCAGAGGAAACCCAATGCCCAAATGATTAAGGAAAAAATGTATCCTCAAAGTCAAGGAATAGATTAACTTTTCCAACCTAAGGGGCACGTTACCAAGCCTTACTAACTCAACAAAATGAGAGATGGGATGAAAAAACATATTGCTATGTGGTTTTGAGCTTTGATCCATGGATGAGTCATGCTAAAGACTAAGCAAACCTTATGGCTTTTCTCTCATCATTAAAAGAGATGGATTGCCAGTAAGCCCCTGTGAGAGACTGGCATCTTGTCCAGCAGGCTTTACTTGTAGCCCTAAGTGCTTTACTTCAAAGACACAAGAGATGTATTCTGGGCCTTTGCGCCAGAATAACTAGAACAAGGTTTTCTTACTTACACATAAGCTAACTCACATTCATGCACACGTTGATTTTTTTTTTATTCCCAATTTGCAATGGTAATTCCCCTAATGCTGCAGAACTCGTCACTGTCCTCCCACTGTTTGCTTTTGGGGCAATGCAAGCGTGCTTCATCACATCGAGTAGCATCCAGTGTCTTTTTTTCCCACTTTTTTTTTTTAAAGTGACAGCTAAGTTCTTTGGCAGGAAGACGCAGTGCACACAGCTTGAGTGCATGCTTTTATCCACGCACAACTCTGCATGACATGCAGAGCTCAGGTTCTGTGTTTAAGACGCCCTAACCCTAACCTGGAAGGTTTGCCGCTCAGTAGACTTAACAGTTACATGCACATCCATAAAACCAGACTAAAGCAAATTCTGGAGCCAAACCAAAAAAAAAGTGAATACAGTTGGTAAAAGGATCCATATTCTGATCCAAAGCTCATGTGTTTGAGGGTTCCATGCTTGGCATTCGGATGTTATGGTGCCTGAAAGCACACTTCTTAATATAAAAGTTTTGAAAGCTGCTCCTGGAATCACATGGAGCAAGATTATTGACGATGGTTTTACAACTATCAGTATTTCCACTACTGCTAGCAGTTTTCTGACCTAAATACATCTTACTTATTTTCTCCTGTTGTTTTGTTTAATGTATTTTCGTATCATCTTTGTCCTCTCTTACTCAGTCTCCTTAAAGTTGCTTTCCACAGCTGTCATTAACTGCTTATTCACTCTCTTTCCATCTACACAATGCGTACATAGATTAATACAGATCTGGCTGTGGATGGCCAGCAGCACCCTGGCAAGACTTTTGTTATCTTGCCAATGGTTAGTGGTAACACATCCTTCCACAGTGTGCTGTGGATGCTGCTTAGTGGTGAACATGTTTGAGTTGACCTTGTGCTGAGCACTTTTCATGTGCTGTTAGGTGCTGCCTTTTCTTCAGCCTTATGTGGCAGCTGATTCCAATACCAGCCACTTCTGCTTACTGTGAAAGGCACATTTAATAGAAGAGCTTGACTCGCCATGACACTCATGCCGAGTCGGATGCACCCTCAATAGACCTATGGTGCTGACATTTCCTCAAGCAAGTACTGGCATGCCATGCATATATTTGCAGGTAACTATAGGTGGAAATAAGTTCTATTGATACTTAATACTTATTACTTGTCGCCTTGGTGGTTCATATTTAAGTGTCCCCTCAAGTCTATACTACTTTAATTCATACAGAGAATGGACTATAGAGAAAAATTCAGGTCTATTTACAGTTTAAAACTATACAAAGGCCTTTACTGTCTACTGCTACTAAACTAAACAGGTTTTTCCTCATTTTGAAACTAAAACCAAAAAAAATGGTTTCTCATTCATTTCTCACATTCTGTCCTCAGCTTATCAGCTTCAAAACTGCCAGGATCCTTCTTCCTTTCCCAATGGTGACATCATCAGCAGTGACTACAGTGCCGGGCAGTCAATAACTTTTCAGTGCTACCCTGGTTATGTTTTGATTGGACACCCAGTTTTAACATGTCTACATGGGATCAATCGGAAGTGGAACCATCCATTTCCCCGCTGTGAGGGTAAGAACAACTTTCCGACAATAATGTGCTTTACAACCAAGTGACCATTTTAGTTTTATACAGTATTTTGCCAAACAAACACGAGTAAACAGCATTTCCTATTTTAAATTGGAAGTCTATATTTAATTTAATAACTACTTTTATATTTTTTTCTATTCTTTTCTATATTTATCTCTTAATTTACAAGCTTTATGCTAGAATCCAAAGATAATTAAAGAACAATATAGCCAGTTTATAACTCATCATAAAATTCTTTATCTGACCACCACAGTGAACCAACTGTAAGAAGCAAAAGTGTAGAAAAACATTCATAAAAGAAGCATGATGGAATTTAGATAAATATTGTATTTTGTCAAAAGTTGGATTGATGCCACAAGTGTAATTACAAACAAAGTAATTTCTACTTGTGTTCTGTTTTAAACTATTGTATAAATTGGTTGTAAAAGAACTACTGTTAAACTGCTCATAGGTATGAAGTACTATAGTCTCCTTTTTTTATATATTAGCCACGTTAGAGAAGACTATTTTGCAGATTACCAATTTACACTGTTTCCTTTTTTTTTTATATACCTGTTTACAGCTCCTTGCGGTTATAATGTCACAGCTCAAAATGGGACCATCTATTCACCTCAGTACCCCAATGAATACCCTAACTCTCAAGACTGTAGCTGGCTCATCACTGTTCCCCATGGGCATGGAGTTTACATCAACTTTACTTTGCTGCAGACAGAGCCTGTCACAGATTACATCGCTGTCTGGTAAGTCTGGCTAATTTCACACTCGAACATTTGTGACAGACAAGCACAAAAGATAGGGAGTGAGTAATGTGTTTAATTCATCATGTAACCAGCGGTTGCATCACTGACTGATAAGATTTCAATAAATCTGTCTTCCTGTTTTTACATATTGTTAAAAACCAGTGGTATGGTCTGTCACTGTATATACACTCCATACGCCTGTCCTCAAGCATATTTTTTCCCCTTTGTTCCTTCTTTCCTACCCAATTGCTGATATAAGTATAGCTTTAGTTTATTCTAAATACAATCATATCTATTTGTTAGTCATGTGCACAGAAGACACAGCTTGAACCAATGAAAAATACACACATACAGTATGTATCCTGTATTTTGAGCAGGCAGCCTGGTAATAATGAGATTCAGTGTGGCGGTTATGGTGTAACACAAGGAGTGTGGGAGTAATGCATTTACAATGGGACCACTGATCAATTCAATCTAAGTCAGTACGATGGCCATACAGAGGTCCGGAGAGGGCTCAAGAACTCTGGAAGCAATGATGAGAGTCAGTGGGCAGCTAGGTAATGTAATAAAAGGAATGGCAGAGCTAGGATCACAAATCCGACACGACTCAGATTTGTTCGGGTCAGTCTAAGAAAGAAAATGTTTTTCACTTCATACTGTAAAAGTCAATAGCTTGGATACATGTTTTTATTAGATGTAATATGAAAGTGTGTCTAATTTTCCATTAACGTCAGAATTATAACGCAGTTCTTTAGAAAGTAGATCAGGTTTGTTTTATTACATTTGCTTTATATACATGTTTGGCTTTAATTTTCAGGCTTAAGAGCAGTCCTTTTGGGAGTAAGCTTCTGTATGCGGTGTAAAGCAATGCATTTACAGGCAATGCCTTATAGTTCTCAGTCTGACCTGCTAACAGAAATGTGGATATAGCTATGGAGTGGCACCGTGTTGAGTTATTTTGCAGTTTCAAAGTGATTTTGGTGATTCATGTGTTTTCTGTGTTACATTTCATCTTGAAGGAAATTATAAAATTGCATCTATATTTTGTAGACTCAGAATAATTCAGTAATGTGAGATTAGTGCAAACATGAAGGCTCATTCTCGCTGTATCTCATGAATATATTTGAAAGGTTCAGGGGAGCAACACTGAAGAGGAGAGTTATTTTCCCAGACTCTGTGTCGCATCATCATCCTTCTAGAGCCTGAGACAGATTTGGAATGGCTGCATTTTGTCCTGTAAATAGATTTCTGTGGCAAAATACTGAGTATCAAAATAGTCAATTTCTTAAATACTGTTTTTTGTTTTTTTAGATTAATATTTTCTGACCTGCTAAACAGATACAAATGTGCTTTTCAAGTGTAAAATTGGAGTGATATCAGTATAATAGACTTACTGTGCATTTGAGACTAATGACTAATGACCTGCAGTTGGAATACTTTTAATTAAAGCATCAGAGGCAACGTTTTCATAAAAATCGACATCATCTAATTAAAGTCATACAATTGGAGCTACTGCCGTTTTCATAATTTGGCTTTTTGTTTTACATTGAACCTTTTCAATGTGCCGTCATTGAGATACTTGGGAGCTAAAAATGTCAAAAAAATAGAAAATAGCATTATAATGATATTAAAGTTTATTACAGACTTTAAAATTGTATTATATTTCTGAAATAACAGAACTCCTACAGTGTTTAGTTGTCAATACTAGCAGGAATTTCAAACTTTATACTAAATACTAATCTCAGTGAATTATGTGGAAAATCAGCATGATCTTTGAAGATTGGACTCTGTGACTATTTGAGTTCACAGTCTATCAAGCATCAATTCATATGTCCAACAAAGCGATCAAATATGGACACTTTTGCAGCAAAGGGTAACAAATACAGTAGGATAAGACAGAGTACACCTTATCTAATCTGCTGGTTAGTAAACATTTGAATAAGAACATAATATAGGTTGAATATGAAACTTTAAATAGTTCGTTTGACACATTTATTGAAGAATCGTTGTGAAAGCCAAAAGAAGTATATTATTTATCAACAACAAATCTCAATGGAGAAGAATTAGCTCAGAATTAATTTATTTTATGCAGAGCTTTTTGTGGAATCTGTATATGGATTTAAGAGCTGTGCTTTGACTTAGACTGAGCAAAGATAATAATGCAAATGTCACTTGCAACAGATGTCTTTTTTTTAACTGTGGTTTTGTTTCCTTCTAGCTTCACCAACTTACTCCTGCATAGGATTTCAATAATCAGACTATTTAAAGATGTATTATGGTTGTGCTTTACCATGTAATGTTACCACAATGGGGGTGCGGCAGCTGGTTGCTTCTGGTGTTTTTCCCAGAGGTTTAAAAAAACAGCAGCTGCCTCCCGATGTCAGTAACTGCAGCCAAACTGTCCCTTTGGCCTTTCACTGGTTAAGTTGGGTTCTTTGCTAAATATCCCTGTACTGCTTCCAACAGTAGGTGATGGACTTTACTTTAGAAAGATAAAGTACAGACATTTTTATTACGTCACTCTCAATCTTCAGCCTTTTTTTCAGTAGTTTTAACAATAATGTCAATATTTTATTGTTGTATTGATGCTTTACATCATAGTAGTCTTTCTGAGCAAAAACATAGCAACATTTTAATAAGAAAAGCCTCACAAATCATTACCCCTTTCCTCATATTACATGTTATTAGTTTAGTGTAAATTATTTGTAAATCATTCACAAGAATATTTGGCATGGAGATACCTATAAATATAGTCCTTCCACTTCCACTTTTCTTTTGCTGCCCTATGCCTGCATCAGTCACCTGGTGGAATAAATAACAAAAAATCTTTGTTTTGATTTCAAAAGTCAAAGACATAGATTTTGAAAAACCCCATTGTCTATTGCAAAGCTGTACAAAGCAGTAGAAGCAGCTCTTGGAATAAAAGCACAAGCAAAAAGATCCATGTATTTTAGTAGCACGTTTGAGTTTTGATTCATATTGACAGACAGAAAGGTGTACAAAATAAAATGCTGTAGACCAAGATTGTCTCTATGATTGATTTGAAAACAACTATTAAAACATTTCACAGCAGGAAGACATGTTGTCAAGCCTTTCTGAAGATGCTGTTGCTGTGGTCAGAAAAGGACAGTACCCTGTCAAACTCAATGTCTAGGAATTTGAAATGTACTACCAGCGCCACTACATGCCTATCAATCTCCAGTGGTTGGAACATTGTGTGGGCAGGATCTCCAAATGTTTTTCTGTTTTGAAGATGTTCAGTTCCAGTGAACTCTTCAAAGTGATAATGAGTGAGTCCCCCTACTGGTGACATGCTTTTAGGCTGATGCAGTCTGTGGCTGTGTCTTCCGCATATTTCAGGAGTTTTATGTTGTTTGTGCAGCAAGTTATGCTTGTGTATATGAGAAAACATGATTGGGAGATAAAACGTGATGCTGTATGATGTTTTTTTTTTTTTTTTTACATTTACTGTAGCAGAATATTTTTTTAGTATAGTGTTTGATTTATTATTCCAGACAATGTTGTTTCTGCAGGTTTAGCTGGTTTATTATTTCCATAAGTTTTGCCTTACAGAAAAATCCAACCTACAGCGTGACATTACAGACTTTCTTACCTCTTTTGAAGAATGGTCACAGTTTGATAAATCAAACATTTGTATTTGCATATATTTTAACTTGTTAAAAAATAATCCACAAAATTCTCATACAGTTTGGATTTATACTATCCAAATTACACATTTTTGGTCCTATAAATGAGCTCCAACACCTTCATAAGGCCTTGAATTATTGAGGAGCCAAGAAATCTCAGGCACTCCTCCTGAATTAAAATTTTAAAGCGCTTGTTTAATCCAATAGCATGTTCATTAAAAACCTAAAACTGAACATTTAGAAATGTTAGAAGTTGTAACCTTTCAGAAATATTTAATGTTTAATGAGAGAAGTTAAGCTTTTAATCTATGGGTTTTTTTTAAATGAACTTGCTATAAATGGGTGGAAAAATTATACAAAGAAATAATAAGTAAGAAATAAAGAACTAAAATTTGGTGGATTCTCCATCAGTGAATACACAAACCGGTGCACCAGATATTTTGTTTTGTGTCAATAACACAGTTACTTTTACTATAAACTAGAAAAGCATTTGAAATATGCAAACATCTGTTCTTCCAGCTTATTGTGGCTTACACCCC
Source organism: Kiunga ballochi (assembly GCA_037177335.1). Taxonomy (NCBI): domain Eukaryota; kingdom Metazoa; phylum Chordata; class Actinopteri; order Atheriniformes; family Pseudomugilidae; genus Kiunga; species Kiunga ballochi. The sequence goes on along the minus strand of JBAMIG010000001.1, from coordinate 17,830,365 downwards.
AAAGTTTTAGTCTTACCTTTGATTTTCTCTTTCAAACAATTCCTTGACCATATAAACTTACCCTTACACTGTAAAAATGGCTTTAAAAAACAAGAAAATAAATGACAAAATTTAGCTAAATGTTTCTTGAAAAAAGATCAATTATCTGCCAACAGACCAAGAAAATATGGCTTGTGAGAATTCCCAAATCAAGTAAAAATATATTTTAAAAACTACTAATTAATTTACATAAAAAAGCAGATGTGTCTTTAATTTGTTTCTTACATAGATGTCAGTTTTTGCAGTGTAGTAATTGAGCATTTTTCATGGAGTTATTAACATACGCTTCTGATTACTTCATTTTCTACAAATTATTAAGACCTTCATTTTAGGCACTAATAAGGTCTACAATCTCAATATTGTAGGTGCCTGACTGGACATTCAAGTGATTTAAGTATCAGTCATAAATAACAAATTTGTCAAAAAAGAAGAAGTCAAATATCAGGATTACTTCACCTAATAAAAGAAGACTGGGACTCCCCCTGGAACAAGACAACTTAGAAAAGTCACTGGCTAGGAGAAGCCCTGGCTCCTGGGTTTGGTCAGTCCAAATTATTATGGGGGAGAACATTTTTATGTTGGTGCAGTGAAAGTTTGGTCTCAACAGATGGATGATGTGTGGATGCTGACTCCAAGTGTCACAAACTAGTTCTCAGGACATGGAAACCCTCGGGAAGATTCAGACAACATGGAGGGGACTGTCCAGTCTGATCTGGGATTGCCTTGGAGTCTATCAAGAGGCGTTGGGTGTCTCATTGCGATAAAAGATGTCTGAATATTACTTTAGGATCCGTTGCCTCTTCTACCTGACTTTAAATGAATTAATGAACTAATTAATTAACAGGTATCAAACTATTATTCTGAGAAAAATGGAAGTCAAATGTGCAAAAAGTCACAAATAAACTTTAAAACTTTGATTAAGTGCTTGTTAAAAGGGACTCCGACTATTTGCACAAATTATCATTAATGCGTTATTTTTTTGCTTGACTTAACGTAACTTTAGTCGACATGTCAAACCGACTAAATTGGTTTAACAATTGTATTTGTTACTACTTTTTCTTTTTACCTGACGAGTCCTTTTCTGGATATGATGTATGCTGGTTGCAGGTGAGACCAGGAGTTTTCATGACTTGAAAGAAGCATTTGCATATTTATTTAAAATGAAATAAAAAAGAACTACGTAATGCAGCTCATGTTTTTACAGGTGAATGAAATGTTTATTCAAAGACATATTGTTCCTCTTAGCTGGAGTTTCTATTAAAGTGATGCATACTATGACCTTTTTTCCAGGTGTTGAGGTAAAAGGTAATCATGCATAAAATATCAACAATGTATCAAAGTTTGCGTTTTTACAGTCAGTAGATACTTCATTCATTTAAATACAGTCATTTGTAAAACTGTTAAAACACATATTTGTTCAGCCGTAGGTTTTCATGCCCTGTACATTACATTGACTATAAATGTTGCAAATTTTTGACTGCACTGTGCGCAATGTAACATTCAAAGGAATAATATTTGTGAAATGTTCAAATTATCTATGTTTTGTGGGAATTTCTTTTGGCTTTCTTTTTTTTCTAAGAGATTCTTGACAAAAATTCTAGCTACACCCCTTTTTAAATGTAGCCTTCCATTCATTGTCATTATCTTATTGTTGTTTTCTCTTTATTTAGGGATGGTCCTGATACATCTAGCCCTCAGTTGGGCGTCTTCAGTGGCAACACAGCATTAGAGTCAGCCTACAGTACCAGTTCTCAGGTCCTGATCCGCTTTCACTCAGACTTCTCAACTGGGGGATTCTTCATTCTCAATTTCCATGGTAATTTAATAAAAATCAGTTTAATTGACTAAAAGTATTTATTGTTCTTTCCATTTAAATAAGTAGATTGATAATCCAAAATACTTCTTGAATAATGTATTGATGTAGCATCAGTGCCACAAAGAGCCATTAGGCAGTTAGTTTGCTCATAAATGATTGTTTAACTTTACCTATAAACCCTCTCTGTGGTTGCATCCTAACCAAGACATGCAACCTCTACTTCCATAGTCTGTTCAGGATTTATCATTGTGTTTCAGTCAATATGTTGCCTTTTAAATGTGGATTTTCTGGAAAGTTGAAAATTTGAATCCACTGTGTTAAGTGCTACACTGCTTTTTCAGAATGCTTGGGTAAAACAATGTTTTTGTTAATGGAAACAGTGAATCGTGATGTGTAATGACAACATTTCTTCTACATTTAAGAATGTCTGGAACAGAAAGTCTGTTGCATCTTTTTTTTTTTCATGTTGCTCCTGAAGGATACCTTTATGTGTTTTTGTTCAAAATACAAAAAAGAACATTTTTATAAATTTGACAAAGACAGCAGTGATTGTCCTTGTTATTTTTTTTTCATTTTAGTTTTAGTTTTCTTGTAGCCAGTTCTTGCATGAGTCTCTCATCCTGACTGACTGACAACCCAAATGTTAGATTTTCATTATTTTCTTTATGATTTTAAGAGGATGCATACCCTTCTGTCTTTTCATTTGTACCATAAAAAATGGCTTTTTTTTCCAGGTGTTACCTATTGACACATACACAAATGTTCCAAAATGATGACAAATTCAGGACTTAATTTGAAGCTCTACTTCTGGTTTGGTAGCAGTGGCCTGCATTTTTACTGAGTGGCAGCTGGAAATTCAGAGAAGCAAATAAACATATGTCAAAGCCATGTTTCCAATATCGCCATAGTACACGCATGACCACACTTAAATAACTGCCTTGATGTTTCTGAATATAAGTATCACAAATCACATCAGCACACAATTTCTACACATGGATGCCCTTTTCCAAGAGCTGTTTTGCTTATTTGTAATGAAATCAATTAAATCTGTTGCTCTAACAAATTAAAAACATGAAGCAACATGTGTTTATAAGTGAACTAAAATGTGTGCTCAAGGGATTTTAATCCTTCTTTTGCCCCATCCCATTACAGATATGCAAATACGACAGTGCTGTCAAATGCTCACAGATTTAATATTTTTCTTGTCTCCAGGATACCGTCTGAAGAAATGTCCTCTTCCTCCTGCTGTGGAGAATGCAGAAATGATCTATGAAGATGAAGACTTTCACATAGGTAATAGTCCTCCTGAACAACCCCTCCCAAGAGAAAAAAATACCAAATACATCTTCACAACATAAAACGACCTAAATGACTGACCTGATTAAGTCAACCAAATCTGCACTCATGCAAAGTAAAACTAATTTAGCGCACACTTTTAATGATGTTGTACAGTTCATTTTAGAAATGAAAAATTTATGACAGCTAAATATAATGTGATGCATTATGAGTGCAGAATGACCAACTGATATCTGGTCATGCTTGTAGTGTTTCAGTACTATACAGATTGATTACAATAAACAGATTACTTAGTGGATACACTATCTAGTTGGCTAATAATTACATTTTATGTATGTCTATCCCACAAAAAAAAGGAAAACAGAAGAATTTATTGGAGGAAATATATTTATGTCAAATAGTTGCCTTACTATCTATCTATTTAGTTATAATTACAGAGTAATCATTTTTGACCACCAAAAAAAAATAGCATTCTTCACAAGAAGAATTTTATTAAGAAGCATGAGGGACTTTAGTCTCCATATACTCTATGGGATGTTGCCATTCTATTGTCATTGATGGAAAAAAAATGGGTGGAGTTGGTTAGCACAGTGGCCTCACAGCAAGAAGGTTGTCGGTTTGTGCCTCAGTGTGAGTGGGCGTCGGGGGTCCTACTGGAAACCTTTCTGTGTGGAGTTTGCATGTTCTCCCCGTGTTAGCGTGGGTTCTCTCCGGGTACTTCGGCTTCCTCCCACA
>JBAMIG010000001.1:17810328-17823856 GCA_037177335.1 Kiunga ballochi | reverse complement strand
CATTATATCGATTTTTTTTTATCGATCAGTTTATTCAGCATGACGTACGCTAGAGTGGGTGGGCCGTATGAAGACTTCGGCAGGGTGACTTCTTGTGAAGTATGAATGTCATGCCGGACAAGAACGTTTTTTTTGTTCTTGCGACCTCAAGAAAATGAACTCAGTTCTCGCTTCTCATGGAGTATGTACCAAGCTTAAACTTTGAAACACACGTCACATCTCTCTGGCAGGTGGTACACCTTGATTGATTTTAAGATTGGCACCTTAAATGGTAGGCTAGCTATCAAAATTATGAGACAATAAAGATCCCATCCAAAGAGAAAAAAAGGAAAGGTTTTTCTCAAGTGAATTTTGAAGGATTAACTTTTGAGGAGGTTTTGGTTGGTGCAGTTGTTGCTGCTATTGTTCCTTTAGCAAAAGATAATTTCTGCATACATCAGATGAGCTAGCCGGCAATGGGATTAACATTCACAATCTTCCTTTTTTAATAGAAAATATAATCTGTTTTCTCAACATAAATCACTTTGTTAATAAACCCACCATAATAAAAAGATTTGAAGGCTACTACAAATGTTTTTGGGGGACAAAGTAGACTACAATAAATTTCTTTATTCATTACTTTTTGTTTTTTTAAATGTGTAGTAACTGCCTTTTCTACATTATCACTCTCGCTATCAATGCTCTTTTTTTCATTTGACAAACGCTCAGGACTGTTTGTCCATCCATCCATTTTCTATACTGCCTACTCCAATTGAGTGTTACAGAGAGGCTGTAGCTTATCCCGTGATTAGCAGGGTGTCATGCATCCCCGGTTTATTGCAGTCCCAACAGAATGAGAGAAAGATAACCAGATAACCCAACCTGCATGTCTTTAGATGTTGAAGAAAACCCACACATACAAAAGAAAAACAAGCAAACTCTGGTCTGGAAGACAACTGCTCAAACCCTTCCCAACAAAGACTCATCTAGCGGCCTAAATGTGAACCTATGGGAAATAAGATTGCAAAAGAATAAAAATAAATAAATCAGAGCATTTGAAGTCCTGCCTTGCCATTTGTGTAATGTATAATGTGTAATGTACACACCATTCATATCGATGAAAGTTTTTAGCTTTGACAGCTAAAAACACTGACAAACTGCTTAATGTATAATGGTGACTTAAAGTGTTTTTTCTTTTCTCCTCTAAAGGTGACATTGTGAAATATCGCTGTTTACCTGGATACACATTAATTGGAAAGGCGGAGCTTACGTGTAAACTAAATTCCCATTTGCTCTTTGAAGCCCCACCTCCTAAATGTCAAGGTAAGCTCAACTACTGATCTATTGCAATAATTAGGAATACCACTAACCCAAAAAAGGCAAATAAAGTGTTAGTCTCCAGAAATGGCAGTTCACAAACAATGCACTGAAGGAAAGCAAACAGAAACTTTAATGCAAAGTAAAACCAACAGAATTAGTGCAACTAATAGCATAAAAATAGCATCCGGGAGAGATAACAGAGAAACAAAGAGTAAAGGGAGAGTCAAGGTGATATACACTCTGATAACTAAATGATTTACAAGCCACAGGTGAAAACTAAAGACAGAAAAATAAAGTATGCAAAACAACAAACACTATATGAGGACACTGATTATTAAAACAAAAATCTCATCCCATCACTGAGCCTAAGAGTAAAATACTAAAAATCTTAAAACCCCAAGGAACAAGATAACTGACAAAGCCTGACCAAAATAAAAAAAATAAATAAAAGAAATGCCACAAAGCACAAGCAAAGACAACAACAAAGCCACTGACTAAGGGAAAACAAATGATCAGGATCTTTTTACTGCTGCACTAAAGGCAGCCTCAACATGCACATCTACACCAGACGTTGTGTTTATTGAGGCACAGTATTTCCCTTTCCCTCTATTTAACTTAAAGACTAAAGATTTATAGTTTAATTTCCTTTGTTTCAAATATTGAACATGAGGAAAATTTAGTATAAAAACTTGAGTGACGTCAGAAGAGCAGTGAATAGTGTTGCTCCTGGTGTCCATGTAAAAAGGTATTATTGATATGAATTGCTCTTTTTTCTAAAAAATTGCATTCTCTCTCTTATACAGCTGAATGTTGAAACCACACTCAGCCTTTTACCATCATGTGAAAAGAACTTTTTTTTTCTATCATATAGCAGAGAAGAAAGTACTTTTTAGGAGGAGATGGAATATGGAGGTTCACCACCTAACTGCTTCAGAGTTTTGCCCCTCTTGTGTTAAATCCTGTTACTGGATAATGTCTCACTTGTGCCTAAGGCTAATAAATGGGCAGATTTTAAAGAAAGAAGCTCTATGCAAGTGGCTTTTAGAGGCATTTTTTTCTTTTTAAATTCCACAGACATCTAATATACATCTGAAATAGTGTTAGTGCCAGAGTTGCATAAGGTGCATATTTTCATTGTTTTGGAATTAGGATTAAATAAAATACCCCCAACTGCAGTCTAAATGGAACACTATTTCATAGTATCTTTGCATGAAAGGAATGATGTGGGAGAACTTGTGTCAAAGAAAAAAACATAAAGTGCGAAGATCCTGAATGAGGGGAAAAAACTGCTTCTGCCATATAAAGTTGTGTCATTTCACTGCCACCACTCCAATCTCACAATACAAACTTAGTGAGACCCATGTTTCGATGTTTGTTTATTATGCATAACCCCTCTGGCTTTTATTTGTTACATTTCCAGCTCAGTGCCCTGCCAACGAGGAGCGTTTTTCCTCATCTGGAGTCATATTAAGCCCCGGCTTTCCTGGCAACTATCCCAACAGTCAGACATGCTCCTGGCTGCTACGTATGGTTGCAGGTATAAAACTTGACTGCATTTGTATGCCCATCAATACTTTGTTTATGAAGTCTTATGCTGCAAGCTTGCTATGTGCTGTACATAATAAAAATCTCAGTCTGGTTTTTTAAAGTCTTATTTTTGTTTTCAGATGGTTGAGTAACTTTATGTGAAGTACTCTAGATCAACAAAGATATCCATAAGAAAATACTAAACAAAAATCATACAATTTATATAATTTGCTGAAGATTGTTGGTAAAAATTATAGTAACTAAAATGAGGAAGAACTAAAAACACCACACCCACACAATCCCATAAAAATGAAGACTTAAATTAATATAACACAAGGATATTTATAACCACGTCCTTCATATTTCATGTAAGAAATATTTTTTTCAAATCCCTAAAATAATATAGTACACTATATTACACTGTCATTCAACAAAAAGAAGCTAAAATACCAAAGCAGTGTAAGAAAAAAAATGAGCTCATTAAGTGATTTGTGTTTTCTTTGACATTACAAAGTAAAATAATATGTTTACATGATGATTGTGTTTGCACATTTTTAGTTTATTTACCATTTGAGATTCTGAAATTTTTTATAGATTCTGTACAAATGCTGCAGTATACACAGCATAAACATACCAAAGCAGTGCTTGCCAAGCATACTCAGAATGTCTGTGTACTTGCTTTGTAAGTCTCCAAATCAAATAAATACATATTTTTTGTGTGCAACCTTCTCAATTTAGCTGTGAAGCAGTATGTTGTCTTCACATTGCATTGTATTTGTACAAACATGGAAATAAATTATTGTATCTTGTTTCCACAGGTTACACCATCAATATCTATGTGGAGATGTTCCATAGTGAGAAGCAGTTTGATGAATTGGAGATTTTTGATGGTACAAAATGTTCCCTTCTTTGTTGTACTCACATTCTTGCACATTAATACACGCAGAGAGCACACAGCTTGAATTCATGTTTGTTTATGAAAAGTGTCAACCCTCATGCACAACTCTAAATTCTTATTTACAGTTTCAGTAATTTACCCTCTAGGCCTTCAAAGTTAGTTGTGCAGTATTGAATATTAAAGATTAACATTACATTACATGATTATCTGTGTGTGTTTGTGTGATTGTTGATTGTAAATCTTTATTGATTTATTTTTACTTACTCTGTATGGGAACCAAAAATTAAATTATGCATTTGATTATGCATCAAAGTGGCCAGTCTAAAAACCAGCATGCACGAGAACAAAAAAAAAATTAGATGATACAAGCTTTAGTGAATATAGGTGATCTGTCAAAGTCTGACCAGTCATGTGAACATAAATACATGCATGTCCCACTCAGTTTGGTTTATTTCTTGCCTGGTTCTTCGCTTATACCATATGCTTTTGATGTTGCCAACAGCAATGTCCCTGTTGTTTTATAGGTGGCTGGCTGTTGTGGGTGCATTTGTTTCCCTTTCCCTGTTTCTATTTTGTAGCCATGTTTCATGTTAGACACACATGCAGCAGAAAATGGCAAAATCACATACTGTAGGCATGTACATTAAACATATATGAGACCAACAGCTCAGAATAATTGTCTTTGTTTCACCAGGGTCATCAGGACAAAGCCCTTTACTAGTTGCTCTGAGTGGTAACCACTCATCTCAGCTGAACTTCACATCTAAAACTAACCAGCTTTATCTGCGGTGGTCCACTGACCATGCAACCAATAAGAGGGGATTCAAGTTACGATTCTCAGGTACATCTTAAATCTAATTTGATGTTTGTTTTGTTTTTTGTTGTTGTTGTTTTTGCCATCTTACAATAGGGCTGTGGTAGTAAGCACTGCGGCCACACAGCAAGAAGGTTGCTGGTTTGAGCCTCAGCTGGGGGAGGGAACAGTTGCCATTCAGTGGAAGTTTGCATGTTCTCCTTGTGTGTGTTGCGGTTTTCTTTGGGTACTCCAGCTTCCTTCCACCATCCAAAGATGTGCATGTTAGTTAAATTGATCATTTTAGGACAGAATGTGAGGGTGAATAGTTTTCTGTCTCTTGGTGTTTGCCCTGTATTGGACTTTACTAGGGCGTACCATGCCTCTTGCCATTGTCCAAGTAATGTTGTCCCAGTAAACATTGCTGAGATTGACTCCAGCTTCCCTGCCACCCTGAATTGGATGAAGCGGCTTGAGAAAATGACTGACTGCCATCTTGCAATTGCTGAAGAATCAAATTAGAGCCATTTCACAACTGTGGACTTTACCTGAAGTTCAGGCAGCTGTAAATAAAATATCTATATGCATCAGTTTTATTTCTTTGGATGGCAGATTTTATGACTTGAGTAAAGAGAAATGACATTATGCATTACTCACATGTCAAAGAAAAAGCTTTGAATTTTCAATGCAAAGATTTTAGACCTCAGATCTGATCTGAATGATTGACAACTGTCATCTCTGTTTTATCTCTGCAAATACACAAAACATAAACATGTATGCACCCTATTTAGTAGAAAATTCTGCTAATTTATGCTACTGCCATTAATAATGATCCCTAATGGCTTTATTATAAGGAAAATAATGCATCAATGGGTGGGTGAGCAATGATCATTTAGAAAACATTCTTTTAAATCTGTCAGGCTGCTTACACACAAAAGATAATTATTAGCTCTAATGTATTTTATGGTGTCAAATCGAATAAATTGCAGCAGCAGCTTCTTGCCAACACCATGGTGTTTTGTGAGCATTTGTGATGGCTACCAGTCTAAGTCTGAATGTAATTTACAGTTACACTGGTTCTGTTTCAGCTTGAAACAAGTTAGTAGCAAGTCCAGTCTACTGGCTATGTAATTTGAAGAAGAAAAATTTATTTTGTAACTATTTTGGGCTCAAGTCATCTTTTCCATACTGTGCATTAAAGTCTTGTACCTTGTACCTTAGTAATTTTCTCTTATGCTCGATACTCAAACATATCTAACATTTAATACAGGTTGCTCTCTTGGTGGATACAACTTTGATTGGAGATCATCTGTGAGGTTGCTCTAATCAGAGCGAAATTTAATGATTACTCTTCTTTTTTTATAGATAATATTCTGTGCATCCATAGTTCCTCATGTAGCTGCATGCTCACCATGTGCTCATTCTCCATAACTGTGTGAAATTAATTAATCCTCCTTAAAAGCTGTGAGGGCTTCATAAAGTTTGTACATTTAATGGTTAGAATGGTTTTTCTCCCTATTTTGTTTTTCTTATTTTCTGAATCTGAGTTGGTTTGCGAAGAACTTTGACCAGCCTGTAAGAAGCAGAAGTAAGAGCAGAAGTGTCAATGGAATTTGTCTTAACATGATGTTGCTATATATGGGCCATTTTTTAAATAGCATGCACTTGATCAAGGAAAACTGTTTTTTTTTTTGTGAGATTAGCTAATATATTACATATTATATTGGTAGTGGTTAGGGAATGTTCAGGTAGTTGCTTTCAGACAGTCTTCTATAGTATAACTAGAGCTTAAATCAAAGAGATCTATGTAAAGCCATTGAGCTGTGCTAGATTGAGAGCAGGATTCATTAGAATGAAATGGAAGCTTTGCTGAAATAAATTAATATTTGAGGGCCTCATGGAGTGAAAGGAAGCAGTAACTTGTTTGTTACAGAGCACTCTTTAAAGTAAGATGGATCGATGAGGATTAAAGGGTTTCTAATAAAACAAATATGTTTAGATTTTAGGCCGAATCACTACAAAAACAGACAACAGTGGTTATCTCTTACTTCCCAACAAATAATGGTGTGGTTTGTTTTGCATCCATTCCTTCACATTTATAGCAAACACAGCTTATTTGTTCGATAAAGTGCATCCGCCACTCTAACGGTAGAGTCAAATCCTCTCCTAGTGTTTTTTCTTAGTAGTCTTTGTGAGCTTGTTGGAAAATGTAATTTGTTTAAATCAGAGGTGTTAAGCTTTTGTCCTCGAGGACCACTATATTCCTACTCTATCACCCCTGATTCAGATTAATGAGTAATTGCGGAAAATCTTATAGGCTGTTGGATCCATTTAATGAGTCAGTTGTGTTAGAGCAAAGATACATTGAAAACATGCAGGGCAGTGCCCTTGAGGATCAACTTTGGATACCAATAGTTTAAATTAAGGCATTAGGAGAAATTCTACAAGAATGGACGGCCATATTGCAATGAAAGTCCAAACACACCCAGCAATGAGGCAAACTGTGAGTCTGTAATTAGATATATATATATATATAATCAATTCAGGCAGAACAACAGAATAATTTTTTAACCAAGACAGCGAGCATAAAAGAGTTCAGGAGAGAAAGAAAAGAAAGATGAATGAAAAGAAAAGTGAATGAAAAAAATGAATGAAAATTAATTGTATGATCGTAGGTGAACTGGGAATACTGTTCTGTAAATGTGTAGCGATAAGGGAGAGAAGCAGTGATCAAATGAGCAGAGGTGTTGCATTTGGCTGAAAGGAAGAGCCATTTCATACACAAAGCTTTAATTTATTTTCTATTTGTGTTTAAAATTTATAAATAATTGTAAGCAAACACATCTTTCTGACTGTAGTGACATAAACTGTATTTACCAGACCAGTTACTGACAAGGGCTGATGTAATTATCAACAATGCATCACATTAGTTATGTTTATCATCAGATTAGTAATCGATTGACTTTCTTATAAACTGATGTGAAACATTATTTTTATTGTTCTGTTTTTCTGTTTTCAGCTGCTTACTGCAGCATTAATGATCTTCCATTAAATGGAGGTGTGGTAAATCGAACCAAACTTCTACCAGGTAGCAGACTTCATTTCTTTTGTAATCATGGCTACCGCCTGGTAGGATCAAACAATGCCACCTGCAGACTCAATTCCAATGGGCTTTACGAGTGGGACATTCCTGCACCTTTTTGTCAAGGTACACCCCCCCCCCTTTTTTTTTATTATTATTATTTTATTATCACTTTTACACCCTGTAACAACTTTTTTCTTTTAAATTTGGCAGCTATTTCTTGTGGGATACCTGTGTCACCTGGCAACGGCAGTTTCCTTGCTTCTCAATATACAGTTGGTAGCCAAGTTACTTACCAATGTAACCATGGCTACCACCTTGACCCTGCTGTTCCAATGACAGCTGTGTGTTTGGAGGACGGCAGCTGGAGTAATGCTGGCTCAGTTCCCAGATGCCTGCGTAAGTGTTTTTTTTTTCTTTTCTTTCAACAATGATTGATCTGTGGAAGAAGATATTTAATTGAAAGTGCATTAATCCGATGTGAATAAACAAAAAGTAGATACAGTATTTGATCCTCAAAAGGACCCCATGGGTTAAACCGTTGGCAAGTATGTTGAAGAGTTGAAAAAGTTATGGAATTAGCGAAACAGGTCTTTTTCATCAAAAAGCTGAGGAAAATAAACTTACACATGTGTGCAGACACAATTCTATAAGGTGTGGTCTTTGAGATCTGCCCTAGAATACTAAGCTACAAGCAAATATGATTTAGAAACAAATTGCACTCGATATCTTTTGTGGAATGTTTTTAGCATTAGAAAAAGCATTTACAAAAATGGGTTACTAATAGCACAGACAATAAATCAAACATATACTTCAATTACCAAAATGATGGGGTAAAGGACCATCTGTTTTATTCTAAAATACATTACCGTTATCCGAAGTAACGGTTGTTTATGGTCAATTAGAAAGTTAGGTAGTAATTTGCCCAGTTCATAAAAATGGTAGCCATTAACAACTACAGTTTAGGTCTTTGTGAGGATATTGAAAAAATAAATTTAACTTACTTATAAATCTTTTGCTTTTGTTACCAACACCCTCATTTTTGTTTTTTTGTTGTTGTTTTTTGTTTTTTATTCTAGTAGAAAATGTTAAGAACTGCTGTTAATATGGTACAAATGTTTGTTCTTCTAATCAAAACTAAGGGGAAAACAGCAAAAATGTAAGTTTGATTTCCTCGTCTAGATATAAAATCATTTAGGAGAAAATCTACAAGAATCATAAATTACTGATATAGCTATATTAATTCATATTTGTCATAAGGTGCTTGCTGGTGAGAATTTAATATTATGAACTGAGCAAATAGTGAGATTAATAGAATCTGACATTTCTAATTCTGAGGTGGCTTGATTAGAAGTCAAGAGGAGATGAGGCTTGACAGCCACAATTTGACCTGAAAGTTATGACATGTTTTTCCTCTGATATCTGACCAATCACTGAATGACATGTTTTAAATTGGTTGTGACTATTTTTAATAGATTTTCTCAAAAATTATTCTTTTTCCTATAAAAATTATGCTTTAAAGTTTTAATCAGATAAACTCTTTACATCATTTAAACATTTTTTTCCTTACTGTTCTATGTTTTTTTTTTCTTTTTTTTGCAGCGGTGCATTGCCCGAGCATTGAAGGTATCTTGTCAGATCACATGACCTACCACCTGCTCTCTGGTAGGCTAGGAGAGTTTGGTTCTATGGTGATGTTGGAGTGCTCAACAGGGCACTATTTGGGTTTTGGGCATCGGACTCTTCTCTGCCTTGCTAATGGAACCTGGGAGGGATCAGAGGATCCTGCTACATGCAAAAGTAAGTATTTATACATTCACCAATGCGACTCCTCTGTAAAAGAACTGCTGTATACCATTTTGAGATACTATAGGGATTTGTTTTTGTCTGAATGATCCTAATGCCTCACCTTTGAACAAGAAGATGAATCTGGACTCTACTTGTGTATTTTGATGGATGGAGTTTATTCATGAGGATAAACATACAGAAAGCTGCATCTAGGATGTGATAAACAGCAGGGATGTCCGTGTCCAATATATATAGAAGCAAATCATATGCATGAATTAATTGCATTACAATTACAACTGACCTTTGTGTGCAACACCATAGTTGGAAAGAACCAGTTCTTTAAGAACAGAGATTAAAAAGAAAAGAAAGATGCCTACACACAAATTTGCCACAACAATTTGATCCAGTACACAAAAGTAATAACAAAAGAATAAAACTGCAATACAGTTTCTTCCTCATTTAGTCATGAAATGGATATTGGAATAGCAAATCCACCATGGAACATATGAAGTAAGTTTTTTTAGTCAAAGAAAGTAGTAGTTTGGTAGACCCATGGCAAATGTCTAATATTTCTATTTCTTTTTACACTAGACTGAATGTGTTTATCCAGTTCCCTCACTTCTGCTTCTTTTTGATGAGTTAACAGTGGTATATGTGTTTCCAAGCGCCCCAGGATATTAACCGCTGCACATTATCTTGGGACTACGCTGTTTTAAGCAGAATCCAGCCTGAGCTTCCAAAAATGTAGGCTATATGTCAGCAGTGGTGAAATCCTGTCTTCTCAAATATGGAGCTACTCTGCAATGTGTCTTTGCAGCTTGTTTCATAAGGAAGTGTTAAGAGAAAAATTGCTTTGAAATTGTTTGATAAAGAATGTCTGAATGTTGCATAATGTATGGTATGCCAATGTAAAAATGGTGTGTACACTTAAAAAAAAAGTTTGGTACACCATTTGAAATTTAAATCTGTCAGGCTACACTTTTGTTTAGGAATATTTTTTAGTAATTTCTTTATCAATATTGTTGCTGATTTAAACGCTGCTGGGGGCTCTACAGCAGAAGTGATCACTGTTTTTTTACCAGTGACTTTAAAACCGTGTTTTTAAGGATTTTTAAAAAGAACCATTTAATTATTTAAATCAAGTCTAACTTTGCTAGTTGGTGTTTGAAATCAAAGTTTAGCAACTTTAAATTCTGTTTTTTTTTTACTTGACATTATGAACCCGGTCCTAATAGATTCACCTATAGGCTGGTTTTTGTTAGTTTGTTTGTTTGTTTTGTAATCACAGAAAATATATCAGGCCTAAACATCCCATAATGTATAACACTTATACCATTATTTTATTCTTTGTTACAATTCTATTGTTTAGTCGTCTCTTGTGGAGAACTTCCTTCCCCACCCTTTGGTACCAAACTGGGGACGCTGACTACATTCGGAGCAACTGCTATCTTTATGTGTAACCATGGCTATACGCTGGTGGGGTCACATGTGAGGGAATGTGGAGCCAATGGTTTGTGGAGTGGTGCAGAGACGAGATGTCTGGGTAAGTGCCATTAGATATGATAGAATGTACCTTGTTTTGTGGTCTGCACTAAGTCATTTTGGCATAAAAGTGAACAATGTGATCAAAAATGAAAATATATTCTATGGACTGAATGGTTTGAATTATTAAAACTAGAGAAGGCACATGAATTGGGAATGGAATCTAGTAAGCTGTCAGAGCAATATCAAAGACCTGGACCATTCTCATTATATATTAATAACCTCTTGAATAATTTTTTTGCATTTTTGTTTAATCCAACCTGATTAGTGCTTACTACCGACACTCGGATAGGATGTATTTTCAACTTGACTTACAGCATTATAATAAATACTTTTGGTTGCCAGCTGGATGTCTTTCAGTTCTTACTTGGGAGATTTTCACACATTGTTGCTGCAAAAAGCTTTTAGTTCTGTTTTCAAGTTGCTTACACTGCTATTTGGAAGTCTTTCTACACTGTTTAGATGCTTAAACTTATGAAGGCCTTTGCTAAATCTGCTACTTTTAAATAATCCTTGAGGCTGTATATTGTGGATTTTTTGGTAAAGTTAGTTTTTTTTAGTGCATCATTCTTCTGCTGTGGAAGCCAACTTCTTCATTTAATCGTATTTAATACAGTACCAATTGAACTAAGTACCATAGTGACAAAACACTTCTTATGTATAAGTATAGTTTGTGTTATGTGCTTCCAGGATTTGTGGAGACTAAATTATATCCATTTTTACGATTAACTTCAAAGTTATCAGAAATTTGGCAATTGATCCAAGTTTAGTTTTACTTCTGTAGCTTCACATTTTTACTTTGCAAAATTGCAAGGGTCCACTTTATGGTGCCTATTTCCTGTTTTCTTCCAAAGAAAGGATACGCACTAATGCAATTATTTTTGTACACAATACTCAGAAAAATCCTTTTTTTTTTTTAAGAAAGTTGCATAGGTAGTAAAATATCTGTATAATCACAACCACTTCTTTAAATATGCTGTCTTTTAAAACCTTACAGAATTAGTATTTCAGAGTGTGTATCAGATCATTTCAGAAGACAGTTGAGTGTAAAAACAGACTCCTGCAAGTGAGTTTGTGATGCACAGGACTTTTATTTTAAGATTAAGATGCAGTCACAGACTTATCTCTATATTTGCAGTACTGTTGAAAACAACTGACTCATTCCCCACATCTCAGCTTTAAAAAAAAAACATGAGAGAATTTTAAGGTTACTTTCAGGACAAGTAAATTGTTTAAATGCTGAGTTTTATAAGACCCTTTGAGAATCTGTATCTGCCGACATGTTCAGAACTATCATTTTTTAACAGCAATTTGCTCATGTACTGACATAATAGGCTTTTTCAAAGTTTGGACATGTTTGAAGGTCTAAACTTCAGTGACACTGAAAAACATGTGACTTTTAAGGTTTTTTTAATTTTATTTTTAATACTGTTTGATTGTCTTTTGTTTTCCTCCTTCTAGCTGGTCACTGTGACTCTGCAGATCCAATAGTCAATGGTCACATTAGTGGAGATGGCTCTAGTTATCGTGACACAGTGGTGTACCAGTGCATGTTAGGATATCGTCTAATCGGCACATCAGTAAGAATCTGCCAACAAGATCATCGGTGGTCCGGAACAACACCTGTCTGCGTCCGTGAGTATACACCTTCAGATTTATTATGGTTTCCCTATAGGGCTACATGATTTTTACTTCTTTCTTACTATGTAAAGCTAAAACTTGTTTGTCTTGAGGAAAAATTAAGATAGAAAGAAATTATTGAAAAAAACATTTTTTACTCCAATTAGAATTATCAAATGGTAAAAATGCTGCCAATAACCCCAGATTTTTCCCTTCTTTTTTTTCCCCTTTTCCTTTTCTCATTCCTCCACTTGTTCAGCAATTACATGTGGTCACCCAGGAAACCCAGCCAATGGGCGGACCAATGGCAGCGAGTTTAACCTCAATGACGTTGTCAACTTCACCTGTAATAAAGGTTACATCCTCAGTGGAAATGCTCGTGCTCAGTGCCGACTCAACGGACAGTGGAGCAGCCCCCTACCTGTCTGCAAAGGTCACAATCACATCTGTTTAAACAGAGGTCCAGATACTGCACATCACAGTAAACTTATCTCCTCAGAGTAAAATGCGTAGGACAACACAGCATAGCTTTGCCCTCTAGTCCACTGCCGATGTATGGTACATAGGGAATGTGCATACAGCCACCAGTGGGCTGATCTAACAGCTTTAATTAGATCAGTGCGTGTGTGTGTGTGTAAAACCATCAAAAAAATTGAAAATATTTATACATGCTCACACAGAAACACACAGCTGGGTGAATGTCCTAAGACACTTCATACCCTCTGTTACTCATGCATGTTTTTACACTACACACCTCTCCAGAACCCTAGTAGCATTACAATTATTATACACTAAAACAAACACACTCCATGGGCATTTTACACAGTTGATCTCACATGGCTGCAAGCACAAGTTTCCTGTTGAAGACATTCATTTTTTCTTGCTCGCTTTCTTCATTTTCCCCATTCTCTGTCTTACTCCTTCTTTCCCTCCTTCCCTCCCTCACAGCAGCAGCTGTCAATTATGAGAGCGAAACTTT
>JBAMIG010000001.1:17776856-17793443 GCA_037177335.1 Kiunga ballochi | reverse complement strand
TCTATCTATCTATCTATCTATCTATCTATCTATCTATCTCTATATATATATATATATATATATATATATATATATATATATATATATATATCTTCGTTATTCATAGGATATGTTGTTTGCATGTCTTTGTCTTTATATGCATTTCTGTTTTCTGTCTGCAGCACACACTCTCTGTATGCATGTATGCACTTTGTATTACAACAGAGTGAATGGAGCATGACACCATCTGTCTCCTAGTTAGATGAGAATTACGCCGACTTTATTAGATGTTTGAAGCTCTGCAGATGGTTATCATTATCTCAGAGAGTTAGTTACACATGCACACACGGAGATGTTTATCGTGTTATGAAGTTATCTGTGTAGACATCAATGCACATAAAGCACACTGCAAGTATGAACACACGCACATCCTCAACATCTTCATCATATATAAACAGCATGCTGTCAAATGATTCCAGATCAAATTCTCTATATGTAACAGATGCCTCTTTAATGCATTCTAATCTTTTTGAGCCAATAGATAATTTGATATCACCATTTTATGCTGGTAATTGCTAAATTTAGGTCTGCATAATGAAGGCTTTTGATAACATTACAGTATATCAACAATGATCCCACCTCTCAGTGGAAAGGAGGAAATTTGATTACTGCATTTATAATTAAGTTTGTCTTGAAATATCTAGTTACAGTTTTATAACTTAAGCCAACCAAATCTCAATTAGTAACATTGTAAGTCTTTGTTTTATGTCATTTTACATGCAAACTACATCATTACTGTGTAAAAAAAAAACTAACATCATCTAAATCTAAATGAAGTCAGATTTCACATTGACTGTGCAGTCAATCAAACTAAATTATATATATAGGTATACCTTCAAAGCACACAAGCATTCTGAGTTTACTGTTCATAGAAAGCACCTTCTAATAATATATGTGCACCCTTTAGTTGCATAGCTGCTTGCATTAGCTAAGAGCTTATTGACTTGCTGTTTGACCACCAAGTGAGCTGGTGAAATCCTGCATATTCCTAAACAAGTAAAGTAATGTGCCATTAAATGTCAAACAAATACAACCAAGATTTTAAAATTTCATTGACTACCTGCCCTAAACTATTTGACACCATTAAAGAACAGCTGAAATCACTCATTTTTGCCCAGCAAGCAGCACAGTTACATGAATACATATTGTGTCCTCCTACAATACAGATCAGAGCAGAACAAGAAAATATTCAATGCCAAACTTATTTGCTCATTAAAATGTTCAGATAATTGAAGTGTAAACAAAAAATGCATTTCTCTGTGTACAAATTACAAATGCAAATTCAGTTATTCAGTCCAATAACTACAAAGTGGTTCAATTTCAAATTATCTTTAACTTTAAGTTACCTTCAACTTAGATTTAAAGCTTACAATACAATTGTAAGCTAGCTATACGAGCTTTCACAGCACAGGGGGATTATGAACCACTTTTAAAACAAGAATCACTAAAAAGAAACATTTTATCATGAAAGATCTGCTGACAGAGAAGAAGAATGCAAGTCATTGACACTCATATTGTAATGAAATTATACATGGAAAATAAAAAGCAGCAAGATGAAAAGGAAGTGCTTAGTGTATCATTGGACGTCCCTCGGCCTGTTAAAGCCAATGGCAACACAACTAAGTGATAACAAACCTAACTCTATCATTCAATAAAAAGGAAGGTTATAAGGAAGCCTGATTTTCAAGGTAGAAATAGTCTCTGCCCCCAAACCCAAACTGGGTGCCGGTTGCATAAAAGAAGGGCCTGGGAGCTGAAGGATCTATCTCTCATTCTACTCTTCAAGATATACACACAACAAAGCTTTCTGTTTGTGATATATGGAACTATGAGATATTTGATATACAATATCGAATTTTCACATATATCCCAAGCTTGGTTGGTATAAAGCTCATGGAGAGCTTTATACATCCGCCTTCTCAATTCTTATCAGATTTCACACTGTAGCATTTTGGATTGACAGGAGACTATTCCACACATATTTGGACAGTTACTTATTAAAAGGCTTTTTAGTAGTCCACATGCAAATGTTGATTAGATTTTTAACTTTAGAAATAAACATGAGGAAAATATTCAATTAGGAATAACTTATTTTGGTGTATTACTTAAACCAATTAATTAAAAAAAATTAAACCATTCAAGCAAGCAAACAACTTGCTGGCAAAAGATTACAGACCAATTACAGAAAACACAATATTGATTTTTGTTTTTTTTGTTTTTTTACAATCTCCTAATATCACCGAAAACACTGAACAATAAAATGTGTTGCTTCTGAAAGAAATAGTGAAGTTGTGAGGTTCTGAACTTAATCGTTCTTAACCAACCAGGTTCGCTGTCTTAGCCCTCAGGTAAACATTACCATTCACTGTGACACCACATTTTAGTACAACTATTCATTTCTGCCCTAAGGGTATATGCTGAGCTAAAAGTCCAGGTTCTTCCCTTGAGGGAGCCTTGATGAAGCTCCACTTGAAGCCTTGAAGTGACAGTGGAGACTGTCAGCCCTGAAACATACTTACTCTGCTTTAAGCAAGATAATACAATCCCAGATTTATTTATTTTTAATTATGTTTTTTATTACCTTTGTGAATACTTAAATATGGTGACACAAGTCCTCTGCAACCTTAAACAGTTACTATCCAAATGCTGCTGATGATCATAAGCAGCTCCAGTTTGAGCTCTTTTTTTATTTTGTTTTTTTTTGTTTGTTTTTTAGCAATCCTGTAATCCTCTGCTTTATTTAATTTTTTCCTATATTTGTTGTTCCCTGTTGACCCTCTTTCCTAGTTTACGCTCAAGCCAGCAATTCCAGTCCTAATTGGATCACACATATGGGCTGGCTAAAAACATATCTTCATATTTATGAACAGGTCATGTGGCTTGACACCACATATGGCCTGCAACAGAAGCCTTTTCTACTGCATCTAAGCAGAGTCTATGACAATACAGACCCATGTGATGTACACTGTATGAAGTATATCGTTGGGCATGGTAAAGGAATCATATAAACAACACTAATGCAATTCCACAGACTGAAAGGAGTTCATGTGAATCAGGGGAATGATAATGTGTCCATACTTATCAATATTTATCATAGTATGTGCTGATGTTCTATGTGATGTTTTTGTTTCAGCAATCCATTGTGGACCTCCCCCACAAATACTCGATGGAAAAGTGCAAGGGACTGACCACTCCTGGGGATCGAGCGTTAGCTACAGTTGTTTCCATGGTTATCAGCTGTCTCTCCCTGCTGTCTTAACGTGTGGAGGAAATGGGACTTGGACAGGAGATGTCCCACAGTGCTTACGTGAGTTATTTCTACACACCGTATGCTTTAAACAGCAGATCATAACGGTTTTGTTAGTAAATTCAGAAGTTCAAACCAGCAACCGTTCTAACTGTCCATGTTTTGTTTTTAAAGCTGTCCTTTGTGGTGATCCTGGCTCTCCTGGGGGAGGATCCAGAGAGGGCAACATCTTCACTTATCGGTCAGTAACTAGACATATGAACTAGTCCTTATGTGACAGTTTTAGATATTAAGTCTGGTTTTATAGCCAAATGCATACAACAAAATGTAAAAAAAAAGTAAAATAAAAATGAAAAATACCAATATTAAAACTTAATATGTCAACAAATGACACCTCAAATAAATATATTTTTAAAACAACTTGTTAACCATGAGTTGTAGTCCTTTTGTTGTGCAATTTTGGATCCTTTTTTAATTTTTTTTTTTTATTTTCAGGTCAAGGGTAAGGTTTTACTGCCACACCCCCTATGTGCTAGTTGGCTCTGCGTCCAGACTTTGTCAAGCAGATGGGATCTGGAGTGGACAACAACCAGCCTGTATAGGTAACTGAAAGAAAGAAAACACTATACCATCTGTTCTACAAAACATCACTGTTGTCTATGTCAAAATTCAACATGTAAAGAGTAACACAAGCAATGACCACTCCTCTTGGGAGACTAACAGGTTATTGATGAAGAGAAAAGGTAAAAAAGAGAGGCTGTTATTAAGGAGGATGACAGCGGGAGGTTGAAGAAGATAGGTGGGAGAGAAGGTGAGCAATACAAACAGATTGATAAATTGACAAGAGGGGAAAAGACAGGTGATGAAAAGTGTGAAAGAAAGATGGAAGAAGATGAGGAACGATGGATGAATGAATGGATGAAAGAAAATGAGAGAAGGTCAAATTTATAGAATGACACAAACAGAGTGAAGGGGCTTGACAGAGACAAAGAAGATTGACCAGGTGGCAGGTTCATAGGGCAGCACAGTGGGGTAGTGGTTAGCTCTGCAGCTCACAGCAAGAAGGTCGCAGAGTTTGAACTCTCTCCCTGTGTATGCGTTGGTTCTCCTCAGGTACTCTGTCTGCCATGCAGACATTCCTCCTAGGCTAAATGATCACTTCTCAGATGTTAGTGCTTTGGATTAAAGTATTCACCAAAAGAGAATAGAATAGAATAGAATAGAATAGAATAGAATAGAATAGAATAGAATAGAATAGATATGTTTGTGGCACGGCCTTACTCCCAAACATAAATTAATCTGGTAATTCACTTAACTTCTTACAACCACCAGGAAGGATTGCACCAATAAAACTGTGTTTGTATGTGAAGAACCATTGAGATTAAACAAAGTGTTCATTCACATTTGCTTATTCTATATAACATATATTTAGTTTATTGTAATTAAACTTTGATAATCAACTAAATCTGATTGTTATAAAGTGAAATCGGGTTATTGGTGAACATAGCAAAGATACTTAACCAAACTTTTGTCATTAGTGGTCTATACAACTTCAAACGTAGGGATATTTAGTCAGTCTTTTGTTTCTATAAAATATTTTCCTGTGTAGCAGCCTATGGTTAAGTTAAATGAAAATGAAACTTTTTCTGGATTTTTTTTTTTATTTTGTAAAAGTACTGATGGTATTTAAAGGTCCTATATTATGCTACATTTGCCATTTCACAGTGTAGTATGAAAAGGAAAAAAAAAAGAATAATACAAAGCCCAATGTTTGCATGATTGTGTTTGTGTGTAGATCCAGCCTTCAACAGCTGCCGTGATCCTGGAACTCCCGCCTATGGCATCCCGGTCATGGCCCAGGGCTTTCAGGTATAAACAACAGAAGAACTGACTATATAACAGAACTTTGAAAATCACTTGGTAAATCACTGGAAGTAACATTTGTTATAAATTACAATTACAAAAAAAGCTAAGAAAATACCCAATATGTTTCAATTATATTTCTTTCAATTTAATGACTTTTTGTAATTTTCTTTGGTCATGTAAATTTTATATTAGAGCCTGACGCACATTTTGAAGAAAGTCTTTATGACAAATTTAAAACTTTGAACCTGATGAAGCTATCGTAAAAGGGTATGAAGATGTTTATACTTCTTTGTAAGAAATGGCAGCCGTGCTCTGATATGAGCATGTGTCAAGATCAGTAAGGAAAAGCAGTTATAGTGTTGCAAGAAGACAACGTTGGCACCAGCATCTGAAAAAATTATTATGTAGCAACATTGGATTGAATGTTTGTAACTTTATATCCCCCAAAATAGAATGAATATACATATTTAGCTGTGATTTAAAGAGATAGTTGTTTAGAGCTTATTTACATTAAAGCTGCAATTATTCAAGAAAGCTGCTGTTTTAATGCATGCCAGTCAGTATGCTGGGTGAGATGCACTCCTGATGATGCCCTAATTTGTTGAATGAGTTCATTTGAAATAATACTTGTATTCTTAGGTTGGCAGTAAGATTACCTTCAAGTGCCGCAAAAACTACCACATCCTTGGTTCAACAACAAGAATGTGCTTAGAAAACTTAACCTGGAGTGGAACTCAACCTGAATGCATTGGTAAGTAATCAACCTTGCTATTATTTTTATGTTGTCATTAAATGTTAAATTAGCCCTAAAAATTCAGTTATTTTGGTCACTCGGTGTTTATCATTTGTGTATTGATCTTTGTTTCCTATCACTCAGCTCATTCGTGCAGACAACCAGAGACCCCCAGCAACGTAGATGTTCGATCTATGGACTTGCCTACTTTGGGATATACTCTGATATACACCTGTCAAGAGGGGTTCTATTTGGCTGGGGGATCAGAGCACAGAACCTGCAAAAGTGATGGGAGGTGGTCAGGAAAACCCCCACTGTGTAAAGGTACAGAGTTCTACCAAGCATTGTGTATAAAAGGGTCCAATATTTCTATCTGAAACTAGAATTCTTCTAATCACCTGTGATTTCTGAAGATACATTCAGATTATTACCATGATGTTATTCCAGCACTCTTGAGCCTTAGGGAAATGACAAATAAATTAGTTTTTATATTTTTTAATCACATACTTATGGTGCTATTCAGGTTCAGATATTGTGACGCATGAGAACAAAGCCAGAAGGTTTATATCCTGTCGGGAGTTAAGCAACCAATTGTGCTTTAGGATTTATATAATTCTGGTATTAAATGTGCTGTCTGTATTTTATATATATATATATATATATATATATATATAACTCTGGAACTCTCCATATGTTTCAGTTGGAGTGAAAGTCAATCCCAAAGACAGAGAATCAGATGTCCAGAAGAACAAGATTCGTGGTATGCATGACAAGCATTCATAGCTACATTCTCTTTAGTATAAACACAACAGATGAACACTAAACCGAGGATTGATCATTTCATTACAGCCTGTTTATGCCCCATTTTAAATTGATTTAATTATATAGTTTTCCTGATATACAGAGCTGTCAACTTGTATTTCCCAGAATGGAATGATTAATGAGGTATGACTCTGTAGTTATTGTTTATTGTTTGGGTCACCATTGGGCTGAGCAGTTTTTATTGGATGATAAAAACTGTCCTGTTTGCAGAAGTCGGAAGTAGGCTAACATGAAATAAGTAAATTAATGGAAACATTCAGGTCTAATACCATTAAATTACCTCGTAAGTCTAAGAAAAGGTTTTTGTAATGAATATATTCAGTTAGTGAACCAGTGATGGAAAATAAACACCAGGGGAATCAGACGCTCTGTGATTTCTCCAAGAATGCTACGGCTGAGTTGTAAATGAGTCATATACCAGAGCGAAAGTGGAATCAAACTGACCTTATCAACTCTGAGGGAATCGCAGCTGGTTGTTCTGTGTGTTTTTTTGCCAAACACATGAGCGTAGTCATCATCCTAGGTTTTTTGTGGCAATCATCCTTTTTCGTGACCTTTAATGTGTATCTGGGCAAATGTCAGCCGAAAAAAAACTCCTGCTGATTTACAAGAAAACAAAGTCACTCTATATAATATATGCATGTGTAACTTTACAATCTTAATATGATTGTTTCTTTGTCTTTGTGACAGTTCCAGTGGATGTCTTTTCTCCTAATTCTGAGTGGAGCGGTTTCTATGAGTATCTGGGAAAGAGACAGGTCACTACGTTTACCGTTAATGGGTTCAATGCGTCCAGTGGTCGCGTTAACATTACATTACTGGAGACCAGCGGAGTGTCCATCAGATTGTCAGGTAAAAATATTCTCACACTGGGAATAATTTATAAATGTATAAAAAAGCCAATAAACCAATTTTATTGAGTTGGTTAAATTTTTTTTAAGTCATAAAAGTCAAATACAAACATCATAAAATGTATGTAATTGAATTTATGCGGTATTTAGAGAAGCAAATGACCAAGAACAAGACGAGTATCTGAAGGATACTTTTGTTTAATATTGTACACATAGTAGTACATATAGTACAGATTTTTTTGAGTGAAAAGGGTAATTACATAGCAGGTTTTACAAATTTTAAATGCAGTGTGAATGGTACAGATTCGAGCATTGTGGAAGGTGTAAATACATGGCTAGATAACATGTTAATAAAACAATCTATACAGTCATTTAGCAGACGCTTTTATCCAAAGCAATCTAGCTTTTATTCTCACTTGTCAGAAAGTCGTCATCAATCTGTTTTTTTTAGATTGGTGCAAATTCCTAAATAGCACATAATATCTATGAACACTGACACTTTACATGGATGAAAAACAGCCTTGATGCATGCAGAGGACACAAACTTGGAATATATTTAGTTTAATTTATTATTTACATTCATCATGGAGAACATTATGGTGTGTGAACTTAACCAGAAGGTGTAAGATGGTAATGAGAAACTCAAAATTTAAAATCAATAAACAATCCTAAAATATTATGAAAACATCTGTTCTCTTTATCAAACGAGCTGGTCAACACATGATCGTCAGGAAGTAAAGAAGGCATTGTAAGCTAAAATACTTGAAGATAGAAATGAATTATGCTTCATAATATATTGTTCTACAATGAGATCATTCAAAAGTGCAAAATACTGAACAGCTGCAACCGTACCCCAAGATTAGACTGCATAAAGTGCAATGCAACTGAAGTTGATCTGTTTTAAATTGTATACATATAAATGAATTAGGGTTTAACTCAAGCTGAAAAACTTCTTTCAACATGTTCTCATATTGAACAACATTTAGTCAAATTTCTATTAGGGATTTATGGAAAAATTAAGAAATTTGTCAGTTAAATGAGTCGTGGAAGTTTTTTTTTTTGTAGTGAATTGTGTGTGTGTGTTTGTGTGTGTGTGTCTGTCTGTGTGTCGAATGTGAAACACAACAGTGAAAGCTCTGAGGAAACAGATCAGAACATTGATCCTTTTCACCACAACAATTATATAACAGAATATCTGAAAAAAATCAAGGGGTTTGTCAAAGTTGTGAGGGGACATTTAACTTCTGCAAAAACATGAAGAAACTGAAGCAACATCGCGCACATTTTATTTTCCAAGTATTTCTGCTAAATGTGCTTTTACAAGCTCTATTTGGTTCTTTGATCAAGCCCTGTTTATAAAATTGTAAAACCTGATGTGGAAGGGATGATTTTTGTTTAGTTCTAATAAATAGAGAAAGAACTAGAGATGATGCTCTTTCCTATTGTACCATAACTGTTTTAATTGCTCGTAATTACTTGCAAGAAAAAATGCTATTCGCTAAAATTTAAGTACATTTTGAATTGGTATATATGTCTCCTCTAAATGTGTTGTGTGTCTCTAACATGGTTTGTCACATTGAAGAGTTGTAGTTTCTCAAAGTCTGCTGTGTATTTAACCAGGAGAAGAAATGTAGCTGAAGGGTAAATGTCACTTTTCTCAAGTAATGTGTCACAAGCTTTAGGAATGAAAGAGGCTTTGATAATTTAAAAATGTCAAGGAATCTCCTTTTCTCTGTCACACAACCACTTTGCCAATCATCCTGCTTGTCTGACTTTATCTTACAGTCTTTCTCTCTGCCTTGGCAAGTTCCAACACCTAACAAAAGTTAATTAGAAACAGAATTGAACTTTTTTTTGTGTGTTTAATATCAGTTCTCTGTCTATATCTATCTAGGTACATATAAGTCAGAGGAAAACCAGCTACTACTGAAAGTCTACCAAGTGAAGGGGCCAACTGAACATTACTACAGCAAGTTTAAAAATGACAACTGGGCCATGGATGGATATGTGAGTAAAACCCATCATCATTTTAAGATGTCAACATATTCAAGATATTTCAAGATAATACATGTATACAGCAGGACATTAATGAGTCATTGAATAAAATTGAATTATTAAATAGAGATGGAATTCTACAGTACTATTGTGTACTGATGTGGTACATATTCAAATTAGATTCTCAGATACGAGGAGGCTGAATGTATTTGAAAGAGTATTGTATTGTTATTACCAAAGTGATATAAGGAGTATTTACTAAATCATAATCATCAGGAAAAGGGGGCCAAAAACTATATGAATCCTGAACTTAAACATCTTAAATGTGTTGACATGAAACAGCACAAAAAAAATCATCTTTATGTAAAAAAAAAAAAAGACGAGTTGATCTGTCTCAGCAGGTAAAATGTACAACTCCAGTTCCAAAATGAATTGGGACATTATGTAAAATGTAAATAATAACAAAATGCAAGGCTTTGTAAATTTCATAAATGTATACATAATTTTCAATAAAACATAAGCAATACGTCAAAACTAAAATTGTGCATGACTAATAAATTGGTCAATTCGTTGGAAAGTATACACTGAAAGTTCTGCTTCATCTAGACCTGATGTTTGTTCTGATGCTTTTTTGGCCAAAACTGTTAATGCAACACGCCAAAGCAGCACAACAGTATCCCACTCAACTGGACTGAGGGCTCTTTACTAAACCATCTAAAAAATGTTGGACTTCCGCCACAAAAAAAAACAAAAAAAAAAAACAAGATGGAAAAACAAGAAAAATGACTCATTTTGTAGTGGCTGCACAGTGGTGTTTTTTACAGATAGCCATGATGGTGGCTTCATTTTTTTGAGGTAACTACTCCATAGACACTAACACAAACCAAGACTTTTCAATTGTCCGCTAACAACATGATAGATTGTGCCTTTTCCTTTTAGTCTACAGGGCACATAATCCATGGCTTCCAAAAAAAAAGCCAAATCTTGATTAATGTGACTATAGAGCACAGTTGCCTCAAAGCATTTTAAAGCTTTGGTGCAAAGACAGCAGCGTTTCTTGTTTTGTGTCCACATATGGCATCTTTTTTGCATGATGGAGCTTTAACCTACATATCTAGATTGCATGTAAACTGTGTTCACAGGCATTGATTTCAGGACGTTTTCCAGAGCCAATCCAGTTATTTCTGCTAGATTATCATGCTTGTTTCTTAGACAGTGCCACCTGAGAGAGCCTGGAGACCATGAGCACCCAGTTTTAAGCTTCAGTGTCCTCCCATGCGCACACGTTCCTCCCAGTTCTTTAAATCTTTTAATAATAGTATAAAGTCTAGATGGTGGGATCTGTAAAGACTTCTCAATTTTACAATAAAGACCATTTTACCTGAAATTCCTCCATATTTTCAGTGGCAATTTGTTACAGACTGGCGAGTCTCTGCTTATTTTTATATCTGAGATCCTCTGCCTCTACAAATGTGTCTTATCAGAATATTGATTACTGCAGTTAAGGGTTGAGTTACTTTTCAATCTTATTTTGCTTCTTTTTCTATGTATGCGAGCTGTTATGTTCTGTTAGGAATAAAATAGATATTTATGAGATATTTATATTTTACACAGCATCAATTTTTGGGGAATTGGGGTTGTACTACCTGTTAGTGTACTGGGTTTGTTTACTACAAGTACTAAAGATTATAAAATCAGCAAAAGCATTAAAGGAAGCAGATACATCTCTTGCATCTTGTATTTAATAACCATTTGTCATCGGTGGTATTTTGTCCATTGCACCCAGGAGGGCAGGTATTTCTGTAGCAGTAGTACTGTGAAAGATTTTCTGACTTGGAAAGTAAAGTGATGCCTGTGGAGACATCACTTGATACACTACATTGAGGAAAGAAAAAGTGGGAAAATGTTTAGTTGATAGTTGATATCACCACACCTTACATTTAAACCAGCGCATAATGTCCTTGGTGTATTATGCCTGAACAGAGTTTTTCAAGATACTTGGCAAGCATTTTTTTATTTATTTATTTTTTTTAATCTTGTAGGACCTGCATAATTCAATTGTGGATCTGAGCTGTATTTTTCACATAAGCCCTATGAGACTATGGTGTTGAAATCAGGATTCTTTTCGATGGTGTTTGCATCGTTCTTTGTGCTGCTGAGAATTGTTTCACATGGCTGTTTAAAGCTCTGATCCTGCATGATGAGTCTATGTTGGTCATGAGATAGTTTTTAATTAAAGATTAGAACCCAATTTTAAGCTATTTAATTTATTTTTCCGTTTTACTGTATTCTATTTTAGATAATTCTTTATTCAATCAAAAATCATATAAAATTGGAATGCATGTAGCATATAGACTTTAAAACTTTAAACACAGCTTTATTTGATAAAAAAAAAATGGATCAAACACTAAAAAAAGTCAATAATTTGCCTGGATGTTTTTGAAGTTGAAAATATTTCTCAAAGTAGTTGTTGCTTTTTGTTATTGTTTTTTTTCACTTAGTGGGTCACTGATTCGGTATGGGTCCACAAGGTTTTCTGCAATTAAATGTTGACAGAAAAATGTCCACATCTCATTTCAGATTACACAGACTTGTTTACAAAATTCACTTATTTTTTATGTATCTCATACAAATTGACCTATTTTATATTTGTAGTTATATCAGATTGAAACACTCCTCTTGTACTGTCAACATACTGTATTTCCCCTCTCCTCTTTTATATTAAGGTGCATATTTCTAGTGTTGTGACATTCACTAACTGATTTCTATGACTACTCTGCTGGTACAACAATATTCCTTTTAGCTGACATTCATATAATATAATTTACTTAATTTCCTGATGTGAAAATGACTCTTTAGTTGTCCATTCTCAGGGAAAACTGAGTTACAATTGTCTGAAAGCATATTTTGCTTGTTGCTTTGGCGTGAGCGAAGGCTTTCCTGTAACACAGGAAGCAAATGATTAAATATCATTTTCATAACCCTCACGCACACATCTGAAACTCTGTAAACTCAATGTCGTCACAAGGAAAACGTTTCAGCATCTATCTGATTGTGGGACAGAAACCCAGATTTCAGTAATTGAGATACATTTTCCATTAATGTCACAGACTAAAACAGGACTTGGCAAAGGCAGTCTTACGGTGATTACATGAAATTTAGCTTCTTAATGTCTGGTTAAAACATGAGAGAGAATAAAAAGATGAAGATAAATGGTGCCAAATCAAGTTTATAGACCGTAATGCAGATTCCTAAAAGAACATTTTTTTAATCCACCTTGTAAAGGCATTTAGTATCATAGTTATTTAAAAATAAAGAACAAACACATTAACTTTGATTTTATTTTTGTATTTGTAATGCAACTTATGCTTAGTCTAACAGATAGCTTACATAAGATGTAGAATTGTTTTTGCTGAAGTGCTTTGAAATAAAACAGGCTGCAGCTCTGTAGACAATATGCACACAATACACACATACAGACATCAAAACATCACAATAATATAAGTGTAAGCATATAAAAATGATTTTAAAATGATTACAGCAAGTATTGGAGCGTGCATTAGATCATGAATTTAATTACAATATTAAAAAAATTACATTTACTAATGAAAAAGTAAATTATTTAAACTGTATTGAATAGAGTAACCTTTATAAATGAAAAAATCAAATCAAATACACTTGCATACATCTGCTAATAAAATATTCAAGCCCTTTAACCTCACCTGCTAATTCATCTGCATTGTTAGCTTTCTATAATCTTTACACTTCCACCCACTCCAAATAGTCATTCATTAAAATTTTAAATAAAATGTTCCAGGGTAAATTATTAATGATTTCAAATAAGCTCTTTATCTTTTGACATGTTTCCTTTTAGGTTACTGCAGAGTCTGACCAAAAGACTTTTGTGTACCAGGGACACATTCACAGTAAAGATTTTGGCAAGTTCCATCTGACAAGACAAGGTAGGTTAAATACATTGTTCATTCATTCTCTTATTTATTCACCGTTTGCAGCATTAATAACATGTTGAACCAGTATGGAAGTTTTATTATACAAATGTATCCAGGAACACACAAGAGGTTGAAAAAGAAATAACTCATACTTGGAAATATCTGACTCAAGCACAAAAAGGTGTGTTGGTTTATGCATATGGTGATATATCTGTCCGTAAATTTAGGTCCTGTAACCATGGCGATGGACCCATCAAACCCCTACACAAACAGCAGCTCTGTGGCAGCAGCCATTTTAGTCCCTTTCTTTGCCCTCATCCTCTCTGGATTTGCTTTCTACCTCTATAAGCACAGGTAAGCTAAACCCTCAATGTCATTGTATCAGATAAATCAGACAACCAGTAGTAGAGAATACAAAACAGTTGTTTGTACTTTACTTTGGTAAACATAAAGGAAATGATAGAAAATCTTATTTTAAAATAAGATTTGGTGTAAATGCCAGAAATACAAATTAGTAAGTATGGTAGAATAGTCCTCTTCCCAGTACGGAAATAATCTTTCATTACATCATGGTTTCTAAAGGTTTAAGTTAATAATTCTGATAGAGCTTTGCAATTGCCCTTTAACCACAAAAGTATAAAGTAATGGACCTGAGACACATATTGTTTTCCTGGTGTATGCACAACGGTAACTACTGTCGACCCTTTAGGTGCCTCAGTTTTAGGTTAGGAGTTTTAAAATGTTTTTTAAAACACACTAAATGAGAAGAAAATATTAAATATAAAGCATTGTTTGTGATGCCAGTAAATTTATTCATCTAATTCCATTCTGTAACACAGTTGACAATCAGCTATTGATTCCATAACTTCACCATAAATTAAGCCAAATAAAACCAACTTTATTTGTAAAGCACTTTCTTACAGTAACAACAAAGTGCGTAAGAACATAAAATAACTAAAATGTTAAAACATTAAAAATGTTAAAACCTTAAACAATAAATTAAAAAAAGAATAAAACCAATAAGAAAATATATTAATAATAGAACCAGCAATAAAAGCAAACTCATACTGGCTGAAACACCAACTTATACAGGTGGGTCTTTAAGGAGGGATTTTAAACTGGACAGTGTAGAAGCCTGTCTGACCTGCAGTGGCAGAGAGTTACACAGCTGTGGTCTTCCCACAGAAAAAGGCCCAATCCCAATCTGAGCTTCTGCTGTGTCCTCTGGACTTCCAGGACAAGATGATCTGCTGACCGGCGGGCCCGGGATGGGGAGTGCATGTGTATGAGCTCAGAGACGGAGGGGGGGCAGGGTCGTTTAAAATCCTAAAAAGAACAGGCAGCCGGGGTTGTGTGGCTAAAATAGGCTGAATGGTCTCGCTCTCTTTCGTGTTCCAGTCAGCAGTCGTGCTGCAGCATTTTGCACCAGCTGCAGACGAGACAAAGATTTCTGCGAGACACTAAAGCACAAGGCATTACTGTAATCCAGCCAGGTTGTTATAAAAGCATGAATAAAATAAAATGCAAAGAATCCCCCACGTACAAAACCTAACAAAACCAACATCTTGTTGCAAAGCTTTAGCTACATTTTGGTCTATTGTAGTGTAAATTCATGTGAGTGGAAGAAATCTCTAATATTCAGGGAGGTTAGCACCAACACAGACATGTCTAGTTTTTGTCTTCCAGTCCTATAAAAATATTAAAAGAAAGGGAGAAAGTGGCTGTTTGGTGCATTTTAAGAAGGGCAGACATTTAAAAGATGTAATTATAGTTCCAAAGCTTTGAGCGCACCATAAAGGTTAAATCTGATTGACCTTAAATATTAATTAGTGCATCTACAAAGTGAACAAAAGACTTGCACTGTCCCTAGATGGCAGATAATTCAGAACTATTCTGAAGATAAAAGCAATCATAATGTTTGTTTGAGACTTGTGTGAAACTCTACAGCATGGATTTACAGACTTCAGCACTCAAAAGTTGTTTTTTTTTTGTAAATAAAAATGGCATTTATCTAACAATGGACGACACACACATTTATCCGTTGGCTTGTCATTTTCAATAATACCCTCCTAGATTTGTCTATAAAAGAGTCTTGGTATTTTCAGTATTGATATAATTGAAGAAACAGTCTGCCCAGAAAAAACTCTCCAACATGCTGCATATTGCACTGTATTTCTAAATTAGTACCATAAATCCAAAGTACAGGGAAATTTAAACTTGTTATGCACAATCATCAACCCTTCAATGAGCACACTTTTAGATTTAACAACCATTATGTTAGTGGTGTCATTATATATTTGTGTTCTACAATCTGATTACCATTTAGCGGTGTGCAATGCTGGTTGATGTACATTAAGGCTGATGGTTGTATGCAGGGCATTGTCTGCTGACACAGATGACAATGAGAGACCAAAAGACACCTGGGGGCCTGGCGGCAGGTAAGACTGGCACCTGTCATCCATCTGGTTCGATCAGCAACCAGACCTCCGCCCGCCGCCACATCCTCTGTCAAACCTCTCATCTCTTTTTAGTTTGCTGTATAGTAAGGCTGCACAATTACAATAATTATACTAATAATAACAGCAAATTTTAACAATGACATTAAATATTCTTTAAATTATTTTGATTCTTTTCTAAATTACAGCTAGAGTGTTAATCAGTTTAAAGTAAGGAGAATACGGCGACACTTTCAGATCAGCGAGTGGTAATCTGAGGATTATTTGTAAAAAGAAACTAACAGATCATTTAAATGTGTTGTTGCAGCCTTACTTTTTTCTAGGGTATCTAGGGGCATTTTGTTTTGTCTTTGATCTCATTGTCATCTCTCTGTCAGCATGATGCCATCATGAATAATCTTTTAGTCACTAAAATGACTCAACATGCATATCCACCCAGCACAAGTCAGCTGAAAGACTTTAAAAAGAAGGCTCCAATGTATAATCAGCTCTGTAATTTGGTTGAAAATAGAAGGGCGTAAAGAGATTATTTAGAAGTTTTAGTTGCAGTTATGTTTTTACCAATGACTCTTTCTGTTAAAAAGAAAGAAGCTGAAGACCAGACCATATATACATATACATATATATA
>JBAMIG010000001.1:17756016-17774642 GCA_037177335.1 Kiunga ballochi | reverse complement strand
TATATATGTATATGTATATATGTATATATATATGTATATGTATATATGTATATATAGATTATGTGCACTGTGAAAAATGCACGTATGATTATGTTTGCAAAAGAGAACAATTAAGTATCAAGTGAGTGGATTTCTGTGTTATGCTTGAGTGTGGAAAGGTTTTATACATATTTAAATTTTGTTTGTATTATGTTAAGCACTTTGAGCTACATTTGAACGAAAAGTACTTTATAAATAAAACTTGATTTTATTTAGTTTAATTAAAGGCATTGTGATTACAACATAGAATAATGTTGATGCAAGCAGAGTCCTTCCTGAACCTGCATTTTTAAACAAGGGTTGCAGGTTGGTGAAGTCTATCTTGTAATCTAATGTGGGAAAAGAAATACACCCTGAAGTACCAGAGAGAGACAAGGGAATGTCAGAACCCCCAAATAATCCAACGAAACCTCACACAAGGAAGTACAGAAAAGTTGCCCAACTTTCATAGCCATGCGAATTGTTTATTGGTAAAAGAAAATAAATAAACAAAAATCTGCTATTTGCTGCATACTCACCACCTCAGGGCATTCAAGGGCATGTTTGAGATGAGCAGCCACAATTTAACACGATGGTTTGTGATCATACCATCTCATTTTTATTGTGTCTGTAGTGACAAAGGGAAGAAAATGTTTTGTAAAGCATTTTAATATTTATCTAAAGCACCAAAATGTCTTCTGCTCCTTTCTAAGCTCACCATGTCCAATTGTTTGTCAAGTTTTGTTTTTTTTTTTGTTTGCTTCATCTGTAAGTCTCACTGGATCTTAGTCTTCTCATTGTCCATCTTTGTAACAGGAGATCTAAAAAATTTGCACATTTTTATTCTGCACGTTATGTTTTCTGCTTCGTTATGATGTTCCATATATTTCTTTCCAGCCAATATTTTACAGGCCGATGTTAGGTGTCTGGTAGTTAAATGGTTGTCTTTTCACACCACATGTCTGGTACATCTGGACTTCTATTACTTCTATTACTCTGGTGTTCAAGACTTAATCTGTGCTGCGATGATTAGTGCCTCTGTGCCATTCTTCTGCCCACCTCCCAGTAGGAACACTTTAGCTATCGGTGACTTCCCATTCAGTAGTTTTTCCTCCCATAATGGATCCTCCAACTCCTTCCAACTCCCTCCCGTTACCACTTCCAAAGATATTCACCAAGTGTTCACCCTTTGGAGCCATCTTGATGTATTCATGGAACTTTATTTTGAATGGTGGTTCAGATGCTCACTTGTCCTTTGCCTCATTCTTTGCACATTGTGAAAATCCACATCCATCTGTGGTCTGAACTTCATTCTTTGGCCAGACTTTTTTTTCAGCATGAAGCACAACACTTCCAATTTTTGTTGTAAAAGGATATATAACCTTTATTTAAATTGGGTTATCATAATGAGGAATTATTGTGATAATAGCAACAGACAGCATTAAAAACACACTGATCATTTTTTGCCACAAAACATTCTTTACCATGCCAAACTCAGGTGAACTTTGGTCTAAATTTGGACCAGAGCAGACATCTAGAGTGAGCGAAATTTGATTTTTTTTTTTTTTTTTTTTTTTTTTTTTTTCAGGGTCCAAATTTCCACAGATCTTATTTAGCCATAAAACAATGTCTGTGGATGTTTTTTGTTCAGTGGTTAAAGCGTTCCTTTTTAAGAACAAAGTGTACTGTTGCATACTTATTTTTCTTTGTATCAATATAAACAATATCATGCCAGCAGAAATGGATATTATTTAGTTTATGCAAAAATAAAATAATACCTTAGAGGGAAATTTGAAGCTATGTATATTATGTGCTCTGCAAATTTTTCATGCAACAGCTTAAGTCTATAGAAATATCTATTATAATTCTAAAGCAGTTATTTGACTATTTTACATTCTACCAGTAAAATAAAACCACTTCACCTACAGCCACCATTAGTGCAGTGATTTAAACCTCTGCCATGCAGGGATGTCTGTGTTGTGTTGGTGTGTGCAGTTTTGTAAAGTAATGGGTTGAACATGTAGGGTAGGCTTAGTGGATCCCCAGGGTTGGATTTTTACCAGTTCTTACACACACATACTTGCACACGTACATACACTCTTAATGAGGTCAAAATCAAACAGCAGCAGCATTCCTCCCCGTAAATAGTTCCAGAGGGTTTAAGAGTAAGAGATTATATCTAACTGGATAATTAGAAATGATTACTCAAAAGTGGGATCTGCTACATAATGACAAAGAAAGACAAGAGGAGTAGTTATGTTTCATCTCTTCCAAAACATGTATTTATGAATTTATGCTGCGATTTGTTTGTCTTTTGACTAAAACTATTTCTTACATTTAAATATAATGACAATGTTTCAGGTGGAGTCTTTTTTGTCCTTTGTTTATTTTGTTTAATAGTGGGTAATTGATTTGTTGTTACAGCAAAATGGGATATATAAAAAATACATATTTAATTTACGGATGTAAAAACAGAATATCACAATATATAACATTAGGTTCTGCTCAGGCACAGCACTACACAAATCTTTTTAAAAATAAATTGAAAATCTGTACATAAAGCAGTATAAAGAGGAAAATACATTCCCACTTTCTGCCCAGAAAAATACTATCCAAAATCAATTTGAGCTTATTTATTTTGAGGGCATTTCTTTCCCAGATGACAGGACAGGAGTTGTAGAGAAGAGTTGTAAATACTTTTGAATACTATAAAGAAATGGCAACCACAAAGAGGCCACAAAGGAAAGCTGCAACTATATACCTGCAACAAGTACGGCAAGTTTTGAGAAGCCAGCTCAATGGTAATAACAGGATCCAGGCTGCTAACTGCTATGCCTGTGATTTGATACTCTGCTAGGAAAATGAGCTGTCCAAAAAAGCTGGTCACCATGTTTCTTTTGCAGATCTTCTCTTTAACAGTGACATGTTCAGGATGACATCAACGCTGGTTACGCAGCACTACAACCCTTTAGTTTTCCACTGAGTTGTTTATTGCAGTCTAGACGGACCGTCATGAAGCTCTGTACGGACGCATTACAGTCTGGGATGTGTTCATGCTGCCATGTCTTGGTGAAGCACGTAAAACTGCACTCTGTGTTCTTTCTGAGACCAAGTTAGCACCTGGAGCTTGTCAATTTTGTTAGCTAGCGATCTCATGTTTCCTGTCACAACACTGGAAGAAACGGTTTAAAGCTTCGTCGTTTTTCTCTGCTTTACTCCTGCCCTGCATCCTCTTCTCTTTCTTTTCAACTCCACTGGAATTTGAAATATTATTTCACTGATAATCTTTAATTTGGAGAGCATCATTAGTAGATACTGGTGGTAAACAAGTCTCATTGCCATTGAGACTCACAATAACAAGTCCTGAAAGAGAAAAAAAAAAAAAACATGTGCAGAAAGTCTCAACATAAGAAACAACAGGCCATTAGGTCCATAAAAAAAATTAATCTTTTGTATTGTTTTTCATGCCAAGAGAAATAATTGATTTTACAAGTGAATCTGTTATATTTTTGTTTGTGGATAAATAAAGGACCATCACAGTGTCACAGCACAAAGTTTGCTGGTTTGAACCGTGACTCTCTCCAGGAACTCCGGCTTCCTCCCACAATCTTGGGACATTTATATTAAGATGATAAGTCGCCTTAGTCTCACAAGGAGTTAGTGTGAATGGTTGTCTCTGTGATGGATTGGCAACATGTCCAAGGTGCAGTTTGCCTCTCACCTTCTAATCGCTGGATGAAAATATGAATAAAAAATATTAGCATTAATGATTACAGAAAAAATATGGTGATTTGATTGCTATTTCAGCCTGTAGTGGCTGTGTTCAGACCTACTACGTGGGATGCTTTTAATCCATGGTGTCCTTTGAGCTTGTTTTAATTCTGCTTTTGTTACTCTGTTCACCAAGGTTCAAACTATAAGGGCACTTTTTTTGGAAGCTATGTTTTTGACCATGTATAAACATGTATAAACATATAATGTTAATAAAGTCTTACCCGTTTTTTTTTTATTTTTGGAAACAAAAGAAACTTTAAAAAGTAAAATATAACCTGAAAGTGGGACCTTTTTTAGAGCAGAATCCAACAATAACGTTTTGGCGTTCGATGAGTCCCCTTTTACTCCTCTGTTTTTTTTTTAAACCTGCCACGTCCCCTAAAACACAAAGGGGATACTCTGGTTACCAAGTGTCATCATTTGAGATGCAGCCTTGTGTTAGTTCTGCCAGGCTTAGAGCAAGCAGCCTGATTTAATCATCAGTAAGCATGGCTATAAAAAGGCCTTTTGGGCAACTTTTCTGTACCTCAGTGTGATTCCCTCCAGGTGAATTGGGGTTGTGAAATTCCTTTGTCTCTCCCAGATTTGAGGTGCTTTAGATTGTACCTGGCATCACCCTTGGGTGCTTGGATTGGCTTCGCAATTTTGCATTAAAACATGCAGGAATGAAAAGTGGAGGGACTGTTTATATAAGCTTATTTTAAGTTTGATTATTTTCCCCAAAAACAGAGTTTTGTGTGCATTCTTGCATAGACATCTTTTTCACATCATGAAAATGTTACTTTTCCAACATTTTCGCTTCACCCCAATGTGGAGTTCAGCATTTCATTCTACATCATGAAAAGAACTTCTTTTCACCTTTCACCCTAATCACAAAAATAGGGTAAAAAGTATTTTCAGTGGATTAAAGAAGCTATTGCAAAAATGTTTAAATTCACTCCATTTATTGCATAAAATTAAAGAAGAAAAGAAGAAAATAACAATATTGTTAACTCCACAAATGCAAATAAAGCATGAACATTTAGGATGTATATGCCCAAAGCATGACTTTGTGTAAAGAGTTCTTTTCAAAAACCTCAGAATATATATTTTTTGCAAACATCAATTAATAGCATTTGTTTCCACAAAAACATGATAGCTCAGATATTTATTTGTAAACTTCAATGAGTTTTGTGATCACAAGGTTAAAAGGTTTTCTCCTGGTGACTCTCCCATGAAGGTTATATTCAAGCAGGTTTTGCTGCACAGTAGAAAAGTGCACCACCCCATCAGAATCCATTATTCTGCTTGAAGGTCTTTGTAGTATAATCATCTCTTTGCCTTATTTGAATTACAATGATGGTAAATACACCATAGACCACCATAAAGTGATTAAAGTCTGTGACCTCTGTAGAGCTTCTCTGTGACAACAAACCTTTCAGATTTTTGAATCATGGTCGTCTTTGGAAATACAACAAAAAAATTCAACTTTAGTGCTAACAACTGTTTAAAGGTATTCTTATTTTTGATCTGCATCTTCTTTGATTAGATCTTGTACTATCCACTTCTAAATATTTCTATGCTAACGTACATAACCATTCTATGTGGTACTAAAGATTTCAGGAGAAAACTATAATCTTTTTTTTACTGTACTCTACTGGTGCTTGTGGTCGAATAATAAAACAGGAATCAGAATTGAAATAAATATCCAGTTTAGTTGTCATTTTGTGTTTCAGAGGGCTGTGATTGTGGTTTAATCTTTTTTTTTTCCTTTTCTAAGCTTCTAATACAGTCCTTCATTGTAAAAGATAGATTGTGCTTTTAATATTGTTTTTTTCTGTCTTTTTCAGAACACGTCCAAAGGTCCAGTTCAATGGCTATGTTGGTCATGAGAGCTCTAATGGTCAGGCATCATTTGAAAACCCAATGTATGACACAAACATGAAGCCAACAGAGGCTAAAGCAGTTCGATTTGACACTACACTGAACACAGTCTGTACTGTGGTTTAGTCCACCAAACGTGCCACTACATGTAGTTCAGACTCAATTCAGAGTTCCAGTCTGCAGTGTTGTGTAACCAAACAAAACAGAAATGACATATTTGGACATGACACCATGGACAGCCTTTGTGCAACATGCTGGTCTCCAACAGCATAATCTGCACAATAATGCAGCTCCACCTTCTTCCCGAACAATGGCATCAATCCCTTCATGTGTGACAAAGGCATTCGAAATCTGTTCTGAAAAATCAATTATTACAGGAATTCTAAAATGTTGTTGCAATTCACACAAGAAGAAACATAAAGAAAGTATCATTATCTGCACTTTCTCCAAATGCATGCTCATCCAGTTATTGTCAAATTTGTAAAGAAACTTGACCTTATCTCCTCAAGAAAAGGGCTTTGTAAGGCTAGACTAGTATAGCCTGTCACTGCTTTCTTAAAGTGAGTTGTTTATTCCAGTCTAAGTCCATGTTCCAATGCCAAATTTACACAGTGGTATAGGCTTATTATCTCCCCTGCTGGAGATCAGGCATGGGTTTATTTAAAATAAGGTTTTACCATCAGGGAAAGCACATAAACTATTCAACCACTTAATCTTTCCAGACATTAGTTTGCTTCTACATGTAAATGTAAGACATCATTGGTACTGGACCAAAATCTACTCCTAAGACTTCCAAGGATCTGGACTAAAGAATCCGTCAGACTCAATGACTGTTTACAGAGCTAGTTTTGGTAGAATCTGTTAGGTTGACATCTAAATGCAGTCAGTGCAGTGATCAGATCATTGAAACCAATTCGTTTAATAAAAAGAGAAAATAGATATTAATGTATTAATGCCAAACCAGCTTAGAT
This sequence comes from Kiunga ballochi, assembly GCA_037177335.1. NCBI lineage: Eukaryota > Metazoa > Chordata > Actinopteri > Atheriniformes > Pseudomugilidae > Kiunga > Kiunga ballochi. Next base: position 17,768,016 of record JBAMIG010000001.1, on the reverse strand, counting down.
AAAATGGAAACTGCAGTTAGTTTTAAATGTTTTGGCCTACTTAAAAAGCTGGATTAGTTTTAATATAACAGGACAATCATGGAGTTAGGTAAGTTTAATTGTCAATAAATTGATTTTCAAATAGGTTCTTGTTTACTTCACTGCTACTTAGCATTTTTAGAACAACCCGCGGTAAGTACATTGGAGCTAAAAAGGCTAATACATAGCAAATCAATCATTTCCATAAAGGTATCTGTGAACAGACTTTGGACATATTTTCAACATTACCAAATATAAGATAAAAGGTATTTTAAAGGCGACCCTACACAATATTCTACTGTAGCAGAAAGCTGACCATGCAGAACCACAAACTAGACATTTATATTGCCTCATTGGTAAACACAAAAGATTGGGTTGTAATTGCATTTGCAATTTACATTTGAGATAAAAAAAAAAAGTATTTTTCACTTTTTTTTCTGAAGCCTGTCAAACATAATCAAAGATTCTTGTTCATGGACTAGCCACAATTCTGTGCTTGGTGGCTGAACAAGTGGAAGCCTGGAGGCGATAAGCTGTCAGGATCATCGACCGCTGCAATCAGCTGTGGCCAAACCCAGGAAATGATTTGTCTTCTTGTTATTCTGGTCTGGACTATCAGTCAAGAGATGACTGATTCTTTTTCCACAGTGTACTCTTCAGCCACAAAATCAGAAATAGCTGAACTTTTTAGCAGACTGGCTGAGTGACAGAAATTGAACAAATGGACACAGACAAAAGTACAGTCACTTCTTTCAGTTGAGAAGTGATACAAGGACTTGTTGCTGTGGAAACAGAGGCCAATTATTGCTTCTAATAGTCTCTGTTGGAAATTTTTCTTCAGTGAAGATATTGATGAACAGACTCCTGTGTTCAAAAATCCAGTGGCCCATTGGGACTTCCCAAACCACCGCTGCTGGGAACCCCAAAATATAAACTTTATATAAATCGCACAAATTTTGCACTAGTGGGTTTTTTTTTTCTTTCTTTCTTTTTCTTTGACTGGTTATGGAAGGAAAAGAATACATTTTTGGGTCGGACGTGGGTTTGCATAACGAGTCATTCATGAAAAGAGAAAATTTTATTAATAAAACTTCTATCTTTAAAAAGATGACAAAATGACTAAATACAGGGTTACAGAGAGTTTGTATATACACATTTATATTTCTTGCTCCCTGTTAGCAGATGTGACTACATGTTATACTGTTGTTTCTTTTGTTGCCATGACAACATGCTTGTCAAGCAGAAAGTTTGGGTAATGTTCACCTGTGGACCACCAGGCAAGAATAAAGATTAAATATTTTACCTAAATTACCTTTCTTGTCAATATAAAGATCTGCCATTTTGGATTAGTTTCAGAAAGTTCTTCTTGTTTCTCTTGCGTAGCATGTAGAAAACATAAATATAACCTTTGATTAACAATTTTGACACAAATTTTCAGCCAATTACTGGAAGAAGATGACAGAATTAGTTTGCAGAAAAGATTTAAATATTGTTTAAAAAAATTCTTTTAGAAAATGTGTTAAACATTTTCCTTTCTGCCCGCATTATGCATCATTTTAACTCATTACATAACTGATGTACAAACAATTGCTTGAACACATTTTTTTAAAGAGTACACAGTGAAGAGTACATGCAATCTGTTTAAGAAGTGGTAACAAACAGATACAGTATAGACAACATGCACAATAATGGTTGTCAATCAATATTATCCCTTGAGTCCCTACCCTCCCTCTTGTTGTTTGAAAAATACCTTGTGTGCAGTAAGTCAGAGCCTGCTTATCAATGCTGGATCATCACTGCAACAAATACACAAGCTTTGCAAGTGCAATCTAGTCCACTAAATTTAAGTCAAAATCTCACTTTAATACCCATGAGTCTGCAGGACAAGGTCAAATAAATTGGTTTCAAATCACTTACCAAGCTTGTTATTTTGTGCAGCGTCTAGATGTTTTATTTTTCAAAAGATGCTGTACGTGATGTAGATCACCGATGTAAACGCTTTCAGTGTGTGTGTCTTTCAATGTCTTCAGGTCTTTTTCTTGCTTCATAACATTTTATCATTAACTTTACACATCCGGCATTACGTATACCTTCCAAATTATTGCTGCATTTGTTTCCCACATTTTTAGTTATCCAATCACCTTGTTCCCTTCACTCACTCGTACAGTATGCTCATGAAAGACAAAACAGATAATGATTTTTTTGTGCTGGAACTATTTGTCACATTTCAACCAGACTAGACTATGTAAAATTAGAGAATTTTCCCAAGAACTCAGAAGCAAGCATGAGAAGGTTGTCATAACCACCTGTTCTGAGATGAGCAAGAATGAATGAATGAACAGGAAAATAGTAGTGTATGTTTCCATTTTCAACTCATTTAATCAAAAATGATCCCACCAGACCTGAATGCTGCAAACGTAATGAAACAATGGGGATTATGTTTGAAAGCGCGTCTGCAGGATATTGTTGGTTTTATCCCACCCATTGTCTGCCTGTTATTTAGTCTCAGAGTGATGGCAGTGTGATACACAGGAGGTAAAAATATGCATAGATCAATACAACAGTTGCAATATATCAACAAGACAGATAAGACTCATTAATAATCTATGTGCAGGTATAAAAAAGGCATTTACAAACAACGAGAGTGTCTACTCACATTATCATGAACCTGCTTTATTTTTCTTTTTTTAAGAATTTCTCTTTTTTTAATGATTTTTTCACATATGCTGGGATTTCCTATGGAGACAAGAACCCATAATAATGGCTAAAAATGAGAGGGTGTGACGTTTTCACAGATGGGTTAATTTTTTTTAAAATTATTGATAAAAACTAAACTTCCTTGTGTGCATTACACAACCAATTAAAACTCTCAACATGAATTGCTTTCCGATTGTATGAAGTTCATGGAACCTTTTCCTGAACAGAGCCAATTTTTCACACATTCAGACAGACGGGAACTGGGGACCACAACCCTATAACCTATAACCATCTCAGTTCCTACTCCAAAGCAGGCTCTTTTCAGGGTTCCATAGGAACACATTTAACATTGAACATAGATGGAAGTTCTGCCTTTTAACGTGTGATATAATTACTCATAGTACATGGATACTATTGGCACATCTTTTATAAGTTAAACTTACATGTCATTTCTTTTGTCTACCTTTTCTTCCTCCATGAAACAAAGAAGTACCGCCTATTTTTTCCTAGCTTTCTCTGCGCTCTTCCTGTCTAGATGTTAGCGCCTGGTGTGATGGTCCATGATTAATAATCCCATCATGCAGACATAAAACTCTTCGCTCTCCAAATTTGTTCCTTTGTGATGTTTCCTTCTCTCATCATTATTTGTGTATTTTGTTTTGTTGCTGAGTGGCGCTGAGGGACATGTCAGTCATAGATGGTTGCATCTCATCGGTCCCTAACAAGGTCCCTATTCCTGCAAATAGAATGGTTCTCCTAGGAAAGGGCAGTTCTTGGCACAAAATGTGGGGTTAACAGTTCTTAGAACTGTGTTCTTAAAAAGTCTGTCTGAATGCTGCTATTATCGAAGTTGGATTACAGGTCTTAGTGCTACTACATTTACAGAAAAGTTGGAAAATTTTATTGCATTTATTTAGGTTTACATGGATGCATGGTAAGCTTTATATTTTCTGTGCAAAAAGAGATTTTTAGCCACCAGCCCTTCAATATTTCCCCACTAACCTCAGTAAAATTTGACGTCTGCTTCTTTTAATACCCATTTTTACTGACAGGTTTTTCTGTGCATTCATATGTGCAAGTTGTGGTATCATTATTTCAGCCTAAATTTACCCATTTTAACAAAAAAAAATTAACTTTATGAAAAAGATTTCCCCCCTTGACAAGATTGAACCTGAATAGAGAGGTACAATCTCATATTGTCTTGGTAATGGACATGAAAAGAATGTAACTATTTGAAATGACAGTACTCTGTGAGGTTCCCCCACGTTTCGTCTTGTATGAGAAATAAAAGAAAAATTAAGCAGGTTTGTTTTTATGTCCGTTTCAGAAAACAAGATGTACATAGGGAGAACATTTATACTCAAGTTCTAATTGAGCAAACTATTTTAAATTGATAAAATCAAGTTCAGCAATGTTTTTTATGCTTTAAATCGCTGACATCTAGTTGTAAAGTCACAGGGAAGATTTTACATACAAGAGTCTTCTGTGACTTAAAGAGTGGTTTAAAGCAATCTAATATCAACCATAACTTGAAAAAACTATGCCATGTTCAGTTGAATGTATCACAACTTCTCTTAGGGATGCTTTTAATTTCAAGTTTCTTCAAAACACATTTTTCACAAACATTTTCCAGACATCTTTTCTATGTTTTCTCATTTGGTTTGTCTAAATGAGAAACAATTGGCTACAAATTGATATCTAAATGTATTTCTAAACATATTATTTATATGTTTAAATATTACTAAGTATTGCTTTTTGAACAAAAATATTAAATTCCGATTACATTCAGTGTGTCCTATGATGGGGTGATGTGACAGAGCTGAACATATCCTGTAAACTAAAAACTGAGCTGCACTTCTTACAAAGGGACAGTGTAATTTAACAAGTTGTGTGTATGGATACAATATCATCTCAACAATGTAGACAAGACAAGCTTCTCATGTTGCATTTACTTTAAAAGTAAAAAAAAAAACTAATCTCTTATTTGACCAAACGTTGACAGCAACGCCACTTCCCTCATCAGTGTCTATTGAAATGTTTGTTTTGCTGTTCTGTTTAGCACAAACATAAGTTGACAAATGCTCCTTAAATGAAGGTTGCTATCAGCATTTGTTTTGTTTTTTAACCATTTGTTTGTTTTTTATAGCATCCATTTTCATCACTGTCATCTCTCACCACCATCATGTGCTGCTGAACTTGAAGTAGGTGCAAAGATAACATTTTTGTACAGAAATCTATTTTTTATGGAGAGATTTATAGAAAAAAGAAAAAAGAAAGAAAGAAAACATACAACAAATTATTAAACATATGCTGTACTTTTTATGATTAAAGATGTAGGTAAAAGAAAATCTTCCGCATTAAAGTCAATGTTTTTACTGTTACACATCATACAAAGCTCTATGGTTCAAACTGAGTATCAAATATCAACATGTCATTTTATCTTTTCCATTACAACTGCTTTTACACAAGAACAAAACATTTTAGTGGGACCTGGAGGTACATTTCTTCAGCTTGTCTCCAAGTCACACCTGCAAACAAGTCATTCCCAGTCCAAAACACCTTTTTTGGCAGCTTGTGTGGCGGGATAAATTCTTTAAAGCATTAAAGCTTTTAGGGAGTCATTGCAAATTATACGCGCTACTATAATGACACATAAACTCATCTGGGTGGCAGCTGAGTTGCCAGGATTTTGTATACTTTCACATTAGGGTATTTACACATATTTTTACAAATGGTTTTAGAGTCACACTTCTACACTGAGAAAAAAATAAACACCAGATGTTTAGTGTCATATTGTCACAAACATTTTTGAGTTTAAACATAAGCCTTTCTTGAAAAGATGTTCTTGTGTAAAAGCAGACTTGTGTGGCTGGTCCTAACATTTATGACTGAGAAGATGACTTTCACAGGAACTAAAACTATAGAATGATTATATCCCCTTTACCTCATCAGGTCTGAACCCCTGACTCTCCTTGTTTTGACACTATCAGCACAGAATGATAGATTAAATTGTGGTAAATTTGAAATGTTATCAGGGTTAGCAAATCTACAACATTTTTTTGTTTGTTTGTTTGTTTTTATTCAGCTGGTAAAACTACACTGATCCTACTATTTTAAAGTATAAACAGAATCATTTCAAGAGGAAGCAAATCGGTGTTATAAAGAGGTAAATAACAGTATGTGAATGCAGCCTCACAATCTGCTGTCAATGAGACTCACAGTTTGAGATATTTTGGAGACATTATTTGAAAATAAAGTTTTTGATACAATAATTCCTGTTGTGTTTTACTGTTGTGGTTTTACTCTGATTATTTTTAACTGAAACCTGGACTTTTTCCAAGCACTTCACTCACCACCGACACTCTGGGTGGAAAGTTGGATGAATTGTTGGATAAACTAAAGTTGGGTGAACACATCTCACCAGTCATTCCATTGACTTGTAACAAAATTCTGTATCTACAGTGGGATTAGATAGCAATCAAGATCATTTGCTGTTTGCACAAACTATTTGCTGCATATTTTTTAATTTGTATTCAACAACCCCATCCATCCATCCATCCATTATCTACCGCTGTGTCCCTAGCGGGGTCGCGGGGGGGCTGGAGCCTATCCCAGCAGCCAACGGGCGAGAGGCGGGGTACACCCTGAATGGGACGCCAGTCCATCGCAGGGCCAACACACAGAGACGAACAACCAGACACACTCACACTATTCAACAACCCCATAAATCAAAAATAAAAAGTTCGGAAATTCTAAGGAACCCTACCAGGTCTTTTTGGCCTGTGGGACTCTAAAAGCCCACCTGGTGCCAGAACATGCTTCATATTTTGCGGCAGTCAGTTGGATTCAATTCCTGTGAGGGATACTTTGCCATTTGTTACTGATTATGCTCAAAACTTTTATGTACAAAATTTGTAGGCACAGTTGAGGCAATCCAGTTGGGTGGTCTCAAGACTGCATTTCAGCTCTTTCAGATAATTCAGTTTTGTTGGTGTCAGCAGGCCATGATTGCTGTAAAATCCAATTCTTACTGTAGTAATTTGCAATATTGTGTGAAGCAGTTGGAATGAGGGTTAGGACCTACAAAACTGAGACCATGGTACTCAGCTAGGAATAAAAGAAATGTCTTCTCATGGAGTTGAAGAATCTTGTGATCTTGTTCACTACTAGCTTAGGGAAGACAGGCTGCTGTGATGCAGTTTCTGCATTCACCTGCCATGGAGATAAAGAAGCTGAGCTGCGTTTTTACCTTTGTCAGTCACAAACTGTCATTAATAAGTGAAAGAACAAGACTGTGAATACAAGCTGCCAAAGTGACTTTCATTTGCAGGGTGGCTGCCATGTCCCTTAGAGCAGTGTTTTTCAACCCTGGTCCTCAGGGAACACCGTCCTGCATGTTTTGGTTCCTTCCAACCTCAGCGCACCTGATTCAGGTTCATTAAACTGCTCGTTAAGTTCTCTATAGTTCTACTAATGACCCAGTCATTTGAGTCAGGTGTGTTTAAAGTAGGGTTACCCATAAAGCATGTAGGGACGGTGTTCTTCGAGGACCAGGGTTGAAAAACCCTGCCTTAGAGACAAGACATGGAGCTTGATAATCCAGGATGGGCTCAGAGTGGAATGGCTACTCTTCTGAATATCGAAGAGACAGAAAAAGTGGCTTATACATCTGGTTAGAATGCCTCTTCAATGTCACCAAGAGGTGGACACGTCCATCTGGTGAGTCACTGGGAGAAAACTAAGAATGCGCTTTAAGAACGCGGTCTATTGACTGTTCTGGGATCACCTTGGGATCCTCCTTGATAAACTTGAAGCAGTGACTAGCAGAAAGGAAGTCCAGGGTTCCCTGCTTCAGCAGGTGCCACAATAGCCCCACTGGATAAGCAGCAAGTAAAAGGAAAGATGGATTACTGCAAGGAAAATATCTATTTTAAATTTGGCTTTAAGGAGCAGCTTTGGAAAGAGGCTAAAGAATATATTGCCGATATCTATTAGCATGATTGTCATGAGAGGTAAGGCTTTACCGTAAAAGAGGATCAAAGATGTTTTATGTCCAGTGTTCTTTTAACCCTTAATCTTTGCAGATCAAAGGACACAGTCCGACCAATTGCAAGTTACAACCGAGCAGGATTCTCTTTCGACACACAGTAGGGTCTCCACCAATCACAGCTCTTTACCCCTCTTTAATATTCAGGATCAGTTTACTTAAAGGAAAAATGTGTGATTGGCTACTCAGACCAACATGTGCTATAACTTATTCTGTGTAAAAAACTTTTGTTCTTCATATCAAGTTATTATTATATCAATTTAAAATGCATGTTTCATTTTCTAGAAACACCAATTATGTGATCAAATTCTGAATTGCCAAACAGATTAATAGGGTTTGTTTTTATTAATAATGCATTTGTTCCTTCATTAACAGTGTAACTTGAAAAGTAAACATTATTATTATTATTATTGGTATTATTATTTGTATTATTATTATTGGTATTACTATTGGTATTATTGTTATTATTATTATTATTATTATTATTATTATTATTATTATTATTATTATTATGTTAACTGGAGACTTAATTATAGAAAATAGAAAATCTATGTAGTCATTTATATGACAACAGGGAATTTCTTTTAATAGAAAACCTTATTTTGACAAAAAAAAATTTAAAAAGTAATAAAAAATAAAGTAATCTCTCTTTCTCTCACATCACAGAGAGAGAAAGTGAAAGTCATTTTGAAATGAAAAAACAAAAACAAAATACAAAACAAACTGCTGCATTGACTCTAAAGCAATGTTTCTCAATTCCGGTCCTCAGGCCCCCGTGCCCTGCACATCCTACGCATGTTTCTACCCAGCGCACCTGACTCAAATCCATTAATCTGGCCATGACATTCTTTGCAGCTAGTTAATGAGCCATTTATTAAATCCAGGTAAAGAAGGGTTGCCTCTAAAACATGCAGAGCATGGGGGCCTGAGGACCGGAATTGAGAAACATTGCTCTAAGATAAAGTTGACACATCAGTGACATTGCCTGTGAAAATATGCTGTATTTATTATATATATTAGATACACTTGAACTTGATTTTATTTTACATTGTTCAATGCGATCTGTGAATGTAGGTAATGTCATCTCTTCCTTTTCAATGCAATAGGTTGTGTTAAATGTTATAACTATTTCTACCTCTTTTGCATACCAATCAAACAATTCTTTCCTTCAAAATGCTGATGGCATTTATGCTATTCCAGCATAATCTGTTTGCATTCATGCTTCACGTGTTCATGTCGGGAAAGTTGTAAACTAGTTTTCCTGCGAAGTGTGGACCAGATTGATTGCTGTACATGGAATACAATGTCTTCCTTTTCAGTAGCATAAACAACATGAGTCATTTTTTATTCCAAAGGCTGTTTATTTTGTCCAAACATGAAATCACTAATGATTCATTTTTGTTCTCAAAAGACAGGATTAAAGGATTGCAGTGAGTCTAAATAATCTTTAAAACAAAACAGCAGCTTAAATGGTCAAGTGAGAGTAAGAGTACTTCCCAGACACAAGTAGATGACAGCTTGTGCAGTTTTTTTATTTGTGTGTTTTCAGTTTAAGAGACTTTTCCCCCATTATTTTCCCTTATTCTTATGGACCCTCTACTGTATAAATGGTTTAAATAATTATTTTGCTTGTGATAAGAAGGAACTCATCACTTAACTTTTGATTTAATTTATTGTCTGTCCTACATATTCAACTCCTGTCAAAGTTTTTCAAAAAAATCTCTACATTTAAGATCCTCTCCACCCCAGCCAGTCGAGGTGGATGGCTTCTCTCCATGAGCCAGGTTCTGCCCTAAGTTTTTCCTTCCTGTTAAAAGGGAGTTTTCCTTCCCACTGTCCCCTCATGCTTGCTCAGGTTGTGGGATTGGATCAAAGTCAAGATTCTTTGCAATCTTTTGTCTTCCCTTAGGAAGGCTATTTTTATTGGATTGGCTCGATATGATGTCTTTTAAGCAGCCTTAGATAACATTGTCATGAAGTGGTGCTACAAAAATAAAGTTGAATTGAAGTGAATGCAGTCTGGATCAATCTGTGTCCTTTACTGAAAACTACAAGTTTTTGACGGTACCCACTGTGATCATTTTTTTTATAGCCTACTTTTTAGGTTTAAAAAGTCAATACCAACCCCACAAAATTTTCTGTTGTGATTTTTTTCTCTCTTCTTCTGAGTCTGTCGGGCAAGAATTTGATCAGCTTTCATTTTTATGGTCTTACTAGATAACGTCTCAAAATGCATTGTGAGAGAAGCTCCTCTGTGTTTGCTTCTAAATATTTCTTGGAGGTACCTGCCCTTTTCCAAGCAGTTTCCACAGATGATTTCCCAGATGGTTCTGTATAACAAACCATCTGTTACAACAGTTGTGTCATGATCATAGACCCTAATTTAAACTATGCTGCCTACATCTAGAAAGTGAATTAATCTACTTTTTAATCATCTGAAAAATATTGCCAGAGTGAATTTGTTTCTGTCTCAAGATACTATTGAGAAACTGGTGCTTGCTTTTAATATTAGGAAGCTGGATGGTTGTTATGCTTTTCCAGTCTATCAAAATAATACACATATTTATAGTACCTTGTGTAAAATTCAGTTGTTGGCAAGAACCTAAGCAAGATCACTTTTGCATTTCTTTTGCAAAGGATTGGTGCAGGTTATATATTTCATGATGTAAATGTTTATTATAGAAATATTAGTTCCAATATCATTAAATGCCATTGAAGTTGTAGTTATGAGATGTCTCAGACCGTCTGTCATTGTGCTTTATAAGTTTTAAATCTCTGAACTACCTGGACAGTAAATACAGATATGCACATAGATAACTTGACTAAATGTTTCTACTAAACCTTAAACTTCTACAGACAATTGGGTCTGTAGAAAGGCACACAAGTTAAAAAAAAACTGTAATTGCCTGGTCCTTCGTAGAGAACTTCAGTTTTTATGACACCTGCCCTTGGCCCTAGCAACATGCAAGGTAAAAATGTCGTGCAAGATTTTTGATCTTGTAATTTGCTAATGTGACCACAGTCAATGGAAATATTCATCAGAGTACAAACCTGCCAGGTTATTTCTTCTATTTTTTCTCACTTTCTCTAATCATGTTATATTCAGATTTTACTACAGCTGTCAAACTTAACATGTTAATAATGTGCTAACACAAAGTTTGTTAAACAGAACAGTTTTTAATGCACAATAAATGTTTGAATTTTCAACAAATGATGCAGATTTAACATTGTGATTTTGAAGCAGAAATGAACAGAGAATGATATTTGCACATACTGTTTAGCTTTAAAATTATGCATGTTGGTTGACTGGACAAGACTAGGGTTTTTTTCAATCTACTGTGAATGGTAACTGTTACAACCATAGTACATCACATATCAAATACTTTTTTACTGTGCAGCACAAAGCTGATTCAGTGAACCACCCTCTTCTTCTAATGACAGTCCATAGTTTACAACTATGAAGTTAGCAATTTTGCACTAAAATGACTGATTATCTTTTTTTTCTTCCTCAGAATAGATATTGGTCTAACTTAGATTTTATTTAATTTTGAGAGTGATCAGGCACACCATCTGGACCTAGGTTTTATTTTTCTAACTTGTTCTGTCCAGTATCATAGCAAGCAGAATTGTAGTCTGGCTGTTGTGTTGTGCCAAACAAATTTGCTTTGCCAAGAGGAGCTTTATGAATAGAAAGCCCCTCTTGATAATTTAATTATTATTCTCTTTTTTTAAATTTTACTATTGCTGAATTTACATAGTAAAGCTGGACTGAAAAGAGGGTTGGGTTGGCGAGAGAAAAAAAACCTAAAAAGAGAGAAACCTGCTCTTGCACCTGCAACCTTCCACCAATGCCAGATAGGACGATGTTCCTCCAGAAGGACTCCCAATGTGGGCATCACATAAACCTGTGCCCAAGACAGCACTTTTGAGACCAGGGCATTACCACCTGCCACAAGCAAGCGTGAGCCCAAGGTCCTCCAGCCCAAGACTGACCAAAACCAATTTTAACCATTTTGTTATATGTTGTTTTAATTGCTTCATTACACCATCTGTAATTCCCCTAATATTTTCATGTGAAGCACTTTGATTTATCTTGTGCATGAAAGGTGCTATACCGATAAACTTGCATTGCCAAAGTTGTGTTGTGAGATTTAACATAGGTTGTAGCGTTATAGCGTCATAAATTAATATTAATATGAAATATTAACATTAATAATATTTACCTCGGAGCACCACCT
>JBAMIG010000001.1:17731373-17752670 GCA_037177335.1 Kiunga ballochi | reverse complement strand
GGATGGATGGATGGATGGATGGATGGATGGATGGACGGATGGATGGATGGATGGATGGATGGATGATGGATGTATGGATGGATGGATAGAAGAACCCTCTAATCCACTCTTTTTTCTACTCCTTATTTAATTTTTTATTTATTTATTTTTTGCATTTTTTATTTGATAACATATTTGCTTAGTGAAATTATGTTAGCACAGTATGGACATCTGTGATAGACTCATGACAACTTGACATGGGAAGCAGAGGAAGCCTGAATAAGCAACTACACAACAAAAAGACAAGCCAATAAATCTGTGACCCATTATACTTTTAAGTGACTTCACAGAAGAACAAGACCAACAAGCAGACATAGTATCGGTGGAGTAGCATCACTGCTGTAAATGGGAAGAAGCTCACAACTTCTGGGCACAAGAAGCTATTTTAGTTAAATATCAACTCTCACAAAAATGAATACTTGTAAATTCTACTTTTGTTTTACCTTCATAATCATAAATTTGAATAAGATGTGACAGAAAACCCCACATAGAGAAAATATTGTAATAAACATTCACTTAAGAGATGTTTAGAAGGTGGAGGTTTTGTTTCTGACTTTTTAAAAGTCCCGTGGGAGCTATTAATGCATATTTAAAACCAGACAGTCTTGTGTAAAAACATGTGCACTTACCTTTTAACCTGCTTCTGCACTGGTGATGCTGATCAAAGCCCAGATATCTAACCAGGTCTAAAAGGTTTCCAACAATAGAAAGATCTGTGATGCAACAAGTGAAAAAGTTCAAAGTAAATAATTCCTTATAATACCATATGGAAAAGCAGATCAGAGAGTTTTATCTTAAATGCAGAAACTTTTAAGTCAGTTTGTTTTATTTGATGGCTTCAGAGCAGTGCAAGATTGAAGAGAAAATTTTCAGTAAGAGACAGATAGACTTTGACCATAAGGTAGTCTCAGAACAATACCTTTTTGCATGAATAGCCCTTCAGGCATGTCATACCTTGAATAGCAGCGGACCTTTTTGCTGTGAAAATATTACAGCGGACTTGCATTATAATGCATATGGTCACAACAGGTGTGTAGCACATCTGAGTCTCTCTCATTTGACTTCTACTGTTGAAGTTGATCCTCGTGACCTTGTGCGTTTAGTTAATCCCTTCTAATTTTAAGGTCAGAACTGCTGTACTCTTATGTCCATGCATGCATATTAAAACCTACTTTCACATGGCATTTATCTATGCTGCACTAAAACAGGTAGTTTAACAAGTTACTGAACCTTTTATAAAGGTCTTTTGTATTTTATATGCAACCAGTTTATCTCAGTTCACATTTAGCTAAACCAGGACAGAGGAATTTAAATCAGCTCTCTTAAATTGCCGATGTATGATTTGTGTGTCTCATAATGATAAAAGTTGAAAGTTTTTAGTTTGGTGCGTGATTAACCTTGTTATTACAGAATGCTTGGCTTTGATTTATCACAAAATCCTACTTGAACAGTTCAGCACAACACTGCGCATTAAGCATTTATGTATGAACTTGTCTTCCTGAGGAAACATCCAAACTGATGCATTTTAAGTGAGCTCATGAAATTTCAGAAATTTATAGAAGCTAATGGGCAACATGGTGTGATGAGAATATGTTTAGTTTTATTTTATGGTGGAAAAAAAGAGTCCATAAAGACATTCATCATTAGCTAAAATGACCTGCTGTTTTAGTTAGAGGCTTTTGAGGCTTTTGCCTGGAATAGACTGAGACTTTTCTGAAGCAGAGTGAAAAGTTGGATTTGGATTGGTTGCTTATGATGTACTTTCTCCCTCAGATCCAATACCTGTTTTCTCCAAAGGTCAGAATCAACATCAAATTTATGGAAAGCTAGGTCAAGTAAACCTGTTGTGTGCCTCCACATTGTAATCTCAGCAAGACAGCTGGCTCCTATGTTTCAGGGAGAAATGGAAATTACCTACAAATCTGACAGCTCCTTTTGTCTTTTGGCTTCAGCATGTTGACGTGCATCACTGGCTGCAGTGTTTCCAACAAGCTCAAAATTCACATCTAAGGATATAAGGTACAAGAGAGCATTTAACAGCACAGTGTATGGAAATTCCTAATGTTTAATGATAGTCTTTGCCAAAGCATCACCCTGTCTATCAGGTTGGACATTTCTCTCTCTACCCCTGCAGCACTCTCTCCTTTTCATCTTGGCAGTGGCTCTTGGTGACAAACTGTTTAGGTCCTGCTTGTTAGATTTCTCTCCGACAACCCTTTTAGTTGTGAATAATACTATGTGAATGTCTCACTGTGTGTGACAGAGAAAGTGAAAATTAAAGGGGGAACATGCACTTGAGAGAAAAACAGGGAAGGAAGCTTGCATTGTGTCACTGTTTGGTTGTCTGTGTGTGCTTGTGAAGCTGGAAAAATCAATCAAATTGGGATAGGAATGCAGGAATGCTCACTAGTGATTCTGATCTGAGCCAAATTTCTCTGTCAGGAAAAATCCCCCAGTAGCTGCCATGCAATTTCACAGTGATTGGACAAGGAGTGAAAAGAGTGAGGGAGGAGAAAGTCGCAGAGAGAATGCATAGAAGAAGAACTAGGAGAAGAAATGAATAGAGGGTGGAGGGATCAGGGTTAGAGGAAGAAAAAAAAGCAGAAAGGCAGGCAGACTGAGGCGAGTATGGTAATACTGAGTTCATTTTTATAAGTATTTCAGCTACAGGGAGAAGGAGAGCAGTGCTGTGAGACGGTGGGCTTACATCTTTGAAAGTAGCTTTTAAGGAATGAGCAGCTGAGGTTAAAAATCACACATCACACTCATTGTCTACGTTCTCACAAACTCTACTCAAATTTCCCTAAAAAATATATTTTTCTCTACATTTTGCCAAAGAAATTCATCATTGTCACAGTCCCATTTGATTTTAGGACAGGATGACACAGTATCAGACGGATCATGCGTCACAATAATGAGTGAGCAATTTAGATAGTTCAGTTAAACTAGCTTTTTTTAACCATGGGGCAGATAAGACAAAATCAAAAAGGTTTCTTAGCAGATACTCTTGTGCAAAAAAGAAAAAAAAAATGGGTATTTTTAAGATTAAAAATTATTTTTAACATTTCTCAGTGATAAATGGGGGAACGTTTTAATAATAGACGATGACTTATTGCATGTTCACATGATCAGGGAACAACATTTTATCTGTCTCCATTTGGATCTATATCTGACAATATCTTTTGACAATCTCTACATCTTTTAAGTTGAATTTCCTTTCTGTGAATGTGATCTTCAGTTTCCTGCTCTGATTCTAGTTGGGCTTAATCCAAATTTCAGGCTGGAGTACACTAAATGTTTATGTATTCTGTTATCACACTTGACCTGAACAGGAGAGTTCTGGAGGAAATGTGAACTGCTTTCTCAGTTGCTTATCAAGCATGCAATTGAATGCCAAAGATGTTGAGGGGAGGGGGGGCAATAAAGAAATAACAATGAACTTATGAACTCCCCACATACATTTGCATTAAATGCTCCAGAAAATGAACTCTTCCATTAAAATTGTCTGATTTGGTGATCTTTTCGGAAAGATAGATGGAAACCTTATTAAACATATCTACAAGTCTAGATTTCATATTCACAACATCCCTGGAAAATTTCAAAGGGGCACTGTAACTATGAAAACAGCTCATGTGTTATTCATGTTGACCATAAGCCTACTTTTCATAGAAAAAAACATCAAATTGTACAATATTACTAATACTATATTTATATAATTTTACATGCAATTCCATGCTCTACAGTGTGAATTTAGGCCCCTGAACTTTTGGCCTTAACTCATTGGTGTAAAAATACGGATGTGAAGCTATTTTTGCACATTCTCATATAATCCTATAGCTACATGTTTCAGATGGCAGCTTTAATAGAATACCTCATGCTGACTATTTTTCCACTGATGGTTTTCTCCAGAATACTATGTTGAGCATTTTTCCCAGGATATCTTTTTTGTTTGGCAAAATTTCAAGGCCAGGAAAAAGTGTGATAAGTTATATGACATCTCAGAAAGAAATTCTAGTTTTCAGCAGCTTCTTTGGGTCACTGGTGATCCAGGGTTTGTTACTGGGGAAGCACCTCACCGTTCCTGTTGTAATGATGCTGTCCACACAGACGTTTATATATTCTGTCACACACTCAGTCAATGTGTTGATGTCATCTCCATGAGGTTCATAATGGACATTCCAGTCTGTTGCCTCAATGTATCCTATCAGAGCATCTGTAGCATCGTCAGAGCAAGTTTTAATAGTCTTTTTAATAACAGGTTGTTGCTGAGCGAAGGGCTTTCAGGAAGAGGTGAGAAGAAACAGGTTACGGTTAGATCTTCCTGAAGGTGGCAGGACATGTATGCATTTTAAATATTCTCATTAAAAAAGTCCAATGATTTATTGTTGTCTGGTGGAGCAGCTAACAAACTGTTGGAACAATGGTGGAGTAGCAGAGAAGGAGGTGGTGTTAAAATCTATAGAAATCACCATAAATGTGTTTGGATGTTGTGTTTGAAGGGCAAAGCCAGCAGCTTTGGCTCACTTCAGTTCGCAAAGGTTCCCTTTTGTCCTTGGTTGGTACTGCTAAATTACGGTAGTGGATTTGTGTATAACCATTAAAAAATATTGTCTCAGCTTCTTTTTTGTCTCGTTTATAACTTTTTTTTAAAGGTTTCTTTTATCATTTTTAATTTTTTTCTTTTTCTTCCCTGTTTTGTTTTCTTTTGCAGGTTGTATGTGGGTTATACAACTCAATACTTGCCCCATGATTTCCCATGGTATTATTTTGTCATCTACGTTGACTGACAGATCTGCAACCTTATAAATGTACCAAATTATGCAACGAGTGCAGAAGATGGACAAAACTGTCGTTTGGTCTGTACATTCATCTTCTGAGACATTCAGAAATGGGCCTTAAATATCCACAGTAACCTCTACTCCACAGCAACAATTTACTAAGAACCGTTTGATGGATGTCATGGCAAATAAAAGTCTCCCAACTAATTACTTGAAAAGCATAAGATTAAATTCAGATATTTGTAGTGGAAATCCCTCTAAGCCAGAAACATCAAGGAATTTATGATTGAACTGATAAACCAACAGACAACCGTGGCTCAGAGGAAGGAAAGCATAAACTCCTCACCCTTAAAATCAGCACCACACAACCTTTTAGTAAAAGATTCACACACTTCTTTCTTTCTAGATCTAAGTAAATTAAGTCCAGACGTGTAAGTGACTATTGATCCTGGAGGAAGTATACGACACTGAAATGCAAAGAGACCTTTGTCTTAAGAGTTTCACCTCCGCTAAAAAAGACTGGTAAATCGCTAAGTTGATAACACCTTTTAAACCCCTGCTGATAAAAAAAGCTCCTCTAAGGTGAAAATTGGCCTGAAGTGACCAGCACATTTCAAGGAAACTTTCTTTCTGTTAGGTTTAGTGCCGTGTTAAATGTGTTGATTTTTTTCCTTTTAAGTAACATTGCACACTTCAAGAACTGAAAACTGAGACTCTCCATAAAAATCTGTGACTTTCTATTGCAAAGTTAAGAAAAGTTCATTCTTTCTACTGAGCTATAGTCCCCCAAGTGGCCCAGTCACTACATTCCTTCTTACTTATAAGCATATTCAGAAGTTTGTGACAAAATTAATGTTTTTATTTTACAGCTTGCATAACAATACCCTGAAAAAGTACTAAGTATTCAGTTTATACTTACTTTCTCTAACAAAAAATGTGAGTACTATTTATTTTGTTTCATAAGTAACATCATGATTACTCTTGTTTGTCAGCATCATTACTCAAAAAGTTAATATTAAGTTTGGATGAAATTTTCAGGAGACGTTATAGTGTCACTGGAAAAGAATGATTAACTTTTGGTGGAGATCCAGAAAAGATCCTGGATTCTGGATTTATTTGAATTTTAGTAACATTATATTGCTGCTTGGTGGAAGTCTGCGCTTTTCTAGTTATTGATGTCCACACACATTTGTTCTTTATATACATAGAATGGGAAAAATGTTTTATATTAAGATCATAAATCTGAAAGCCTTCTTCTGTGCACAAAATACTCCTGTGTTATTGTCTATAGGTTTCCTGCTCTTTCCGGTGAATGCAAACTAGCCAAAACTTTCAAGTAAATAAAAAGAAAATAAACAAACACTTAAAGATGCTATAATAATTTAAAACTGTGAATCAATGTAATTGTTTGTCTTGTCTGTTTTAGGCGCCGTTTTTCATTTGTGTCTTTGAGTTATTTAATTTTTCTTTACTGATTTTTCAAACTGAGAAATACGTTTTGTTTTTCTTAATTTTTCCTGGCTTCAGTCAGTCTTGGAAAGCCAAGCAAAGTGCACTCTGACAGAGCTAAATTAAAGTTTGAAAACACTTGGCAAACAAATGCCAAACTTTTAACTGAAGAATCTCAGACTAGACCAACCTAAAATGTGATGGTGAGAGGTAACAGCTGGATAGTTTCCTTGCCCCTGACTACTGAAGCATTCCCAGGAGGAGAGCAGAGAGCGATAACAACCTACTTGAGATGTCAAACCAAGATCAGCTTTTGTAATGTTTCTTGCCAATTCTGTGCTTACAGCCAATGTAGAAGATCAATTTGATTTCCTTTGGACAAATCAACTGATTTCAACTTCACCCAGTTTAACAAGGATCCACTGATTGAAAATGAATAGTACCGTTATAGCTTGGTGTATAAGCAGTATCTCAGAATCCTTGCATTTAGGTAAAGCCAGGTAAAGATCAGGTATTAACATAATGGAACAAATCAATGTTAAATAGATTATTTACAGACTCCTTCACAAAACTCCTCTTTTCTCCCTCCAAAATAATTTTTCTCCCTTTTTCCCAACCTTTCATCTTCAACAGCTTCACAGTTAACCACAAAGTATCCTTTTTTTAGAGTTTACACTTTATTTATTCATTTTTTTTCTTTTTTTTTTGCTAATTCATTTCTAATGTTAAATGAAAATTTCGCTTATTGTAACTGGTCTGCGTTGTGTGTTTCCTGTAACCAGACCTAAAGGACACTTGTTGGTCAAATAAAGTGTCGAACTTTGTGTCCCAACTGTGCCAGACTTGGCACATCATTCGTAGACACAGGAAATGACATTGAGGGTGAAAATAAGAGTTTGCATGGCATTTTGGGGCTTTTCTAAAAACCAATGTGGCCAGTCAGAGAACAACGCATATCATTGTTTTTAATTTCACATCACACAAGATGATTTGTTACACAGGGCTGACAGTGTCTCTGGATTTAATGTTTGTAAGACCTGCAGTAGCAGCAGAGTGGCATTACAACCGCAGGGTAGAATGGTAAGTAGGGACTCTGTCCTTGGACCAGAGATCCAGGGTTTAAGTCCTTGTGTTGTCTGGCATTCACCCTACTGAATCCTCCAACATCCACACTGAGTCACAATAAAGCTGCAGGATAGCTGATGTGTCGCTCATCTACCTGACTTCCCTGCAAAAACAACATGTTGTCTTTCTAAACCACTAAAGATCACAAACGATACCCATATGTTAACATTAAATCTACTTCTTGTAAAGATTGTAGTAACATAAGTAACATTTTTGGCATTTTACTTTTGACATAAAACTAGGAGTATTAAGTGAACTTATATGAATTGTATGGCTGATTCAACTCTGCCATTTTCAATTTAAACTTTTTATTTAGCTCAGCAGAGCGACGTTACTAAGCATAAAGAAAACTCATTTGCTATATTTTAATCTTTCCCCTACTTGTGCTTTCCTTTACTTACTGGCTTCCCTTTCATTGTGTCCACATCTTTACCTTTTCTACTGTTCTTTGCTTCCTTTCTGATCAGTGTTTGTTGTATTACCTATAATACTTTATATGTATTGCAGCATACAAAGACTGCAGTAGCAAGGTTGACAACACAGTGAAGGATTACTGATTAGATTCACTCTGAATTTTCCACCAGTCTGATGGGAAATCAGTTCTGTTGACAAAGGAAAACATGGCCTTTTTTATGTTACAAGGAATCATGAATATAAATAACTTTAGCAATTATAACTTTGACATTTTATGATACTTTAACCCACGTAAAAGTGTCATCACAACTACTGAATACTGTGATAACACTTGGAAACAAATGTCATTCATTACACACCTCTGTGACACTGGTTTTGTTGTGCAGCCGCTGTTAACTGGTGACACAAAAAACTGATTTCCAACTATTACAATCAAAAAAGGTTTGATGTTTATTTTTTCTCATTCACCTCTTAAAAATCCATCTTGTTGAACCTTCTGTTCCACATTTTCTCTTAATTTTATCCTTCCTGCTTTTTTTCACTGCCTCTTTTCCTTTGGCTACCCTTTTTGCCAGTACAATAAAGAAACGATCATCTGTCTTGAAAAGGCCACCAAAACTTGCAAAAAAGTGTGCTCCTTTGTGATGCTGTCCAGTCGCTCTCTTCTTCTTCCTGTTTACCAGCGATCCTCCTCTAAGAACATTTCCCCTCTGTCCTCCGTCTCGCTCTTTCAGATGAAATTCTGCAATAATCAATGTCACCACTGGATTAATAAGCATTTACTCCGACAATGCAAATTGCAAATTATTAAATGTTGTTGTTGTCGCTGTTAACTGGTGACACAAAAAACTGATTTCCAACTATTACAATCAAAAAAGGTTTGATGTTTATTTTTTCTCATTCACCTCTTAAAAATCCATCTTGTTGAACCTTCTGTTCCACATTTTCTCTTAATTTTATCCTTCCTGCTTTTTTTCACTGCCTCTTTTCCTTTGGCTACCCTTTTTGCCAGTACAATAAAGAAACGATCATCTGTCTTGAAAAGGCCACCAAAACTTGCAAAAAAGTGTGCTCCTTTGTGATG
This sequence comes from Kiunga ballochi, assembly GCA_037177335.1. Classification (NCBI taxonomy): domain Eukaryota; kingdom Metazoa; phylum Chordata; class Actinopteri; order Atheriniformes; family Pseudomugilidae; genus Kiunga; species Kiunga ballochi. The sequence goes on along the minus strand of JBAMIG010000001.1, from coordinate 17,743,781 downwards.
CTGTCCAGTCGCTCTCTTCTTCTTCCTGTTTACCAGCGATCCTCCTCTAAGAACATTTCCCCTCTGTCCTCCGTCTCGCTCTTTCAGATGAAATTCTGCAATAATCAATGTCACCACTGGATTAATAAGCATTTACTCCGACAATGCAAATTGCAAATTATTAAATGTGTGTCTGTGTGAGTGCAATAAATGTGCATGTGTGTGTGTAAAAGTGGTATTTTAATGTGAGACTGTGTGTTTGTGCACATCCACAAAATGTCTCTGCTTCGAGTTTATCTCATTGTTTGAACAGTACTGCTTTAATTAGGACAGGCCTGTCTATCTTTGTGTGTTTGAGGACAATGTGCTTGTGCCTGTAAGTGAGTAGGAAGTGTCTAAAAATGCATGTATGTTCCCATAGTGCCCTCTTGTGGAAGAATAAAGACTATAGCCTGGTTTTGCAACACACAGACACACACTCACACTCTAATGACATGGTGTTATATTTGGAAACACAATTTCATGCTATCAGTGCGAGCTAGCAATTCCATTTAGATAGCAGCCATCTACAGTATAAATGTGTTTGCGTATGTTCGTGCTAGTGTGTGTATGAGGGAATGTGTTTGTGCTCATGTGTGCAGTTGTGTTTCTGCATGCATCAATCATGCATGTCTCTGAGTGAACAGACTGTGTTTCACAGCCATTTTACAAGTTTACTGAAATTAAAAGTTGGTTGTCATGGCAACCTGTGAATTCCCAGTAATTATGGTGATTAAAAATGCAAAAATTAATTTCAAAAGTCGGGGAAATGATCTCACAGCAGATGATCGGCAAAACATTAAAATGATTCAGATCTCTTTTGCCGCTCTCATTAAAAAACACTTGTGTGTCTCCGTCATGCCTCAGAAGCTTTTTTATTCCTGTGAAACACTGAATTATCTCCATTCAACTCTCACTCAAGCTTTGTTTCCCTTGTGATTACACTTAGACGTGTACACTTTGACATGTTGAAATTTGTCCTCTTGTCAAAAATAAATTCACACAAACACCATTCACCGATTTGCTGTTGCTCTCTGCTATTTCATTCACTCAAATCATTCTCAAGCTGTTAACAAGCGTGCCAAGACATGTCTCATACTGCCAAAGCAGACACAGCAGCACCTCAGCTACAGCAGAAATGCAAAACCCTACGAACCACAGACACTCACTTTCTTTCAGTCTTTTGTTTTCACTCTTTCTCTTTGACAGAATGAATAAATAGGCTCAGCAAAGTGTAATCTAATTCTTTTATTAGCAACAGCAAACACAAAAACAATGTCTTTACCCTCCACCTACTCCCTCTCTCCTCTCCGTTTGCTCTTCTCATCAGCTTTAATGAACCACAAATCTCATCAACCATCTTCTCATCAGCTCTGCAATCCCCACCTCCTGCACTCAAGCACAAGTCTTTAAACCCCAGAACTTATTGCCTGCATTTTGATAATAGAACACAATGGTGGTATGTAATTAACATTTGTCTGTTATGTAAAATACACACATTTCTAAAAAAAATATCTTGTACTAGCAGAATCTATATTAATTAAATTATAATTATTAATTTTTCAGTGACTGCCGTGTCAGTCTGACTTCACAGCCTTTGCTCCTTAGATGATTCTCTGCCAGATGATCGTCAGCATGCTCAGCATCTCTCCTCTCAACATGGCTGAAGAGGTGGCACTGTGTGTACCCCTGTCTTTACCTGTTTTAACATCCTCTTTATGAAAGGTATTTTTGAAAAATGACAAAGCATGAACATTGATCTTGCAGGATGTAGCGATGAATAGAAGCTGCAACACTACCCTGGTGTTCTGTTGTGTATCACCGTTGCAGGAGAGAGATTACCCGAAACACATGAATGTGTTAATGGCTTTGAGGATGAGCCAAACCACTGATCATATAGGCAGAGGAGGCCCATCTCTCTCCACTGGACCATGAAGCGAGTTGGCTTGGCTTCATCTTCAAAGAGTCTGCGATATATATGTGTGTGTGTGTGGGTGTGTGTGTGTGTGTGTGTGTTTGAGAGAATTAGGAAATTCCTCCCTGCATGTAATATAGGAAGACATGCAGAACACCAAAAAAGAATTCAGAAAGCATTTTAGAAGTTAAGTATAGCTTTGATGGACTTAAGCACATAAGCAGACATTTCTATGGCAGCCAACAATATATTTGTTTTGCATATTTTATTATGCTGTAGGTTTAGATCTTCATTTATTTGAACACTACCCACGTGAACACATTTCACCCTCATCCATCAAGTTGTGTTGCCAGCTTTATTTATGTTTATTTTATTTCACTTAATCAGATTTTGAATTCCATCATGTTCAACTAAACCTTTTTTTTCATGCAACAACTCTGTGTAACAATTAGGTATTTGTCTTTAATTTAATGCTAAATGTTTTAGCTCCATTTCCAACAAGACAGAGAACACCAATAAAACCTTTTTGTAAATGGTCTGTATGTGTACTAGTGTTCCTCATCGTAATTTAGGGCTGTCACGCTTTTCACTTCCTCCGAGAGGGGGTGGGACTCTTCACCCCTCTTCCTGGTGCTGTCTTTGGAGGTGCAGGGCTGGAAGCAGAAGGTGTAGGGCTGGAAGCAGGAGGGGCAGGGCTAACAGGCTGGGTCTTAGGCTGAGGGATCTCAATGGGGAGTTTAGGAGGGATGATCGTTTTAGGGGTCAGAGCAGGCTTTGCTTCGGGGATTTTCTCACCGTGACGGTATACACTGACCTGGTAAGTAAAAAAAAAAAGACAAGGACATTATGTTAATATATAATAAACATTTCCCATTTGGATGTGTTTATGTGTGACAAAGAAAAATCTTTTCAGCAAAGACTACTTTTTATGAGGAATAGCTTTGTTGAAAAGTTGGACGATTTCTTTTTATGGTCATACATTGTAAAAGTCAAAGGGTCGAACATAAACTCAGCTCTGTGCTGCTGTGATCACGTTAAAAAGAAAACATCTCCACTGGCAGTGAAAAGATAAGATTTCTGTTGCAGATTGTCAGAAAAATTTCATGGCTCTGAGTAAATCCAATCATTAGTGGTATACTGCACTGACACTCACCACTATATCCACAGACTCGCCTCCGTATTTGTTCTGGACAATCATTGTGTATCTGCCAGAATCCTCCATGGTAACACCTTTGATTGTCAGACTAGCGAACCTGCCCTGGTCCAGGGACACCACATACTGAAAAAGGAATTTAAAGTTGAGACATGCATCACATAGACTTAACTAAATACTTTTTATTAGATGTTTTATCTCAATGCTGAGTCTTAAATGTTGTCTTTAACTTAAAGTATCAGAAAAGGATTTGATTACTATGGGTCTAAAACAAACAGTGTTTCCATTACAAACAAGGACAAACAATATTCCAATATTCTTGGCTCCAGTTTGTGTTTTTCTTTTCAGACAGGTCTGCTGGAATGAGTGACAATAAATTATGTCCAATCTGAAATTTTTTGAGCCCATCAAGTAAAAGCTTCTGAGTAAACATCTACATTTGTTTGTCAGGCAACTGAGACTGGCTAGCTTTCTAACTAACACCATGCGACTTCTGCAGACAAGTTTACAGTATTTTAATTCTCCTCATTAATACCCACCCACTCATTTTTAAAGTCTGCTTACAAAACATTTTTATGGAGTGGCACTTGTTGTAGATTAATTTTATCCTTATTAAGAGAAACACTTGCCTTTAATTGTCAGATATTAAAAAGCTTTACAAGCCTGAAATGTTAGAAATGATGACCATTTTTCAAACAGTCTTTGATAATTGCATTAATTTATTAAACCACTTTCAGTTAACATTGTGGGGTTTTTTTTATTCCTTTTTGTTGTATTGATGGAAGAAAGCTTTTTTATGAAAACCATTATGTTATAATTGCTGTTGTTCTGGTGACAACACTGTGAAATGCACTAAAAGCTTGTACTCAAATGTACAAAAGCAATTCTTTATAACCAATCAGCTCCACTTCACCTCTACTCAACTACGTGCATCTCTTCCTCTAAACCCTCCTCTGGTTTAGAGAAAAATTTCTCTGAATTGGTATACATTGTTGTTTTTCTGTTCTCTTCATATCCTCTGTGTCCTCTGCTTTACTAGGTGAGGAGGAGAAACCCCTGAGGTTTGAAAAACACATCACCAAGGACCTCAGTTCTAGTTATAGACAGATTATTAGTTGGTGAGGGAATGAATAAAGAAGAAAGCAAACTTGAATAGAAATTCCTCCTGGACCACAGTTTCTCAAACTTAAATCTTCAAAGCTGATAGGAGCTGCACGATGCTGTTAAAAAGCCTCTACTGACTATGGAAAGACTAAACAGACTTACTCTGGTTGGCAAGTAGGGCGAATAGTTATGTGAGGTAAATTTGTTCCATTATTAATCCATGAGTTTGCTCATAACACTGACCTCTCCTAAGTCCGCCACAACAGAGGTCCTTTGTTTCTCCCAATTCCTGTAACTTCATTAGTAAGGAAAGAGAGAACTTTGACTACAAAGGGACCTGCTCCACCTGCACTGAATGTTACCCTCATGGGACTAAAGTGTATCATCTGAAATCTTGTGAATCTTATCAGAAATAAATAAAACAAGCACTACTAGAAACACACATTGATTTTTCCAATATAATGTATGTATTTCTTTCTATTACGTATGCATTAACTTAGAGTTAAATACCTTGTTTAGTCGGTATCCTTCCAATAGTATTTGAACCACTGTTATCAACATTTTCAATATTCTTTTCCAGCATTTCTTTTTTTCCTACTGATGCTTGGTCAAGACGCTCTTGTATGTTATTGTGTCTGGGTCACTTCTAATGAGAATGTGCACTGATGTGACCACACAGTCTGGGACTGACCTGCCATTTTGGGAAACTAGTGTTTTGTTTATGAACGGAAATTGAGCAGGTTTATTGCCTTTTTATCTCTCTTTTTCAGAATTTCCACTAAATGTTTCATCTTCTCACAATTTCCCTGAGTTTGGATACTCGGCTGCTGAAGCAGTTTTTGTCACAAAAACAAATAGCTCTTTGTTTTTTATGTTAGAATATTATTTGTAATAAATTTTTAAATTCAAGTTCTTTTTTTCCTTTAATCTTTAAATTTTATATTATTTTCTTGTTCTCTAATGTTTAATGTCTCTGTAAAACTCTTTGAAACACCCTGTTGTTACAATACAAACAAGTTTTCTTTGCTTTTTTCTCTCTTACAGGGGGCTTTACTTATTAACACATTTTTAGTGGTTCTTCTATAAGTCTAGGAAAAAAGCTGCTAAAAATACTGGACAAATCTTTACATCCCGTACACATCACAATGAAGAAACAATAGGGTATTTTCAGGTCAAGATAAAAAGTTGCAAAGGAATAAAGTTATACATGGAATAATGTTTCACTGGCAGCTTTTTATGTTACAAGTCAATGCAGAGTAGTTTTGTTAAATGAATCTACTTTTCATCTGACGTAACATTGAACTAATAATTTGTTACTTGCTATTTTGTAATGATGTACGACCCGGGTTGGTCTCACAGCACATGGTGTGCTTACTGAATGCTTCATTACACAGGGGAGACTAAAAACAAGCTAATAAAACATGGATAGAGGATGTTATGTTGGTTTTGTAACATTTTTTTAGCCTCTTATTGTCTGGGTCAGATGATCTAAAAGTATTCTGTAACGGGTGGTATATCCGCAGACCAATTCATGCTAGATTTTAAATCGTACTGGACTCTGTTAGGAATAAATCTCTGCTTCTAGGTTTTACTTAAATCCAACCAGCTCAAAGTAGTTTCTGCAGTAGCTGGAGAAACGTCCAGCAGAGTTTATGAAGGGAGCCATACACCGCCATAAATACTGTATGTGTGCTGCAGCCGTACACTAAGTAACGAGCATGTCAAGAAAAAGCAACATTTATAATATCACAACATTCTACAGTATGTCCTGTGATGCTAAAACAATTTAAAAGTCACAGTCTGCAGTCGACCACAAATCAGATAGAGACCCACAGCTCAGCTTTGCCACATCCTGCAGGTGCCTGAGTTTTTGTTTTGTTTTGGGTTCAGCTCTGTACTGCAGCCCACGTCAAGACTTCTTAGTATAAAAAACTGTTTATAACTCATTGTATTTTTATTCTACTGAAACATACTTATCTAACAAAACAGGTCAATAGAAGAGAACTCCTGTCTGTTATGTCAGCTGATCACTGATCGGCTGCTGTGTAAAATCTTTCTTCTATCAGAGTTTTAAAAAAAATACAGATAGTGTACATTTAATAACAAATATATTTTCCTTTAAGATACATACAGTTAAAACCTACGTAGCTAAGTAGCTAATTTACTCTAAATATTCTGTATGCATTCTTAAATGGGGACTCATTAATCCTTATGTATCCTGGCCTTCACTTAAGCTAACGCAGTCCTGAGTCAGGGTCAGCTAGACCTGTCCCTGACTCATCTTTTATCTGATACCATTTAGAGGTCTTCCGGATGACCTTAAAAGCATCTTCTCAAATGTCGATAAGGTTGTCTGTGAAGGACATAAGTTCCATCTCAGAATACTTGTCGGGATGGTTAACACATGAGAAAGATGATCTCATTGTTCCACAATACCATAGCTTTATGGTGGACATTTGCTGCAGCTCATAAGATCTGCATCCCTTTTTCTCTTCAATGCAGTCAGATCGCAGAACGGGTTTCTCTAAATTTCAATTTGCCTTGTATTCTTTTATACATCATTTTCACGTCAGAACCCCACTCCTTATTCTTGAGAGTATTTTTTTGCCTCCACAGATCCAGAACTTCTAGTGCGAGCGCCTTGATCGTAATGATCTTTTACATCAACCACAAGTTGGACAGTGAATTTTGGACATTCTCCAAAGATCTACTTACTGAAACATGGCTATAATATCATGTCTTGAGGTACATCTGCTGAAGATTTCAGACTACTCTTTAAGGCGCAATATGCTGAACATTAATCCGAAGGGATCCCAAGTATATATCTAATTGTGAGTAAGAAGCATTTGTAAGTATACATTTAGCTGTAAATTTTATATTTGACAGAATAACCATTTGTCTTATTCACCAAGAATGAATTTAGTAACTAAAAAAAACACTTTATATGCACTGCAGATCAACAGTGCAACAGAAATATGTGTTATTATGTGCAGAAGCTTCATGTAATCTCTGCTGGGAATTTTGTTTGCTTAAAAAGATGAATAGTAACAACAAAGGAACAAGACATTTGTTTCTTTTTAGGCTAAACACGTCAGAGTTAAAGTCTGCAGTTGTATTTTAACACTTAGAAATCAAACATGTACAAGAGAGCAGTTGGTAGTACCCATGATTCACAAAAATATGTATTTTTGTTTAAAGCACACTAGTTTACTGTGAGGTTGTCAAATACATTTAACTGCTGATTAGATGTAATTTACCTGATCATCAGGTTCAACTTCTGTTCCATTCTTCAGCCATGACACCTGAGGTTTGGGGTCTCCACACACTGTACATGTTAAACTCAGGGTCTATTCAAAGCAAAATAGCAGGTATTAGAAGAGCACCTAGTGAGAAATAAGAATGTGCACACCCTTTAACACCTTTTTTTCCATAATTGTAACCACATCAGGCAGCCCTCCAACCACTTTTCCACGATCTGAAACAAACCATAACATTGTTACTTATTCATAAAACATATTTTTTCATTGTTGAAAACAGTGTGAATGAGAAAATTAACTCACTTTTTTCAGCATATGCCTCAGCCCTGAAAAACATCAAAATTAGAAATAGAATAATATTTTCAACATTACTGAAATTGGCAACATATTTCTTCTGCAAAATTCAATAAATGAACATTTTTAATGTATAATTGTATCATTATATGATTCACTTATCATACTCTCTGCACTGATGAACAAAAAATGTATCAAAACAACTAACGTGAGTCAGTCGGTACATGAAAGGGAATTCTGGGATTTGAGCCAAATGACATTGCACTGCTGTGTTGAGCTTTTGAATCTTTTCCACTTAAAAATGATATTATTTGGTGAGGTCTGTCGGAGCAGCCTGGCCAGACCATAGGTCAGCCACAGGACCAGATGGCTGGGGGAAGTCTCATCTCCTCTTGGCATGCTGATGCTCAATCAGTAGGGCAGAAGGGTGTCACTTCTTTCAATGTGTTTACAAAATTGTATGCTTTAATGTTTTTCATTGAATGTTAATTAAAAAGGGGTGTTAAATGGCTCCCACTATGTATGCAGAGAAGCTTTTGGAGTTTCTTTTCTTTTTATTTGAATGGTTTAGCAAAAATCAGTGTGTGGAATTTTTTTTTGGTCCAATTAGCTACATAGAGTCTCTGCTACCTGACTGCTTCTATTTTTAACCTAACTTTTTATCTCAGATCATATTACTTACTCCAAGGCTCTAAGGTTTGAAGAAAATGTTTGGTATATTGTACCTGTAGATGGAGAGAATAGGCAGATCCTGCTGTGCTGAATAATCATGCCCTCATACAGTTTGCTTAGAGTTCAAAGTATTTGTGAATATAAATACTTAGAGGAAACATCAATGTGACAGTATTTTACGAGAACATTTTCAAAGAGATAGCTAAATTCAAACTCTAATAAGGCATTAAGTAGAAGACATTTAGATTCATCATGCAATACTATCAATACTGCATTAAGGAAATGAATCCAAACATGCAGCAAAACTCATATGGTTGAGTTTGACATATTAAGCACAGCAGGTTTAATACATGAAGGCATCTTTTGGTTATTAACCTTCACAAATGTAATCATGCTAGGTTGTGCCACTACAAGCATTACCAACTCAGCTCCATTTTTGTGTGTTTGGATTAATTCTGGTGCAATTCAAGGAATGTCATCTGTAGTATATTGGAGAATAGAAATATCATGGTTCGATCAACACCACTCTGTCATTGTGTGGTATATTATGGTTAGACAGAGGACACTGGGAGAACATTTTTCTGCAAAAGAATTGTGGCTAATGTTAACTTTATAATCAGGTTAGATCTGAGTTATTCTTATGCTGGTCCTGCTGAGCTGAACTAGGCATTAAAACTGCACCAAAGGGTGGATTGAAGTCTCCTCTGTATAAATATTTACTTCAATATATAATGATATATACTGTTCACATGCTGTTGCAAAAACATGCCTTGTGCAAAAACTGCCAAATATTACTTTTTATTTTTGCACAATGTATATTAATTAATCACTCCAAGAATAATAAAAAAAAAGAGAATATAAATCAAACTTTCCACATTTCTAGCAGGTCCTTTCAAAATCAATCAGCAAAAAGAGCAAGTGAACCTTGCACCATATTGTTTTCTGTATGAGCAATACAGAAAACAATAATTACATCAGTCTGTTGACAATTAAACCCACCGTTATAAGGTGAAAATGAAGGAAAGCATTACTAAACATGCACAAATTTAAAGAAACAGATTTGAAGATGTAGTCTTACTTGAGTTTCTGGAACTCTGCAAACGCCTTCTCATACACTGAAAAACAACAAAGACAGAACGTTACTGCCTTTTGTCATAATACTATTTGCTCTATAATCTTGTTTTTTAAAGAGTAATTTGTGGCAAAAATGACACTAAAGTCTGTTAGAAACCTTGTCTCTTACTTCCAGCATGGGGAGAAGATGGCAATAACATGATGCAAATAATGCATTTTCCACAAACTGTTGATGCTTAAACATACTGATCCTACTGAAGATATGTTGAGGAATGGGAAGTTGAGCTGATAAGTTCTGCATGTAAACCCATTGCAATGCAGCGCAATCAGTATGATTTCAAACTGACCACAGATGCAGTTCTTTGTAAGAGAGAAACCTGCAACCTTTTCAGTAGCCAGATTTTTATCTGGAGGAGGTGAATGTTTGATTCTCAAAGAATGGTTTCTGATTGGAGTAGCACTTGAAATATCAAGACTTCAAACTGAAGCCGAGAAAGCCATAAAAATGAAGTGACTGTGTTGTTTCCATCCACCATCCTTTCTACTGTTTTCAATAAAATAAATAAAATAAAAATAAAAGGGGGAACGACACTGACCTTCACCACTGAGGTCCAGGGTTCTTTTATGCGAATTTTCAGAGTTGGCGATGACAATGGAGTATGGTCCTTTATCTTTATCCACTGGTTCAATCACCTGGGAATAAGTGGAGGAATAAACATCTAGCTTATGTAAACAGCTACTTTACTTTTTTTTTTTTTTTTTTTACAATTGTACAGTTGAAGTTTTTAACAAAGCATAAAAGGAAAACAAGACTCAAACATGTTCATTCATTTGAAAGTCTTCAAAGACAGTTTAAGGACATTTTTGGCAACAATGTTTGGAAACGGTGTCTGTCTGCTTAACGGTCATTAAATTACCCAATTGTGCTTCAATGTAGAGCGTTACAGAGAGGCGGTCATACCTCCATTGTTGCCATAGCAGGAGTTCCTCCAATAATAGTCTTGTCACTGTGGGAGAGTTTAGTCTCACTAAAATGTACAGAAGAGAGAAAACATTAATGTGGATGTGTAAAAAAACAGAATGTATGAGTAAAAAGTAAAAGTCCATTTCAGATGCCATGGTAAAACATATTTAGATGTCTCCCAAACATTTGAAGTGAACATTACAGATATATATATGGTATTATGGTGTTTATGTCTGGGTTTTTTTTTTTCATTTTTTTCCCTTCATTCTTTTTCTGTCTGATTTTTTTAAAATCACTGTCTAAGTCTCCATTATGCACTCTCCACATTTGATAATGTTTAATGCAAGACATTTGGTTTTTAAGTGCAAAAAAACAGTTTTTATATTGAAAATTGTGGGTTACTTTGGTGAAAAAGCATTTTACTGTAACAAGGTTATGAAAAACACCAACAATCTTCCTAACTGTGATTATATGCTTCATTGTTTGTTGCTTTTTGTTTGTTTGTTTGTTGTTCCACTCCTAACAGGTTATCTTGAAAGAAAAGCAAAGAAAATGACATTTTGATCAACATGTTTCTATGACTACTCACTATTTTTAACCACTACTGTAAGTATAAATCTAAGAGTAACTCTTTTATATTTCATTTCTTTCCTCCGTTTTAAATCTTCATATGCCATTAGCTGCAGGAATGTCATTAATCTTACAAATCAAGCTTCTTACCTGTGATACCAAGTGACATTCATTTCTGAGGTGTAATATTTCAGGTGACACTGTAGCTGAATGCCTGTTGCTGTGCACTTAATCACCAGCTCTTGTGCGCTGGCTCCTAAACAAGGTGACAGAGCACATATTAAATCAAATTTAAACTCAAATATCTTTTTTTTATCTACTGTTTGACAATCTGACCAATGATAGACACATATGCATACCTATCCCTCTACACATTCATTTTACATACCTTACTTGCACAATGAAATTAATCTAATATAATGAACTTGTGTTTACTGCTGCTCATATCCTCTTTAACATTCTGCCTCTGTGCAGGGCAGACTGTGAAGTTGTACAATTTTAAGCAGCATAGTGTTTGTATGTTCCATTCACAGTCACTGTGAGAGGCTTTATTCACTTCTTTTTAAAGCCATGATACATAAAAGGTTTTTCATACTACACTATATCTGTGTGGAACTTTGCTCACTGCACATTACAAGTGAACAAGTGTGTCATCTACCTGGTCACATCACCATGGTTTCCCATTATCACAATAATGAACCCTGTTCCCCTCTGCAACTGCTGCTGTAACAGCTGCTGCAAAGCTGCCGCAGAGATGTCAAGTGAACGTCGCCTAAAATAGGAGTAAGATGCTCCTCCATGCTGTCCCTGTGACAGTGCAGTGGAATTTTAAAGTGATTTTACCTCATGATAGCAAGATGGCCAAATGTTTCCTGCATGACTTCTGGCACATCCTGAAAAGCATGTATGTGTGACAGATGGATTTTAAAGCAGGTACACCCCAGCCTGAAGATGTGTCTTTTTAATCTAGTGTCAGTGTGGTGTGACATTTTTTTTTACATAAATCATTTGAACCAGATCCCTTTTAATGGCTTTGGAATGATCCCAAAGATGTTCAGTGCTCCTTTTTTAATAGCCATATATGCCCATGAAACAAATGATGCATGCATTCACCTCTGAGCATGTGCGTAGGTGTGCACAGTGAGAAGATACTTACCCGCCAGTTGGTTGAGCTTGTTTAGGGCATCTTCAAAGACTAAAAGGGAGGCAGAGGGACATGGGTCAGGGAAATACAAAAAAAAAAAAGGCACAACACTGCTCTCTAGAGGTTGCATTTAAACTTAGTTAAAGATTTAGTATTTTTTAATTTTATAATAATAATAATAATAATAATAATAATACATTTTATTTACAGGCGCCTTTCTCACACTCAAGGTCACCTTACAAC
>JBAMIG010000001.1:17690627-17701313 GCA_037177335.1 Kiunga ballochi | reverse complement strand
GCTTTAACAAGCTGCGCGCGCTCCCGCGGTCCTGCAATCAATTTTTGGCAGACAGTCACTTTATGGCACCACACCTGGTTACCCGGACGTTAAATTGTGCGGACCCAATAAACCACTATGTAATTCTGGACCAGTAGGGGGCGGTAATGCTCTTTCTATTTGATGCCAACCGCCGTAAAACCCCACAGAAGAAGAAGTAAAACAACTTCCTGGTAGTGTGTCTCTAATGTTTTGACCCAGTTATCTTAACAAAATACTGTCTGGCGTTCATTTCAACACCACAAGTCTCTTTTTGTCTTTATACAGTACGTGGAAGGTGGGTTTCACTTTAATATTTTATGTCTAATTCCCTATCTCCTATCTGTAATCGTTACTGCCCTTTGGCTAACTTTAAACTTGGCATATATCAATGCTTTTAGTTTAAATGGTATTTCCTTGACTTCTAACGCGGATCTGTTAACGTCACTCTTTGTGCCCTTGTTCTCGATTTATTTGTTTAAGTTTTTTCTGAATATGGACAATTTGGGAGCAAACTAAATAAAGTTTATTTTTCTGTTCCGTAAATTAATAATGTTGTAAGTCTTGTACACTTTAGATTTTGGTTCCATAAGAATTGTAGCGCAGTCTTAACTTATTGTTATATAGTTACGTGTTTGAAATTAATAACACATATCTGGATTTTTATTTAAATTTTTTTATGCTTCTGTTAGCTTAAAAAGTTTTTTGTTTATTTTAATGTTACTAAGACTTAGGACCGAAAGTACGGAGGAAGCGTCTAGTGCCTAACTATTACACAACTTATTAACTTACAAAAAGAATTTCCAAACTCGCTTACAACCAAAAAGTAGTCTTAAAATGCTTTATTTTGATTTTTTTTATAATCATTCACCCGCCATTGTAGCTAACTGAAACCCTCACTTCAGACCTATTACTCGTCACTTTTCTCTTGTGGAACAAGCCAGTTTCCCGGTCTGTTTCAGCAACCTTTAAGGAAGCAGCAACGTGTGTACAAAGTTCCTTTCATTGTTAATGTCACATCTGATCTGATAAAGCTCCATAAGTACTCTGTAGTATTTCATTTAGGTGAGGAAATAGGTCAGGTAAACATTCAAGACATTTCTAAGGCTCTTTTGTTTGTCAGTGGAGTACTTGGAAGCATGAGATGGATGGGGCCTTTCCCAGTATAAAGATTAAATTCAGACGAATTCCTGAACAATTGCTCAAAGCTTCCAAAAGCTCTCAGTGTGGTCAGTAAATTATTAGTCTGTCATTAACTAAGAAGGATTCATTTAACATTTTGTGACACACCTGACCTCCTGCTTACGATATTCATCCATCTACTTCACTACATTTATGATGATGTTGCAGGATTCATTATTGAGCCCTATAGCAACCTGTTTCCTGAGTAAATTTGCTTATAAGTATGTATTTACCTTTTCTAGGTCGGCCATGAAACTCTGCTCTCTTCTTCTAGTCTGCCTTGCAGCAGTCCTGTCCTCTACTGCTGTCCTTTCATCTTCGTAAGTCCAAATATAACACAAAACACAGATTATTATAATAGTAGATTATCTAAGAATGATGCTATTTTTTACCTCTGTTTTTGTTTGTGCCTATTTATATTTCCATCAGATTTTTTTTAACTACTCTTGTTTTATCATTTTAGTTGTGGGTGTCATTTTATATGACTAATTAACAAATTGGAGGTTGTTTAAAAGTGTCTGTTTATTTCAGTCATATGTGGACCAAATTGGTGCTGACCCACCACTGGCCCAACACCTTCTGTTCTGTGAGTGTCTGTCTTCATTTCACTTGTTGGATCATGTGCTTTTCAATCTAAGGCCTAATTACTAAGAAAATGCCCTCAAACTGAACCCAGCATTGATTTTTTTTTTGCATTATTTATCAATGTTAGCTGTATGTTTTTACATAAGATCCGAAACACAATTGGTTGATTTTAAATGGCGACATTTTGTATAATACAATCAAGATGTAGTCAGTCACACATTAAAATGCTTTGTACTAAAATAACACTCTTCTTCTTTAGCTGACATGAAGTTGTTTGGGGAAGAAGGAAAATGTGGTTTGAGAGTCTAAACTGCAGAAGTGGAAGTTTTGTTGCTGCCAACAATTACCAAGATGTTTGTTCCTCCTTGTAGTTGCTGACTTTTAGCAAACTAAAGAACAGTAAAAAACTTTAACAGCATGTGGTAATTGTGTCACGCAATGCTCATCTCATACTGTGGGATTCTGCATCTAGAGAAACCAAAACGTTAACAACGTCCCTATGTCTCTGTAATGATGTCGCCATAGCAACCTTTTTATTGCCATTCAAACAATAAAATCGATGTTTATAAAAGGCTAAATAGTCACTTTTTTATTATTAGTGAGATCTTCTCAACATTTATTGTTTAAAGTGTCGTCTTGAGCAAGTTTATGTGGTCTTTCTGGCTTTAGGACATGAGACGGCCTTTATTGCCACATGGGAGATAAGTGGTGTTTATAAGCTGCTGTGAAGTATTATCAAGTTAAATACTTCTCTTATGATTAGTAAAGAAAATTGAATTACTTGAAATGCCTTTTGTCACCGTGTGATGGGGAAGTCATGAGACTGGCTGTGTGTCTTCAGTCTGGTATGCTGAGAGCTTACTGCTTATGTTTGCAACATTGCTTTCTGTAAGTTGAATATTTTTTTTTTATTTTTTTCCACTTTCTGATTCCTTTTCCTAGTCATTATATTCTCGTGAGAACTATTTAGATTGTTTAGTGTGGTTTTCTTTTAAAGAACAGTCTGTAGAATAGGTTTGATGTATCAGCCTTGTGATTGGTGTCAATCTGATTTGGTTTCATCTGTATATTAAGTTTCTAAATGTATTTTACAAATGTTGCTTCAGTAAAGCTAAATATTTTGTTGTAACAGTCTGGGCACATTTAGACAGTTTTTTTTGTTTTTTTTTAGTTAAGTTTGTTTAATTCACAAGCCATGGAAAATGAAGTTTCTTTGTTTTTGTTGTTGTTGTTGTTGTTTCACCCTGCAAATTGAGTTTTTCTATATTGAGAAGCAGGTGTCTAAGGACAGGGATGTCCTGGCTCTGCCTAGTTTAGTGTAGTCATTTACTTGTGTTTATTGTGTGTTATGTCTGCTGTTGTACGAATAGGTGTGTGTGAAGCTC
Source organism: Kiunga ballochi (assembly GCA_037177335.1). Taxonomy (NCBI): domain Eukaryota; kingdom Metazoa; phylum Chordata; class Actinopteri; order Atheriniformes; family Pseudomugilidae; genus Kiunga; species Kiunga ballochi. The sequence continues at coordinate 17,698,143 of JBAMIG010000001.1, read as the reverse complement.
TTTGAGATGACTTTGTTGTGATACTGGGCTATATAAATAAAATGAAATTGAAATTGAACATAAAAAATAGCATCTTGATAGGAAAACCACCCAAGTGTGCTCAATATCCAAATTAAGTGCAGGATTATGTCATTTTTAATAGCTAACAACAGTATGGCTAGTTTTAATTAAAGAAGACTAAATGTAACATTTGTATATTGTTTGTATCTATTTATTGGTTTCATTTATTTCAGATGGAGCACTGTCATCCCAACATTAGCTACTGGACACTACATGGTCTTTGGTAAGCGCATGCACGTTTTTAGTCATTTTCAGTGTAATTCTGTTTCCGTCTTCAATCATTATCTGTCTAAAACCAGTCATGAAAAGAAGTTCTACCTAAAAGCTTTGGCTACAAATGGCTACAATGGACATTAAGTCTGTGAATAGTGCAGAATTTTAAAAACGTTTACACAGAAAAGCCCTGCACTGGTGCTACTATTGACTGACTATGCTAAAATACAATGGTGCTTTAATAGACAGTAATGATAAAGTACAGTTCAAACAAGTTTTTCATTGATTTTTGGATTTATTATGCCCATTTTTTCTATTTGTTTTTTTAATATATGTCTGTTTTGGAATAAAAAGTGAATCTGTGTGTGTTTCAGGCCAGATGAGGGCATCAATTGCAACAAAACATGGCATTTTAACCCTTCCGAAATAGAGGTAAACCACTGCTAAGACCCAAAATGATTATTATTTGGTATTAAACTCTTGAAGGTACTGTATCTTTCCTGGGATTGTCTCAAACTGGTAAATTCATCCAGTTAGGTGAATTATAGGCTACGGGCAGCCGGGATGAAGCTGACACAAAGCAAGACTGTTTTGTAGAAATGCAAGATGATTGATTTCATACCTCATTTTTACGCCTCTTTATATAGAGCAATGTTATCTCAAATAATAATTTTTTTGTTTTTGTGTTTTTAGGACCTTCTTTCAGACATGAAGATGAATTGGCCTGACCTGCTTCACCCATCATCTCCTGAGTTTTGGTATACAATCTGTGAAGCTCACACTATTGTTACATGTTTGTTTACATGGTTTTTTTAGTAATGTATAGTGTTTTTGTTTTTTAAGCTGACGTTCAATATACTGATTTAGTCAAACCCGTAATTTCCAATACTGGTATTAACCAATATATTCTGACAACACATGTAGAGAACAGTGGGTATTTCTGCGGATTAGGATGTTTCCATTTAGGTTAAATGATCATAAATAATGCAATCTTGTTGAATATTTTGATAGTATTAGTGGGGACCCATTAAATTAGTTTGTTCATAGTATTTGTTTGAAATCTTGGGTTAGTCTATTAAATTACAATTCAGTGCAATGATTTGTTAATAAACCACTCAGTATTTTAATGCGTCCTTTTTATTCTCTATTGTTTTTATTTTCTATCATTCTATGGATAGCTTTATGCTCCTTTCAGTATCCATTAAATCAAGTAACCAAACACATTTATCTCCACTCGCTTTATGTCAAACCATAAATACATCAATATCAAACATGTTTTCATATCGTGTTTGTATTTTTTGTTCCTTTTTCATTTTCAGGAACTGTGTAATAGTTAGGAACAACAACCTGGGCTGGAAGCAGAGCTGCTATCACATGTTTTGTAGTATTACTATACTATGCTTACTATACTATACTTTTCTGTTCTCAAACCCATAAAACCAAATTGTTTCCAAATGCAAGCCTTCAAAATCAATGAGTAAATATTACAATTGGTAACAATAGCTGCTGGCTTGCTGCTATCTTTTGTTTACCATTACATCCGGACAGTAACATCCGGACTTCAATATGGATAAAAGATTATAAATCGCACTGTTCACATCTTTTCAACAGGAAATATGAGTGGCAAAAACATGGTACGTGTGCAGCCAAAGCACCTTCATTGAATAGTCAACATAAATACTTCAGTAAGGCACTGGAGCTTTACCATAAAGTGGATTTGAGCAGGTACTCGGCAATAACATTCACACACACACACCTGTACACACTTCTCCATTCACAATCACCCAATCTGTTCTTTTAGTTTGCTGTAATGATGTGTTGTTCTATCCCTTAAACATCATGTTTGCCAGTTTGTGTTTTTTACTCTTTCTAATTCTGTCTGGTAATGGCTTTCTTATTTCAAAGAAAATTGTTTTTCTGTTGTTTTACAGCATCTTAAGAAAGTTTGACATTATCCCATCGGAAAAATACTACACGGTAAGCCATTTTTATATATATGTGTGTGTGTGTCATAGCCACTGCTTTTTACTACTGCTCTTCTCACTGCTCCTGTTGTGCAGTTTTCCCAAATTGAAGGAGTGATCGAACATTTCTATGGCATCAAACCTAAGATCCAGTGTGCCCATTCTTCCAAGGTATACAACCCTAATTTAAATCACACAAATATTTTCTAAATTATGCAAAGTTCTATTGTTTGACAATGTGGCCTCTTTTTTTAAATAATTTTTGGTTCACAGAATGCTGATGTCCAGATTTTGGGACAGATTGAGATTTGTTTCAACGCTGACTTCAACCTGCTGGATTGTGAAAAACACCCTACCATGGATACTGTTTCTAAGGGAGATTGGGACTATGACAAGGGCATTAACAGAGCATCAGGGTTCATTGTGTGTAACCATGACATGCCAGTTTACTACCCACCTCTCCCATGAAGGGCATACACATCCACACTGAAGTGTAATTACACACCTAAAAAAACCTAAGGCTTTATTAGTTGTTTACAAATAAACAAATTTAGTTTATACGCACACACACGCATAGCTGTAGCAAAAGAGGAAGAGCATTCATCCTTCAGCCAGAAGGTTGGGAGATTGATTTCAGGCTTCCCCAGACTACATGCTGAAAAGTCTTGCCAAGACACTAAATCAGAGGTGCCCAAGTCCGGTCCTTGAGATCTACCATACTGCAACTTTTTGATGCCACCTTTCTCCTACACACCTGAATCCTATTTCTCAACTGCTTTCTCTGAATGCAATCCAGGCCTGCATTTGTGCTCTACTTAGTGGATATGTCATTTTGTAGGAGTGTCCGAATGTACTTTATGAAAAGTAGTGCCTCGATGGTCACTAGACATGTTAATATAGAACACAATGTATTGCACGTCGCAGCTTATAATGGCGGATATAACACGACATTAAAAAAAGATTAATAAAACACTATAGAACATACATCTTTATTTGGTTTTCATTGATAAGTTATGGTGCAAAGAAAGAATTAAATATAACATGAAGAAATTGAAATACTTTCACACCACTTTGAAACAACGTCTTCAAGTGTGCCGTGGTTGCCATAGTAACAGCTGGTGGTCACGTGATGTCCAACAGCATCAAAGTAGTGAGCTCTGGTATGTAGTAAATGAGGGGTTAGGTGATAGGATGCACGGCCTAGCTCTGCAGAGACCTGCTAACGAGCTGTTTGTTGGATTCAGCTGTGTTGGAAGAAACTTGCGTCTAAAAGTTTCCAAAAGTTGCAGAATGGTAGATCGCAAAGACCGAACTTGAGGAGCTCTGCACTAAACCCCTGAAAAGACCAAGTTGCCTGCTGACATGCCTTATCATTATTTTCTATTTTTGTTTATCAATCTTGATGAAAATTGTACCTTTAATTGAAAAAGTGTAAAAATGACTGTCTAATCTGATCATTCATTTTAAGTTTGGCTGTGATCCGACTATCAGATGTGATAGCATTATCATCATAAGCAGTAGAAAATGGATGGATGTTTATGATGTTTGTCTTTGCTAAATGTTTTATTTTTGTGGATTTCATGGGTATTGTTGAAGTTCAAATAGGTTAAAAAACACCTCTTTGAAATGACAATTGAACAAGTGCAGAACACAGTAATTCATGGTCATCTGTGTGGTTGAATCAGTTTGCACATGTACTTGCTAACACCGATTTCTAAGAATATTTGGGACAAAGATTTTTTTTTTTATAATTGGGGAAACTCTTAAATATCTTGCTTTGCATTATCTGTTTGGGAATGTATGCAACAATTATTGACTACTTTTGGATCTTTGCCAAGTACTCACTCTTGAGTTAAACATTTTTTTCCCCTGGTCAGAGATGTTTCTCTATGGCACACAGTAAGCACCATAAAGGCTTTGGTTCCTTCTGCACTTTCTTTTTAAAGACTGTGAGCAAATCTTTGAATATAGAAAACACAGAAAGCACATTCCATAAAATGTCAAACGATCTCTTTGCAAATAATCTTTGCCATTCTGAGGCCTGCATAGATCCTTCTTTTCAAAAGAGTGATTGGTTTGCACAAATACTTGTATTGATTTGCTGTGGTTATTTCCGAGTAATCAGTTCAATTTAAAGCTAAATTACTTTTGCAATATCTACAGTTAATGCTGTGATGCAAAATTACTGAATGAGCAGCTGTACATTGTAATTTGTAATATTAATAAAAATATAAAAATAAAAATGATTTAAAGGTGCTGATTCTCATCTTAGCTGCGAATTGCTTGAAAGAGCTGGAGATCCATGATCTACTTGAAATTAGAAAAACTGGAAGTTTTACTTGATCTGGTTGCATCGTGGCAAACTATAAGAAAACAAAGGTAACTTTTGCACAAATCGTTTTACAATCTTTTAGATGCATTTTTAATGTATGAAATTAACAGTAAATAACACATTATGTTAAAGTACTTTTAGTACATTTGTGAATGTAGTCACAGCACTATATATCAGTCTGTCTGCATATAAATATGAATGCTGTGATCTCCTTACACAGCCATAATCCTTCCAGGACAAAGACACCAGCCCATAATCCTGAATCTCCACCCACAGCACAGCTGACTGATTCCACACATGTGATTACATTTTCAGTGGCGCGGGAATGTCCTAAAATGTCCCGGCATCCCAATGTGATATAAATCCTGTCATACTCATTCAGCACCAAAAACTCCACTTCACGTTTGGGTTTCACAGTTGGAACATTAACTTTGTTGTTGACACTTTACTCAGTGGACCGGTAATCTTTTTGTTTTGTTTTTTTACCCTCAGCTTTAATCACTCTGGCTTCCATTGGCGTCTCTATCCTTCCTCTCTGTTATGTAATACTGCAGCTCTGCAAAGCTGCTGATGTGACATATCCAAATACCTACACATGCTGACGCGCGCGCGCACACACCTAATCAACCAGATCATGCTGAACTCTTATGTGACTGATGTCCTTGTTTTGTTTTGGGTTGTTTTCACTGTCAACTATATTGATTGAAGCATTGATTGTTGTCCTTAACATAGCCTAATATTAAATTGTAGTAAATTTACTGGTTGTGAGCCATGGTATTGTTTTAGCTCTTAAAAGGCTGTAAAAATGTTTAATCTAGCCTATATGACTAGGACAAAAGAGAACAGGCAGAGGACGAGGGAGAGGTTGCTAGTTTACACCATGTGACCTGGCCAGCTGTTGCTGTGTGCTGTTGGGAGAGAGGGACAGGAGACTCTGGGAGGGAGGGGTCCTGAGCTTCCCGACGGCGCACAATGTGACTGGTGTCAATCCCCTGTTCCGCAGAGAGAAAGGGGAAAGGAGAGCAGCAGGGTCTCCCTCTCTCTCTCTCTGTCTCTCTCTCTCTCTCTCTCTCTCTGTCTGTCTGTCTGTCTGTCTGTCTGTCTGTCTGTCTCTCTCGCACACACTCACTCCCCCCCCCCCACACACACACACCTCCTGAATCAGCGGAATTTATATTCGTCACCTCTCTGCAGCCTTGCGCAGCAGGTCTGCTGCAAAACACAAGACAATCCCTAACCATCCCGCTGCCAGGCTGCGTGGATTAACAGCTCTGCTACTACTCTATTGCGTGCTTATTGGAGTCCACTGTAGCAGAGATACTCGGGGAAGGTGTGACAGTCTGAGATCCACCACTAAGACCAGCGGCGCGTGGCGATGGCAAAACAACGAAGCCAACACTGCATTGAGGGTGGGCCGATGCAGAAACTGGACATATAGGACAATCTTTTACCACGTCTCTAGCTTCGGATCCCCTCCTTAACGGGGAGATGTCCACTATTATGGGATAGATACACAAGTCTGCTTGTTGCCATGGATACCAGCACGCGAAAATTCACAGTGCGGAGATGGTTTTCCATCTACCTGAAGAACAAGGCAGCGCGCAACAAGAACAGCGCTGGATTCTGTCAGCTGGAGGTCAGTCAGTCCTGTCTGGACACCAGTTTAGCAGAGAAACGGATATGAGCTGCACACGAGAAGCATACACGTGCGACGGACTGTTTTCTAGAAACGACATGTGCCTATGCTTGTGTGATGACAAATAACAGGAGAGTGTTTGCATGTTAAAATGATTTAGCAGGATTCAAATGTGGTCTCTCAAATGTTAAGGATTGCACTTCTTTGCTCTCCATATCTGCCAAAAAACAAATGACCAGAAGGCCAGGAGACACCCATCCATCTACACACACACAAACTTTTTTCCCTGACAGTATATGGTGAAACAGGTAATATAAATATGTTGAGACAAGGCAAACCAGGCAGGTTGCTAGATAAATGGATCCAGGCAGATTGATTCAGTAGACAGCAGAGGAGTTCTATTTATAGCTCAAACGCATCAGCAGGGGAGAGAGAAAGCCACTGGGAGGTTTGCAGGACATCTACCTGTCTGTATGACCTATAAATAAAAAAAAGAAAAAGCACACAGATTCTCATTTCCTTCTTATGTTTTGTTGTAATTGAGTGCAGATGGGTCACCTTGATGATATTATGTGGTTGTCTTTCAGGATGGCAAGCGCCTGTTTCTGTTTGTTTACCTGTTTATTACCTGTGCATAAACAGTAGCCTATGCAGTGTGATGGCTCCTTCTACCCTCACTTAGAAGGAGAGCTGGCATCAGATGATTAACTCAGCAATGGAATCTATGTTAAACTATTCATCCAGAGGCTGTCACTCCTGTTTTTTGTTTGTTTGTTTAAAAGACAAATCATCGGTTATTCATATAAGGCCATTTTTTACAATCAAAAACTAAACTAAACCTCATTACTACAAAATATATTTTGGGTTAATATTAATCTAAATGTGGACCCTAAACACATTGTTTTAAAATATTGCAGTTATGTCAGCCGCAAAACATTCCTTCTAAATTATTTGGTGCTTTCTCAAATGTTATACCCCAGTAAACGTAAAATAGTTTATGGAGATTTCTTTTTAGTTGTAAATCTTACATGACCTTTTCTTACATAGTATTATTGCAGTATGAAAGCAAGGTTAAGCCAATGTTAATTTTTCACAATTCAATGCATTTATGACACAGAAAAAAATATAGGCAGCTAATGAAATGCCAAAATTATTAATTGTATAATTTTAGGGTTCATATATATATATATAAAAACTCCTCCCTCACCCACCCTCCCATCTCCTTGGGTAGGGTAGGTGGTTGTTCATCTCAAGCTCGGGTTCTCTACCAGAGTCCTGGGAGCTTGAGGGTCCTACGCAGTATCTTAGCTG
>JBAMIG010000001.1:17662348-17679932 GCA_037177335.1 Kiunga ballochi | reverse complement strand
GTTGAAGTGATTTGATGCATGTTGATGACATGGCGTGATGTGTGTAAAAGACCACACACGTGCGCTGTTGTAAAGAGGGATTTTAAAGCTAAGTGCAGTCATATTTTTGAGTTTCCATTAAAACCCAAAGCTCTTTCTGGCCTTGCTGGAGCTATTTTGTGTTACGTAATGAAGTATTTTCATACCTTTGTAATAATTTTTTCTGTGAAAATAAAATAATAAAAAAGTGACCGATTTAAACATTTATTATTATTATTTTATTTTTAAGGTCATGTTTACAGAAGAAGATGTGAAGTTTTACCTTGCAGAGCTGGCTCTTGCCTTGGACCATCTACACAGTCTTGGGATCATCTACAGGGATCTCAAACCTGAAAAGTATTACTCCATAAAAGCTCTATTTATTTTACGTTTTTGTTTGTAGGTTGTAGAAAGTTACAATCTAATTTTTTGGAGTTTTTTTTTCTATAACATTTTCAACTTTCCCCTGTCAGTATTCTTCTGGATGAAGAAGGACATATCAAAATCACTGGTAAGTGATTCAGCTTCAGACAGTGCAAATATACTCTGTTCTCTTTTTCTTTATATTTGTCTCACTTTGTCTCTCATGTCTTTTTATTGCTCAGATTTTGGACTTAGTAAGGAAGCCATTGATCATGATAAAAGAGCATATTCCTTCTGTGGAACAATAGAGTACATGGCTCCTGAGGTTGTAAACAGAAGAGGCCATACGCAAAGTGCTGATTGGTGGTCATTTGGGATACTTATGGTAAAAGCTTTTAATTATTTTAAAAAATAAAAACTTTTTGCGGCTTTTTTTATGGTGGTAAAAATGAAAGTGACATGTTCTACAAGGTACATATAAGCCTCTCATTTATTTTGTCAGTGTTTTATATCCTCATTTGACTTTTCTCTGGCAGAAAAGCTGCTTAACTACTGCTTCTGCCAGATTAAGTAGCTTCATTTTCAGAAATCATGCTGAACTCAGTTTTTTTCGTTAGCTTGTTGGATAATTTTACAAATCCAAAAAAGGGGGTCATCTTCCTTTGACAACTGGTAGTTACACTACCAATAGATGTCACCATTGCCTATCTATGGCCAGTATTTGGAACATAAAAATGTAAAAAAATATATTCGCTTGCTGCTTTATTCAAATATAGAATGAAAAAGGAGGACTGAAAATGAAAACAGTGCTAGTAAAGAAATCACCTTTTAGGCAATTAACTAAATCTACTAGACTATACTTTACTAAGAATCAGTTTGAATTACTGTACATATTACAGAGTTTTACACAAATAGCATTTAGCAGCTTGCTAATCTTATCAACAGTAAGGTTGATATTTCCTCCAGATGTCAGTATCCTCGAAAAAAAATAGTCACGGAAACCAGCAGTTTTAATGGCAGCTCTGTTGTGAGTGTGACTTTAAAGGGATTTATAAAATAAACATATGATAAAACACTTTGCAATAAACAAAAGGCTAAGTCAGACAGCCTGCTGTTCCATAACAGCTTCTGTTGTCTTGTCAGATTACCATGCTCCATCTTTAAAATGCAAATAATGGAAGTTTTCATTTTTACATTTTTATTTTTCTCTACTTTATTTAAAAATAAAAACATGATATTTCCAGTAATATTATTATCTGGTCAAAGGTTTTTGACTTCATATAATAGTAAAAATGTACAAATTTTGATGTTTGTTGCTAATGTTAACTTATATCTGGCAGAGAACAAATGAATAATATTTTAATAATAATAATAATTTAAGTTTTCTGATGGTCATATTGCCCTGTTTTCCAGTTTGAAATGTTGACAGGATCTTTGCCATTCCAAGGGAAAGATCGTAAGGAAACAATGGCACTTATTCTAAAGTAAGAACAAATGAACTTTTCATAAATTGTTAAATTGTTTTCATTTTTCTCTATTTGTTATCTGTGTATTATTGTTTGTTTTTGTATTGTAATATTACTTGTTTAATGATGCAGTAATCTTGGTGTTCTATAACTATTTTATTGTTGTTTCATGTTGGTGTGCATCAATGGCTTCTCAAGAATTTTAAGTTGTTGTCCTTAAGTTTCATAATCAGCCTCATTCCTTTGTTTTATTTGTAATTTGCTAATGTAGTAACTACATTCTATTAATAGCCATGTTTAAAAGTAGGGTGTAAATCTAATGCTTTCCTCTACTTCTTCTTCTTCTTATGATTATTATTAATATTATAAGAAACTATCCAACCCAACCTTCTGTCATCAATATACATTTAAACATGTTTCTTCTGTGTGCTGTCCATACAGAGCAAAGTTGGGAATGCCACAGTTCCTGAGTCCAGAAGTACAGAGCTTATTAAGAGCTCTCTTCAAAAGAAATCCAGTTAACCGACTAGGTATGCCACAAAAACCTTGAAGGGAACAAAAATAAAGCCACAAAATAAGTCCAGATAACAGAAGCAATTAATAGCTAAATAATTCCTTTGAGGAAAAGGTTGACTCTGTTATTGCGGTTCAACTCTTTTTCTTCCATCAGCAATCAATTAGAATCCCTTACAGTGACAACGTTGCTCATCTGCTACCTTTCTGTTTGGTTTTCATATTCATTGTTTTTATTTAAAGGTCATATCAGGAGTAAAATAAGCAGTGACCACAAACTCTCTGCTCAACCCACAACAGTTTATCATAAACAGTCAAACTTGCACTCATCTAAAAAGCCAGATAGCTAAGGAGTTGGGACTGTGGATTTAAAAGAAGTCTATTCAGTCACACCAACAATATTTTATGCATTAGCTACAATGATGGATAAAATATTTTAACATTTTGATACACTTGTAATAAAAAGGAATGATTACATCACTGCAGTATCAAAATCTTCCATAGTTATAATTTGCAACATCAAATCAATTTATTGGCAAGAGACATATACTATATACGGTACCTATATGCATTTATTGCCTGACAAAGAACTGTGACAAAGCAATGACCCACATTTCTTCACTTGTGCAGAAGTAAGAAACCAAACACTGTCTCTGATTTCACCTTTTTTGTGGCAAGGTAGTTGTTCATTTGGTTGAAGTTTCATTTTATAGTGCCTCATGTCTCTATATCTACACATTATACTGTTAAAGACTATTTTTTCATCCATATATTTCCTGTTCTTCTCATGTGTCTGTTAATTGTATGACTTATAGGTGCAGGACCAGAAGGAATAGAAGAAATAAAAAAGCATCGTTTCTTTGCATCAATAGACTGGAACGTAAGTAAAAAGATTTAGAATATCATGCATTAGAATTAATGAGGTGTTGGTAATTTGAATGATGAATTATTTCTACAACACACTAATACAAATAACCAGACTGACAAAGTCTAAGTCTAATACAGAAATAGGAAAAAAAATAAATTAAAATAATGAGCAAGCATACAATGTGCACACATTATTTTTATTATGGTCGTAATGACATATTTCTAATTGTTCAGGGTATTAGTCACGTTATTTCAGTCAGACAGAATGATTTTAGTAAAATATTGTTCTGTTTTCAGAAATATGACCTAAAAGACACAAAGATGTGGCATAAATCTTTTAAGTTAATTAATTATTCCAAGTTAAAAGACATTCAATAGCCTGCAAGGTCCCAACAGAACCAATGGAGCTAATAAATGACTCTCACTTTCAGTAAAAGTCTCAGCAAGACCCCTAATATGGTCCAGTATCCCAGCTAAAAGGGTCTAATATGTCCCTTTTGAATATGCATGTTAAATTCACCACGTATTATTCTGAATTATTTTGATATCATTAAAATCAAGACAGTTCTGAACAAAATGTGGTGTCACAGCTGCAGTCTGCTGTGGATGTGCCAAAGTGCTGTTACAAAAATATTTTGTGTATAGTTGAGACAAAAATAGATAATTTTAGTTTAGATCAGAAGCTCATTTACCGTTCAAATTCATCAGTCTAAACTTATCTGTATCCTGAACCCTGTGTAAGTTGTGGAATACGAACATTTGTCCTTGATTTGCTGCATTAAGAATTGATCAAACCGTTACATTTTATTGTCCTTTTTTAGTAAGAGGTCGGTTTAGTTGAGGTCGGGTGCAACGTGAGCTGGGCGGCCCATTCCCGGTTGCAGAAGCTGGCTTTAGGAACGTGGAACGTCACTTCTGTGGCGGAAGGAGCCTGAGCTGGTGTGGGAGGTTGAGCAGTTCCGACAAGATATAGTTAGACTCAACTCAACGCACAGCTTGGGCTCTGGAACCAGTATCCTCGAGAAGGGTTGGACCTTCTTCCACTCTGTGTTGCCCCCAGTGAGAGGTGCCGAGCGGGTGTGGGCATACTAATTGTTCCCCGGCTAGGCGCTTGTACATTGGGGTTTTATGAGTTTCCTCCGCAGGGTGGCCGGTGTCTCCCTAAGAGATAGGGTGAGAACCCCGGCCATCCGGGAGGAGCTCAGAGTAGAGCCGCTACTCCTCCACATCGAGAGGAGCCATATGAGGTGGCTCAGGCATCTGGTTAGGAGGCCTCCTGGACGCCTCCCTGGTGAGGTGTTGTAGGCACATCCCTTTGGGAGAAGGCCCCGGAGGAGACCCAGGACATGCTGGACTGATTATACTGTATCTTGCTGCTGGCCTGGGAACGCCTCGGGGTCCCCCCAGATGAGCTGGTGAATGTGGCTGGGAGAGGGAAGTCTGGGCTTCCCTCCTTGAGCTGCTGCCCCCACAACCCGACCTTGGATAAGTGGCAGGAAATGGATGGATGGATGGATGGATGGATGGAAAATAAGGTATATCTAAAAATTATAAGGATTTTTAAAAAGAAAAATAGATAGTTTTATTCTGTACTTGAGAATAATAAATCTTAATATGGGGCTGCATGTTCTACCTGTAACTGCATGGGTTCTCTCTGGGTACTCTGGCTTCCTCCCACTGTCTAAAGACATGCATTAGGTTTATTTGTCTTTTTTAAATTGTCCACAGGAGTGACAGTGTGTGAATGGTTGTTGGTCCGGTGATGAACTGGCAACCTGTCCAGGTTGTTCCTGCCTCCTTCCCTTTGATTGCTGCAATTCTGAATTTGAAATAAGTGACATGGAAAATGAACGAACGAATGAGTCCTAAATTCCAGCAGACATCACTAATCTCTGCCCTCACTATTTACTCTCACTGTATTTTTCACCACACTACAGCTTGTTCACTTCTGGCCGAACACCAGATTTTCCTATTTGCCTAATATGACGAGCTATCAACAAGAGGCTTATGCTTTTATCTGCACCTCTGATTAAATCCATGTACTGTTATCAAGCAAAGTGGTTCCCCATTCTTTCAATCTTTCTTGAATTTATTTGATTTATTTTTTATTCATTAACTCTAAACCTGCAAAAAAAATAAAGTTAAGAGGGGTGCATCACTGGTTACTTATGACATCAAACACAAATATAATTTTGGTGATCTTTTCAATGACCTCTTGGAGTTACCTAATATGTTTCACCTCTAAATGTTTAAAGCAGGTGGCAAAAGGTTTACACTGCAATTGTGACACCTGCTGGTCATATTTACTAATACTTGTCAATAGCATGGATCTGCTGAATGATGGCCATAGACAAAAGCTTTTAACATGCGGTAAAACAACAAGATAAACAAAAAGACAACAGCTAAACATTTTGCAGTCTTGCAGTTTGTCTTCTTTTCATTACAATTACAATTCAATGTAAATGAATATCAATGCTGAGTCAACACATGTTGAGATTAAAAGTTGCCCTGAGTTTAGTTTGTGTTGAGAAGGCATAAACATTTGTATGACACACACATTTTAGTTGTGGAGTTTGGTGCAATTTCTCTGTGACACTAAAGACAAACAGCTTCATGGACTTAGAATACACATTGTCTTACAGCTGTAATCATAAGCATTACATAACATTGTCTTGTAAACTTGCTCCAGCATCACATATTGTGTTGTTCTGGGGTAAAACCAGTTGTTGCTGATGTAACAAGGCTGTTGTTGTCATCTGTAGAAGCTGTACAGGAAGGAGATGAGGCCTCCATTCAAACCAACTGTGGGAAGACCTGAAGATACTTTCCATTTTGACCCGGAGTTCACATCCAGAACACCAACAGGTAACCTAACAGACACAAAATACATGTACACTGCAGCAAAAATATACAAAAGCTAGCACCAAAAAAAAAAGGTCATACACTCTAATGTTGGACAGTTTTTAGCATTGATTATGGCACACATTCGCCGGGGCATTGTTTCTGCAAAGTCACAAGATTTGTTTCCATGTAGTTTTGGATTAATTTGTCACCAAGATTTTGCATTGATGAAGGAAGAGTCTGACCAGTGCGCAGAGCCTTCTCCAGCACATACCAAAGGTTCTCAATAGCGTTAAGGTCTGGACTCTGTGGTGGCCAATCCATGTGTGAAAATGATATCCCATGCTCCCTGAACCAGTGTTTCACAATAGGAGCCCTATGAGTTCTAGCATTGCCCATCACTCTGGATCAGGGTAAATCTGGATTCATCTGGCCACATGACCTTCTTCCATTGCTCCTCTAATCTTTATGCTCATAGATAAATTGAAGCCTTTTATTAGCCTCTTTGATTTGTGGTTATCTTAAGGCTACATGGCTGTTCATCCCTTGTAGCCTTGAGTTTCCTTCACATTGCGTGTGGAAATGCTCCTCCTTCACTATTAAACATAGAGTTCTACTGTTGTTTCCTCAATTTTATTTATTTATACGCCAATAACTTTGTTTAGGACATGAAAAGCAACTCAATGCAGCTGGTGGATGTAGCAGATTTTGGATTTAAATGTTTACATTTAGGTTTAATTGAATTTCTGAACCTTATAAGTAATTTTCAGACATGTTGGTATGAACGTGTATCTTTCTTTATCTAGATTCTCCAGGCATTCCTCCCAGTGCAAATACACACCAGCTGTTTCGTGGTTTCAGTTTTGTAGCAACTAACCAGGCTCAGGAGGTTCCCGTTGCTCCAGTGCCACTACCAACTTCTCATCAGGAGGTGAACATCAACCCTATAGCACAGGTATGTACCTTGTCTATGTACAATCACCACATGCAATCAATTCATATACTTACTAAAGTCCCTCTTTTATCAGAATCAGAATCAGATTTATTGCCAGGTAATTTTCATTACTAGGAATTTGTTTTGGTTCTTCAGTGCCAACATACATAGTGAACATAAATGACATATGTGTAAGTAAGGTAAAGTATGAACAAGTAATTAGCATATAACAAAAAAAAGACATATTATGAAATAAACAACACCTGTAGTTTGAATGTACAGTACATTAATATAATGCATCAAGATGTCATAAATAAAGCAAGTCAGTGTTTGTTCAATAGCCTGATGGCAGAGGGGAAAAAACTGTTCATATGGCGGGAAGATTTTGGATAAGATAAGATATTGGATAGACGGAGAACGTTGAGTTACTCTACATGGCCAAAGAAGACCCTGATGAATCACTGCCATTGTTACAGAGTTGCTGAAAACTCATTCATTCACTTATGTATATGATCTATAGGTGTATTCATATGTCCATTTATGTGTGCTTTCCAAAAGCATATCCGTGGGGACGTGGCCTTCAAAGATGTTTACGAGCTGAAGGAAGAAGTTGATCAAACTGGTGCTTCTGTCCACAGAAGATGTTTGCATAGAATTACAGCGGTGGAATATTCAGTGAAGGTATTTGGATTTATTTAGAAAAATGTTTTCCTAAAAGGCTTTAGAACAGTTCAGGGGCCTGAATTATAAAGCATGCTTACACACTAAACAGTCTTGAAAATTGCAGAAGTACTAAGCAAAGTTTGGGACTGGACGGAGAAAAGTATGTACAGCTGCGCCAACTTGTGTAGTAACATTTTGGAGAGGGAAAACTGGCGGCACAGATGATCAGATAATACTTTTGAGCCACATTAAACTCATATTTTACTATCAATCACATCCAATTTTGTATCATTATAATTAAAAACACAGAAACATGGATTATTATAGACATGCTTGAAAACTGAGGCACTTATTCTGTTGAGGCAAAAACTTCTCTGTCAATAATGAGGGGTCTGGTTGTAAAAGTGAAAATGATTACAGGTTTATTATAACAAAGGAAAATAGTACAGAATAAAGAAATTACAATTTCTGAGAGTCTGTTCATAGGCCCGTCGGGGCAGAGCTCTGGAGAGAGTCTGTCCTTGGAGATTCAGGCTGAAGCTTATATGGGTTTGCTCCCACGTGATCATATATCTTGTCATGATAGAACTAAGAGATTCCTCTGGAGCCTGGTGAAGTCTAGCGTCAGATTCACGTTGTAAAACCATAAACAATGATGACCGGGGAGGCTGACCCATCCAGGTCAGCTAGGAGGAAATCTGGTAGATATCAACCTAAAGTGTGGACATGCTCTCACATTAGAAGATACAGATTTATTATCAGTCATTCAGCAAAGGACAATCAGGAGAGCGTGCAGCTCAGTCAACACCGTAACACAGAGATGTGCTGATTCAATACTAAACTCAATGACATTATGCTTGAACTTGTCAAAGGATGAAACACACATATGAAATTATGAAAAATGCCATCACAATTCCATAAATACGTATTTAAGCATCAAAGCACAGTATACTATTTCAAATTAAAATGGCGTTATGGTGCTTATTAGTGCATTATTTTTTATCACTGTGTAACCATATAAATGTTGCAGTGACACACTCGTAATGTTTCACAGTGGATGAGCTTGTGCTATTACAAAAGTATGATCTGAATGGGAGATTGTTTAGGGTAAGGTGGTAAAGATTCTACACAAAGTTTTATAAATGAGGCCCCTGGAGATTTTGTTAAACCCGAAAACTGGGTGAAAATTGTTAGTTGGTATATGTTACAGATATGCTCATGTGCTGCAATGTCACAACATATTATTTGTTTTTTGTGCATTTTTTCAGATTATTGACAGAACTAGAAAAGATCCAGCAGAAGAGATTGAGATTCTTTTAAGATATGGACTGCATCAGAATATCCTTACCCTTAGGGATGTAAGTATAACACAGACTGGAAACTGCAGCTTCTTTTCCTCATCATCTTAAATTAGAGAAAATAATCCATTTTCTTTTGCGTGTTTCCTTCCATCTGCAGGTATTTGATGATGGTCAGTCTGTTTTCTTAGTTCAGGATCTTGTACGAGGAGGCGAGCTGCTGGACAAAGCTTTGACGCACCCAAATTTCACAGAGAGAGATGCATCTGACATAATCTGTACACTGACTAAAACAGTAGAATATTTACACTCTCAAGGGGTATGAAGTAACTAACTATCTATCCATCTACACACACACACACAAACATATATATATATATATATATATATGTGTGTGTGTGTGTGTGTGTGTGTGCACATTTACAATAGACAGTATCCCTATAATATATCACAAGTCTACTGTATTATTATTTATTCTTTGTTTTTTGTTTTTTTCAGGTTGTACATCGAGACCTGAAGCCCAGTAATATTTGTTATGCAGATGACACCTTGCTCCCAGAATCCATCAGAATATGTGATTTTGGTTTTGCAAAACAGCTCAGGGCTGAAAATGGCTTGTTGATGACACCGTGTTATACAGTTACATTCATGGCTCCTGAGGTATAATAATTAGACCAGCAAAGTGTCACCTCTCATGTCCTAAATTAGAAACCAACAACTGTGTGTGTGTGTGTGTGTGCGTGTGTGTGTGTGTGTGTTTGCAGGTTTTGCGGAAACAGGGTTATGATGCAGCCTGTGATATCTGGAGCCTGGGGATCCTGCTCTACACAATGATAGCTGGGTTAGTTTTAAATTTGAAAGCAGTTGAAAGTACCAACACTAATAGCTGGTTAAAGTTTTATTTATTTTTCTCCTGGCAGTATATATATATATATATACAATATAATTTATTCTATTCTGCAAACATCACTCTTCTAATTACTCTCACTTTTTGGTGCAATATTATTGAAGACAATCAGATTATGCTATTTCAAAACATCACACTAAAGTTCACTGCTTTAATTTCTCTATTACAGATTCAATTTCTCCACATTTATACACTTAATGTTGAGCTATTGTTAGAAACATTTTCCTTACTCATTCACCACACAATGTGTGTAAAGATATGTTTTTGTTGTTCAGTTTCAGTCCATTTGCAAGCAGTCCAAATGATACAGCAGAGGAGATTCTGGCTCAAATCGGATGTGGAAAAGTCATCATTACTGGAGGAAACTGGGACTTGGTGTCAGATGCTGCCAAGGTTACATTTGTAATATTTTTTTTTTATGAACAATCAATTTCTGTGGCGCGAGAAAGGAAACAGTGCTGTTTTCTAATACAATACCAACATCCCTTGTACATATGTGTTTGTGTTTAACAGGACATTGTGACAAAGATGCTTCATGTAGACCCTCATCAACGTCTGACTGCCCCCCAGGTACTTTCATATAATGATAATAATTTGTTTTGTATTGTAGTAAAGATAAAAATATAAAAAGTTTAAATAAATGTATATATACATACAAACATTCATGTAAACACAGATGCCGTATTGTGTACAAACAAATTTACTTATGCTTGATTAGAAAATATGTCAATATGGAACCAAGTAAAGGTTTACAGCAAATGGATTAAAAAGGGACATGAGAAAAAAACTAAGTAGCCATTTAAAAAAAGCAGACTTAATGAAATCTGTCTGAAAGCTGAATAAGGAATGTCATTTTACAGTTTAGCACCAACAAACTCACAAAGAGAGATTTCTGGACCTAAAATCCAGAGAAAAAAAGTCAAAAGAAGTGTCCTGATGTCAGACAATGAAAGCTTATACAAGCGAGGGGAACTCTGACTGGTTATTTATGCAGCATCACCCGAGCTGCACAGACCCGTGTAATGCAGGAAAGGGGTTAGTTACACATCTCCAAATGAAATAAAGGATGATGGAAATAAATTTTGTATGTATGAGACATAAATTATTTTGTTATTTAGCTGTTTGTAGTGTAGTGAGTTTTATTTTAAATGTTCTGCACAACTCTTTGGTCCAGTACAGCAGCTTTAAAGTGATGTGCAAAGCTTAAATGGGTTAGTTTATGTTCAGATCATACAAAGAAGGAAAAATAATTGGGTAGACTGTACCACATTATACCATTTTTCCTTTATCTGTGTTCTGTTAAATTTAGTTTAAGAAACTCAAAATGAGTTTTTTGTACTGTATTGTTTTTATTATGTTACATTGCTGCATGAGTTATAGATGTTGGAACAAAGTATTTGGGTTAATATCAGCTTACATGCAATGTTCTTCAGGTTCTTCGACACCGCTGGATTGTAGAAAGAGATCAGCTCTCTGACAAAACTCTTACCAGACAAGATGCACTCATCGTTAAGGTCGGTCTCACATGCGTGTGTGTGTGTGATGTGTGTGTGCATACCTATTAGGACTGTCAGTGGAATAGGGCAACATTGTTCAAACAGTTTGTTTGTGCTTCAATTGCAGGGAGTGTAAACACAAACTTTCTCAATATTATTATCATTTGAAGTACTTATCCAGCAGAGGGCGCTCTAGTATGAACTCAACATGTAAACATATCCATCAATAAGCAAATGTACATTGCTACAAAAATGAAAGCCTAATCTACTATTTTAATCCATCCTAAGAGACCTAATATTACATAATCTAATCCATTAAGTAGTAAAGCATTTAGTTATTTTAACACATTCTGAATTTTACCCCATAAATATCATAATAATGACCAAAAAAAAAAAGCACAAATAACTTTGAATTAAAAAGCTGACGTACTTTATTTGTGAGAAGTGATCAGTCATTCAATTGCCTGCTATTCAGCTGCTATTTTCAAGTACAAAAAACATATATAGTAACAATAATTATATGCAGCTTTTACTGAATACAGCATAGGACGTTTTTGCTGACCTGGGTACAAATAAATAGATCACGCCTTTTTCTTTAGTTTTGATGTGATTGTGTTTAAACTTTTCTCAGTTCAATAAAGTAATTTTCATTTGCAGTTTGAAACCACTTATACTTCATGGTATAGTTCACACAGTATTGATGGACATGCTCCACCAAACCAGTTAGGGCTTAATTTGTTTGTTCTGTTTTTTTTTTGTTTGTTTGTTTTTGCCTTTTTGTTTTTTGTTTTTTAGAGATATATGATTTTACAAGATAATTAAATAATCTTTGAGAAAATATTTTTGTAGCTTTGCTGCATATCTTTCCATTGCACAAAGTTTTTGCTGCGTAACACCGTGTTTAATAGGTGCGAAAATACCTGAAACCAAATAGGCTAATAGTCAACACCTATTCCCTTAAATAAACATGTAATGAGCAACAATCAGTTTATTTTTTTAATCAAATAAACATGAATAAAATGTTAAATATCGGAGAAAACAGTTGTTTGTTATGTTGTCTGAATTTTGTGACTGATTTCTGCAGAGTAAATAAATGTTATGTTGCTTGAAAAGGAGTTTATGTTAACTTTAGCTAACTTTAGCAATGTAATAATCAGGAATGCTTTTCTGAGTCTATTAAATGAAGTTGATAAGTATTGTATTCCTTTGTGCCCTCATTCCACTAACGTAGTGCTTCTGGTGATCCTCTAGGGGGCTCTGTCTGCCACCTACTCTGCCCTGAAGCGCTGTGCTCCTGCTCCAGTCCTGGAACCTGTGCAGTCATCCAGCCTTGCTCAGCGTAGAGGGATGAAGAAACTGGGGAGTCCCAATGTCACCTTAGACCCTGAAGAGAAGGAAGCCCAAAATAAATCCTAAGTCCTAATTTGAAAAAAAAAAAAAAAAAAATCACAGATAATTGCTCTTATTTAGAAAAGCACAAACCATGCCTGATTAACTTTATCCACACCGGCATCAGGATTGGCTTTTATTCACTCATCATAAACCTGAAATCCATCCATATTGTGCTTTCCTCACAACATGTTGATTATAAACATGCAGATGCCTTGTTGGATATTTTTCTCCCTCTTCCTGCAGGCATTTCATTCTCAGACTAAAAATTACTCTCAGTTCCAATTTGTTACAAACATATTACAAATATTTTAGAAAAACTCTTATATATTCACTTTTTATTTATTTTTTTATTTGATGGTCATACCTGTGGAAAGACTGTAGTGCAATATAAAATGTGCAATATACACAGACGTACTGCTGCCTGCCTTGAAGTGTACAATACAGCATCTCCAGTCAAATGTTTTGAGTGCCACAGTTTAATTAAAAACATGTACATTATATGTGTCGCTCATGACACTGACACATCACATGATAACATACACACACCGTAGGTAGTATTTGGATAAAGTTTTCATAGATAGATTATTCAATTATCTCTGTAATCCTTCTGGGAGATTTTAGAGTGAACCTGTTTAAAATACATAAGATGTGCTGCATAAATTTACTTGAAGTAATTTTATCTCCCATGAACACAGTATTGGGCCCTTTTACATATTTTAATGTTAAATGTGTCGCAGATGCACATCTCAGATCAGATTTACCATTGAGTTGCAATTAGGTAGTTAGAAATAAAAAAAACCCACAATATTTTTCAAGTTATTACAACTCTCTTATACTACAAATGTTAAATTCCTGGCAAAAGTAAGGTTATATATTACATAAATAAATTAATACTTAATTTTGTGCAGCCTATAGGAAAAATACCAGTAGGCTTGTTCTGTGTCTCAAGGCCAAAATGTTTGACAACCACTGTGTCAAAAGTTTGTGTATATTGTCTATAACTGCTGCCCTGATTCTAACTAATGATAAGTACAATCGCTGATACGAGGTAAAATAGAACAGACATTATGAAATGCAGGTAAAAGTAGCACTCATGCTGTGTCTTACACCTATAGTGATGTACAGTTTGCTAGTCATGTAGATTATGCTGTTCTTTACAGTTATAAACAGTAGACAGAGGTAAAAACAAAGCATAATCAGATGCGTAAACCAAAAAGCACTGTAGCATAGATTCAGTAATTGTATACATATTTTATGTCTGCTGACGCACAGGTTATATGAGCTGTGTTGCATTGCACTACTGTAGCAAGTGTAGCTGGGAATTTCGGTATTCAGATATGGCCGCAGATTTTGTGTGCTACGCCGCAAGCTGGAAGTAAAGCTGTACATATCGTTCTCTCATTTTACCTGTACATACCGTCACACAAAACAAATGCTGAGCTGTGCACCTGCTGCAAGGAGGATTGTACATGTTGACTTTGAAAATATATTGAGATTGTACATAATAAAATGTGTTGTCCATATAAAATGTGCATATATTGCCCAGATGCAAACAAGCCAATTGTTGAAATAAGTGGCTAAAATGCCAAAGTTTTACAAAAAAGGAAATAAATTGAAATGGCTGTATTTAAGTGGTGATGTGTGTGTGAATTCTAATTTTTGACATCCGTACACAAATGTCAAAACTCCCTGGATATTAGTAGGTGTTTTAAACTGGAATAAAAGCACAAGGGCAGTTACAAAAACATAGAGTAAACATCTGCTTCTGCTTTGTAAGTCATGACATTATCTCAGTGATTCATCACAATATCAAGCATTTTAAGCAGCTGACTGGAATTCAGCCAAAATGAATAGTAATAAATTTTTGCTTGTCCTAATGTGACATGTGAAACTGTATTACAGTGAAGAGGACATTTCGGTGAAGTGCACTATTCAATATTACCCCCTGATCTCAAAATAAAGAGATTATTTTGGCCCTGAGAATAAGATTAAATCATTACATCATCCTCCCAAATGTTATTAGAAGAACTGAGATCAAATTAAATGAAAACTAATTCTTTCAATGACACAAAATATGTCTCTTCCTTATTCATATTGTATAACACAGTAAAAGTCTGAGCTAAAATGTTTGCTAGATAGGAGGCCAAACCAGGACACAGGAGACTTGTGCTCAGATACTCAAAGTCAATTATTTTTTAACTGAAATGTTTTATCTTTTTCTGTCATTTATTTCTCACCTTTTACTTCAGTCCTGTATTGTGTGATTGCTTTAATCCAAATTAACTAAAAATGCTATGCTCAGGTAAAGATCATGGTTTAGGTTATCGCAGATCCTTCCAAACTCTGGGTATTATATGTCTGACGTCACAACATGGATTAAGACAGTTGACACGTTGAAGTTGCTGAACTCCTTCAAGTCACTGCAGAGATGAATAAAAAGAGTTTGCTGACTCTTGTAGCACATAAACTTGTCTGGAAAAACAAACTTGTAAATAAAAAATGCAATTTTTGTTTTATTTTTTATTAGTGGGAAATTTACTTAGCTGTTATGTTTTATACAACCACAATGATGGGAAAGCAATCCCCCCCTAAAGCCACTAGATGGCAACAAACCATAACCAGTCCTTTCACTTTCACTCTCTCTCTGTCTCTCTCTCTCTCTCTTATTTTCCCTCTTTCTTTGTAGAAGTTGTCCCTTTAGAGCTTTAATCCCCTCAAAAAGAAGAAACTCTTTAATTTATATCAACCACCACGCTCACACTCCATAAAAGCTTTTAGCAGGCGCTGAGCTGATGTGTCAGGTGGGTGTGGCAGGCTCATCAGTCCTGACATTTAAGTGCAGTAGTGCTCAGCGCAGAAGGGATTGTAGCATATGAGTAGATACAGATGACAAGCCCCCCTACCAGGATGATTGCAGTGGAGTGACAAGAGGAGACCAAACAACAGAAAGAGGAAGGAGAAGGTGTCAGAAGGGGAAAGATGAAAGGCAAAAGATAGAAAAAAGCTTCGAGAAACAATAACTTATCTTGACAATTATAGCTTTGTCTGAATTTATATCATAGTTCACAAGGGGAAAACTTCAAATCTATTTTGAGTAAAGATTTTTATGAACTGTACCCAGTATTTCATTTGTTTTCTTGGAGTTTAATGATGTCATTAACTTTATCATTACTAAGACTTATTCTGGATATGAAAATTATTATTGTTATAAGAAACCAAATGTAGGAAACTTGAGCTTTTTACATTTTTTTAAATAAAAACAGCAAATGGATTAAACCATGTTAAGGTCTTTGTATCAACATATTCTAAAACATGTAAACAAAACAGAAGCAGCAAGAATGGAGTGATGTTTTATTCTCTAAAGGAAAAAGAGAAATATGGTTTTTATTTGCTTTACGTTCCCCCTTGTTTTGCTGAAGAGGAAGGTGGGTGGGTAGAATGTGGGGATCATTGTGGGAAAGAGCGTCTGACTGAAATGTTTTTGGAGGTGAGTTGTTGAAGAAACAATAGTCTTTGTGTGAGTAAGAGTAGGGGCTGCTACCCAGAGGGCACTAAATGTTAAGCAGAATTCGTTCTCATGTCTCATTTGTAAAAACTTCATTTGAAATTCAGTGAGAAGAACTTAAGATCGCTGACATGCATCTAATTAAGCTGTCATAAACACGAGAAAAGACAAAAATGAACACAGGCACAGAGAGCAGATACAAGTATGAATGTCATCCAATTTGCAACATTATCTTGTGCAAACATATCTGTTCCTCCCCTGTACAACCTTCCTCATCCTCACCATCCCAGAGCTAAAGACAAACGACATACACACTGACAGGGACAAAGATCCCACCATTCATGTCAACGGAAGCACAAACACGCGCACGCAAACCCCTTTGACACCCTGTGGCACTACGGCTCGACCTGCCACTCGGACATTCACCGAATCAGACGGACAAATCTCCAACAGACGGCTCCTGACAAAGAGATTATCACCGTGACAGGAGAAGAGTGTGCAGCTGTGGGTGGTGGAGTTTGCAGCAGATACATGCAGGGGTCTTTGTATATTCACACATTTGGCCCTTTTTCATCACCCCAGCGTACGCAGTTAAAGACAAATTTACTTTTGTCTGTACGAGCTACACCTGCATATGCACACCATCACCTTGCATCCATCAGGGTGTGGATGATCAAATATGCACTTGCGGCAAACACCCAGGTGGAATTCTGCATCTATGTGTGTTCATGTGAGCAAAAACAAGTTGTTAAGGAAGAAAAACATGTTTTTTTTTTATGTCAACACTGACAAACATACAGTAAACTACACTGTAGGATGGATTTAAACTATAATCTGAACCTCAAAACCTAAAATATTTTGATATAGTAACAAAAAATATAATATCAGCTACTATATCATTTAACATATATAACAATCAATGCTATAATAAGTAACTTTTGTCATACCTTTTTTCCCCCAAAATTTTATTTGGGGATAAATTGCAATTTATATCTAAATAACACCATCTTCATTAACATACCTGTGTTATTTCACGTACAGTTTGTCACCAATCACGAGTAGGATTTACATCAGATTAGCTTAAAACCATCTTCTATGTTTATTTACCATGCATCCATTATCTGCACCAATTATCCCAATAAAAGGTTGCAGGTAGCTGAAGCCTATCCCAGCAATCATTGGGTGAGAGGCAGGGTACAACCTGGACAGGTCACCAGTCCATCACAGGGCCTACTGGTTTACCATCTTTACATTTGTTTTGACTTCTCATTCACTTTCAGTAGATGTTTGGTTATGTTTAGGTAATCAGTTTTGGTACGGT
>JBAMIG010000001.1:17651517-17662248 GCA_037177335.1 Kiunga ballochi | reverse complement strand
TCTTTACATTTGTTTTGACTTCTCATTCACTTTCAGTAGATGTTTGGTTATGTTTAGGTAATCAGTTTTGGTACGGTTTAGGAAAACAGTATTGCTTTCCACTGACATTTAACATGACGTTGTTCAGAATATTATTGTTGTGTGTTGACATGAGAAATAATGCACGTTTCTGCTGCAGGATTTAAACATGTCTGATGCAAAGGCTGAAGCATTGTATCCATAAAATGGAGGGTGTTGTCATTACTGGTTAGCCCATAGGGCTCTGAGACTGTTTTGGTAATTTTGAATACTTTTGATTTAACCATGACTTTGTTCTGAAAATCTTGCTTAAACAATATGAGTTTTTTTCATTTAATCTATATTATTAGCATATTGGACCCAAATCAGTATAAATGTATCACATCTGAGTTTTAAAAAAGGTAATTTTTTCTACTAAAAGCCACTAATATGTTAACTTAGTTGCATAATCAACTTTTTAGGATAAACAGAAGTTGCAAGTAAATGTACTGGTATATTATTAAACACAGTAAAATGATATAAAAATCCTGAGAACATGTATTTGGCAGCTTTAATGCTCTGAAATGTAAAATAAATAATGTACTAAATTTTGCATTTCATTATCAATGATGTGGCTTATTTTGTGGGGATTATAAAACTTGAAAACTGGTGATTTTACATCTTCTGGGTCCTGGTATTGTGCCCTGTGTATTCTTAATATGAACAAAAGATAACTTTTCAGGTGGCTCAGATCAGGGATGCCAATATGGTCTGGTCTTATAGCTCATCTTGTTTATATGGAAAACTCTGTTTTTAAAAATAATTCATCATTTTTTTCTGAAAAGTTAGGCTTTGTTGAAGCCACAGATACTTGTCCAAACAAATATCAAGTTCAATAATTCAATAAATTTTATTTCAGATTTTGATAAAGGATCAAAAAAAGGATCAAAGTTAATTGGAATTGGAACACAATTACTGCAGACGACCATATGAACATCTTGCCTCAAAAGTAAGACATATATTTATCATAATTTCCAATATATATTTTTAACTTTCTTCTATTGATGTACAGTCTAATCTCCTCATTTCATATTTAAAAACTTCTTTGTGTTTACTACACTTACTTATTACTATTATACTAATAATGAATCTTATTGGACGTATGAATCATGTATTGAAAAGGTAAAGTTTGCTGTAATAATTCCTATTGCAATAAGAAGGCACACTTGAAGTGTTCTACAAAACATTGTCACTCCAACACCAGATTATATTTTTAAACAACTTTGCCAACTAGATTTGCACTAAGTGTGTAAAAGTATGAAGTAGAACAAGAAGAAGCTTGAAAATGTGGCAGATTAGACACAGTTTGATATTTTCAGATATAGTCTTGAACCAAGCATAAATTGCCACAATAATTGTGATATAATCATGTAATCCAAACACAAATACACTCACAAGTCAAAGGTGCCAGGGGAGGATAAGTGAAGCTCTGCAGAAAGTCAATTAATCTTTTCAGCAGTCCCCCTTCCCTCCGCCTTGCTTAAAAGCTTCATTTACCTCCTATGGAGAAAAGATAGAAACACCATTAGTGAGATGATGGCAGGACTGGAAAGGGGAAAGGAGAATCTCACAGTTGGATGAGCTGAAACAGTATAGGTCCTCGTCTCCACAAAAAAGTGTGTGCACACAAAAAAGGCGAGCGCATCTTCTGCATGGCTGAGTTCATTTAGGTTCTATCTTGATTATCAAAGGTACTGGTGTACAACTTTTAAGAAGGAAGTGTGCCTCAGATTCAGCAGATGGCAAAGGGTGAGCTAACCTGCAGAGCTGGGCTGATAATGGTGGAGATATGGCTGAGGGGCTTTTTGCTGAATGGAGGGGCTTTTGCAAGGCGTGCATTAGTGGATCAGACCCCAACCATAATTTCCATATCTCAGCCCCTGTCTGCGTGTCTGTGTGTGTGTGTTCCATTGGACCTCAGCTGGATAAGTGCTGTTCATGTGTCTTTACATGCACAGGTTTGGGTGTGTGTGAAATGCCAGTGAGCATAGCGACTCTGCTTCACTGAGCTCGGCTGGCTAGCGGAGCACAATTGGGGGCCTCTCTGTGTGACAGAGGTCGAACTACACACACACACACACTTAAATACAGGAGCACAAACACAAACAAGGAAGTGTGGCTGAAGAGACTTGAGACAGCAATAATCAAATAGTATGCAAATTAGCAACTTCCTACTTCTTTACTGAGACAAGCTGTTCCCAAATGAATGTATCAGTCAGAGTAAGTCACTCTATACATGCTACTATAATTCAATCATATGTCGCAATGCTGTCGCATCTCTTTGGATACTTCTTGACGTTTAAATTCAAGCCACCTAAGTTCACACCACTCTGAATTATGTAAGTCAAGTTACAGTTTTTTTTTTTTCATATTTAACACTAGTTTCTGCATATAAAGTTTATATGTGCACCAAAGTTGAACTTTGGTTAATAAAGATGGTGCAAAGAAAAAAACAGGTAAACTGGAACAAGAGAATGGATAAAAATCACGAAGGGCAGTCAAAGTCCACTTTTTGTTTACTATCTGACCAATGCAAGACATCTTGATCCATATGTTACCCAAGTGCCGCTACTATTAGCTCATATTTGGATTCTCAAATTAATTAGTTAAGACCACCATCACGATTACCTAAGCCCATCTTTAGGTTAGTGTAGTGCTATCTCTATATCTCCCACATGAACATGGCTCAGTGTATCTATGGGCTTGTACGAGCTAGTGTAGTGTGTAAACAAATGTTTTGTCCCAGTTAACTAGATCCCAGTTGGGCCAAACCTATTTGGCATCGCTCTATTGATGCTGGTGTGTATGCATTTGGGCTGCATTGACATGTATGTGGGCATATGTGTGCTATGTGTACGTAGCAGCCGGGGGACAGCATGCTGCTGCTGCTGACACTGGGACTGTCTGCCTGGTGTGCCCCTTTCTGCACCAGTAGAGTTGGCACTGCCTCGTGCCTCTGCCCAGTCGAATCACAGCGTGCCAGCTGGGCACTACCAGGAGAGGCCCCGCAGAGAGAGGGCACAGGTCAGCTGTGACAGAGGGACACATGAAGAGGGAGGTGCGGAGTGTAATGGAGGGTTAGATGCATCACAGGGATGCAAACATTACAAAGAAAGTTACGCAGGACTTGATGGAGAAAGATTTTGGAAAACATGAGGAAAATCTCTGAGTTGTAAGACAGTTTAAATGAAGCAATTTAATAAATATGGAAATATGAAAAAACTCTACTGACATTCCATCTACTGTTGTTTTTATCTGGAAGAGGGATGTTTTACTGGAGGTGTACTGTATTTTACGACAAAAAGTAGATTAAAAATGCAGCTTGAAACAGCAGTAAATGTTATCAGCGCTTCAATAAAGCCTATTTACTGTGTGGTTGTTGCAGTTTAAGGGGGATTAAATCTAGATAACTTGCAGAAGGTCAATAGTTTCCTTGTGAAAACTGTAACATTACATTATTTAACATTAGGTTTATCATACGTACATTAATACAACTCTCATGACTGCGCCGCTCATTCGACTAATTTCTGAATCAATTTGGTTAATTGGAACATAATTGAGTTTTCTTCCATGTTGACATTATGCACGTTACTCCTGCTGATGTGCTCAAGGATTTTCCCTTCTCCTATTTTAGTTTTTCAAGACATCATTCCAACCTCACAGAAAGATATTGTGTTGATCTTAGTGATATATTTCAGAGGTTACGTATAAATACCATGCTGAAATAAGTCCCAGGCAAGTGTCATTGATGGCAATGCTGTCTGCTTGAAATTTTTCCATCATTTAAGATTTTGTCTTTTATTGTTGATAAGGATTACGATCACTATAATCACAATACAAAGACTATTAATTCATTTTTATTGACATATTGAAGGGCAAAAATGTTAAATTAAGCTTTTTTGAAAATTATCTCAAATACAACAATCAAAAGGAATTGTTTTTAAAAATTAAGTAGAAAGATTTTGCATTTGTTTCAAATTATTGAAACAAATGCAAAATCTACTATTGGTGGGTTTTTATTCAAAGCCTTCTGCAAAATAAAAGATCAACTATGCTCATTACATTGGTATCAAACAATAATGATACTGACCTTTATGTCAGTACTATAATTGGATTGATCTACCGAGGCCTAAAGTGCATTTTTTATACAAAGACTAGCCACTGCAGTTTGTAGACTGCTATAATTTGCATTTAGTTTTGCTCTTGTCCAAGGAGAAAAAATGACTACACTTGGGATTCTTCTACTCTAGTGCTATTAGCTTTTTTTGTATCCTTGCAGCTTCACTCAACGAGGAAGTTGCATTGTGGTTACTGTGGCTAAAGTGTTTTCTAACTGGCAGGTTGATGGTTTAACTCAGCAACTTCGTATGTCAAAGTGACCTTGAGAAAACTAACAAATCCCCAAAATGCTTTTTGATAAATACACCAGTATGTGATTGCAGAGAAAAAGTGAAACATATAAAAAATAACCCAGAGAGTGTTTGAATACATTAATAAGCAGCACATAAAGTGGTTTGTAATCAGCTTAAAAGGCAGTAATTTAGCAAACATTTTAATGCGTTACTGTGTCTCAATACCAGTAAAAACAAAGAAAGAAATCCTAATTTTTGGGATTTTCAAAGTGTAAAAATAAGAAAAGCAGATTTTGTAAGTAGGACTCGTGACATCCAGTTTTAGGGAACACCTGCAGGTAATATTCGAACATAATTTCCCTCTGTGAAAAATTATACTATCATTAATTCAACGACAAAGGAAAGCAACAATAATAACAAACAAATGATTTATTTTAGATAATAAAAATACATGAGACAGCTTGTCTCACGCTCTTCCACATTTCAAACTTTTCAGACTCATAAGATTAAGTGGATATGAGTTGCACCAGTTGGGTCAAGGGGATCTCAACTTCCTCACGTCATTTCTTCTTCTATGCTCCGTGCCCCTCCACGGACCCCCTCTGAACACCCCGCTGCAGTGCAAGCTTTCTCCAGAGCGGCCTCTCTCCCACTTTCTTCTCCATAGACCCTGGGTCTCTGGCTGGGGCATGCTGGCACAGCTGCGCCCGGAGCTGTGCTGTCACAAGTGGTTAGAGTGACAGCCACTCACACTTCATAATGTCCCTCTCACAGGTCACCGAGCGACAAGCTGGGTCACCTCGCTCCAGCAGGCAGCCCCAGGGGAAGCAGATCACCCCCCCCCCCCACTCTACCTCTCCTTCCCCTTACCATCACTCCTACATCCCCAATCCCTCCCTCTCCTACCACCTCTCCATCAAATCATCCTCCTCTCTCCTATTGCCTAGGAAAATAAAGAGACAGGAGGGGCAGGTGGAGGGAAGAGGTGCTCCATTCTATCTTTCATGTCGAAGTCTTTCCGGGGTCAAAGCTAAGGTGGGCATGCCACTGCTAGTTCTTTTTATACAGATGATGCTGACAGTGTGGGTTAGGGTCACTATGAGATACTATAATAGTAAGTGTAAACCTCATAGGGAACATCATGATGAACTAACATTCTTAAAACTTGAGGTGATGGAAGAATGCAATGAAAATACAGCTGTCATACAAAAATGCCAGTACTGTACTGCGTGTATTAATAGCTTTGAAGAAAACAAGCAAACAACAGCTAGACAATGTACTGTTTACACACAAAAAAATTCTGTCTTTACGCACTAACAAATGACAAGTTAAGCATGTGAATTTGGGGTCAGATTAGCTAATTGAATGCAATGCCTGGGGTTGGCTTCAGCTGTGAGTGAGAGACCTCATACCTAATTCCTGTTATTCAAACAGTCACGCCCTGAGAGCAGTTAATTCACTAAAGGTGCACACACACCCACTGAACAATGTGTAGCAATTAATTTCGCTTTCCCTCCCACATCTGGCGCTCCAGTGTGACCGTGTCTCTGCTGCGCCGTGTCGCGCAGGCTAGGCCAGCCTCTGCAATTTCACACGTAAGGGACCCCAATGAAACGTGAAAAGAATATGTGGTATTGTTAAATTGGATTAAAGAGTTTAAAACAGTAGATCTGTGCGCTCCCCCCTCCTCGTTTGGAAGAAAACAAAGGAGTAAATGTGATCAAATGCTCAGTGACGAGATGTGACTCTGTAATGTGAACAGAGGATGCGTTTTCACAAAGGGGAAAATTTCATCATGAGGCCTCATCTCATGGTAAACACCTCTGATGGCACCACTGGAGTCACATCTAACAGCCGATCAGACCTCACTCACAGTGTGTAACTATCATGCAAAGTACATTCAGATTTTATTCAAATTGTTGCCTGATGCAGGGTCAGTTCAAATACCGGGACATCTGAAGTAAAAATCTACAAAAATATAAATCCTCTCAGAAAGTTTTAGACAATTTAATGGACAAAACAGAAAACTTGGTAACTCTAGTATGAGGACTTTTCTTGAAGCAGGAAATAGAAACCTATAAAATATCTTTAGGGCGCAAAATATTTTAAAAGAGTACAAGTACAAAGGCCTGTGATAGATAGGATACCTGTCCAGGGTGTAGTTGCCTCTACCTAATTGCTGGGACAGGCTTTAGCACCACATGTGAACTTAAACTGGATTAAGCAGTATAGAAAATAATTAACTGACTAATACAGGAGCCAAACGCAGTTCATAAAAATGCAGCTGTGCTCTCTCCAAGGATCTTGGGCAGATCAAGGGGGGCGATCATAAGAGGACCCTAAAGGTGCTTTTCCATTAGTACCTACGCGACACTACTCTACTCGCCCGGGAGTACTGCATTCTAGCTTGACTGCATTTCCATTACAAGTCGCGATCCTCTAATGTGGGAGGGATCCCCAGCACAATGCGACTTTCTATATGTGTTGCATGCAGTCTGCAAAATGCCACAGAAGAAGACTAATACCTTATAAAGAAGACCGACACGAAGACAGAACAACTAGTGGTAACTTTTACCTTGAGCTCTGATTATGGTTATTAGTGGGAAATAGACTCGTGGAACAAGTCAAGAGAAGTCGTAGGAGGGCAATATTAAACACTCTGGATCCCATCAGACTAATCAATGGACGCCAGCCTGTAGACGTCACGCTACTTCACACGGCCCGACACGCTAAGAACCACAATGAAGTAGGTACTAGGTAATGGAAACACTCTGTTTCTGGGTATAGTCGTGTGAGGCCGGGTAGAGTAGGTGCTAGTGGAAAAGCGTCATACTCCCAGAACCCAACACAGAGCCGAGACTACACACCACAGAAATGGCCACACAACAAGGCCCCAGGGGGCCGGGCGTAAGCAGTCTGCCAGACCCGCTAAGCACCAGCATCTCAAGTGTAACAAAAACAAAAACAAAACACCTGGTGAGCCCGACAGTCACCCATCACCCTGGGGAAGGCTAAGCCCAACTAGCAGGACCAGTCCAGACAGGTGACTGTGTGCCAGCGCCCAACCCGGTCCCCTGGTCAGCATGACAGAAAAAGCACTATTTAAAGATGTAGTCCTTTTACTGCCCACCCCTACCCCCTTTCCCCATAAGTTGTTTGTATGTTTTAAATATTTCTTAAACTGAGGGGTGATTCCATGTATAGATGCCCTTCCACTACACCCAGCATGATGTGCCCGCTTCCCACCAACCTACACGTGTGACAGAGCGAGGAAAGAGAGGGGTCCGCTAATTTAAGTCCAAAGGGAAGCAAGTTTCCCCTCCATAAGGCGAGGCCACTAGCGGCAGTAGTCACCCTTTTTCTACAGGAACCGTTAAAGACATGCCAGGAGCAGCAGCCCTAACAACCACAATATGAAGCAACCCTGGCCAAAGAGCTGCCACCAACCCCAGAAAACACACATTCAACACAATCCAAAGAGAGATGGAGGCAAAGAAAGGGACAGTCTAGATTCAGAGCCAACCATCCCAATGCCCATCGAGGTTGACCCCTAAAAAGCACGCGGCACTCAGTCTCCACAAACACCCTTTCTGCTTGTACACACCCACACTTGCAAAATAATACCAAATGAAAATCAGTGGGGATTAATGTAGTTTGAACTTCAATACAAAATACTTTGAAGACAGATTATATAATTTTACACAAGTTTAGCATCATTGACACACACCCCACATTTTCCTCCTTTACTACCATCAAAGTTTCCCCTTTGCAGTACCTGTCAGTCCTCATCTCTCCTAATAATTTTTATTATACTCTTTATGATTCACTCTCAGATGTTTTTGTTCCACTTTATCATAAAAACATTAACTGATAGTGGTTGTAATGGCATTTTATAAATATTATTTTTAATTTTTCAAATAAAAAAAAATTGCAACCTCTGTGGTATAAAAATGCAAAATGCTTAAACCATGTGGAGACGTTAGTCACTCTGTAGCATTTTTGTTAATAACGAGCCAGCATGGTAGCTGGTAACTAACTGCATCATAATGGCTCCCCTGAATGTGTTCATATAAACGAGTCATTTACTGAACAGTTTTCATAAATCTGACTTTGCCATGATGATGGGATTAGACCCATTGTAAGCACCTTGATTTGACTGACTGTGAGAAAAATCCAGCTGTAAGTTTAGGAATGTGAGGAATGTTTAGATCTGCACATATAGGGACAAAATCAGTTCAAATACTTTTATTTATTCATAGAAATTTTGAAAAAGATTAAATGAATGTTTTCAACATTCAGCTTTCAGTTAGTTCAAGCCCTAAAAAAATTAATTAAAAAAATATTTATCAGATTTTTCTGATGCACATGTGCTGGGAACCTAACATGCGGTTTTTACAGGGTTATCTGCAGTACCTAAGTGACTTTATTAAAGGGTTCACTATGAGGCCTATGGTTAACATGTGTAATAGGTGCCTTAAAATGTCTTTGTGTGTCAGAAAGGATTTATATACACATTAAAAACTATTGGCTAAATAATTTTAAGGCTCAAAGATAGCTTGTGAGCATCTCCGGGTATAACTATAGAGCAGATGATTTTAAAGCTTGTTAATGCTGAAAGACACATAAGCACAATAAGCAGGTTTTGCATGTTGATCCAATTTTCTTTTCAGGGAACACTGTTAATTATTTCAGAAAGACAATACCAAACCACATTCTTCAGCCTTTATTCTAAATTATAAAGGAAGATTTTTTTAAAGGTCACTCGGTTTTAGCTTTTGTTGTCTTTGAACTATTTTGTGAGGGATTCTGTAAATGTCTCTATTATGTTTTATATCTTGCTTTATATCACAATTTTAATATAATTAGTTTGACTCTTATAATCTATTGTTGCATTGATAATATGAATAATTCATCTTCAGACATGATTTTTCAGAGATATGGGTCATCAAACCGATAGTTCCCACCATAAATGCAGCCCTGAGCTTTTAGCACTGGTTTTCACATTCACCTCGTTTCCTCATCCCAAACACACCAACTCCCTCTTCTCTCCCCTGCCACACCACCTCTCTGTCTCTCTTCCCTCTCTGTGCCGCCGTCCCAGTCACCACGCTCTAGGGCTCTGGAGATATTTCAAACGTATCTCGGAAATCAATCTTACAGCAAACTGAAGGAAAACATCGAATGTCATTGAGCAATAAGTATGAAGCCTGTCAGAGATGAACCTGAGAGCTGGGCCTGCGGCAGGTTAAGCCTGCCAGTGTCCCAGTGAGAGGCTTCGTCAACTGGGCCTCCTGCTTCTTCACATGCACTCGCATGCACACGTGCAAACACACACTCGCATATATACACACATATCTAGCAGGAGCAATTACAATGCAGTCTTGCTGTTTTATCCCTTTTGGTTCACACCAATCACCTCGGTTAACACTTTGGAATAGAAACTAGTTTTTCATCTCAATATGTTTCTATATCTATTTGAGTTTGGGTGAAATAATATTTTATTTAGACAGAACTACAGAGAGGAAAATAATGTATTTTCAAAGGAATACAAGAAGTTTGGGGATAAGAAGCAAGAGAGATGTCTGTAGTTATGAAAATCATAAAGGTAAAGTGTCATGATAGTTTTAAGTTATTTAAGGTTTTCTTAATTTCAATGAAAATGTATATAAAACAAGTCAAAAAATGATATTACTGTCAGAACTGATCCTTCTTTTCATGTGTATTTGTTGTTGTTTTTTTACAAGCACAT
Source organism: Kiunga ballochi (assembly GCA_037177335.1). Lineage (NCBI taxonomy): Eukaryota > Metazoa > Chordata > Actinopteri > Atheriniformes > Pseudomugilidae > Kiunga > Kiunga ballochi. The sequence continues at coordinate 17,652,090 of JBAMIG010000001.1, read as the reverse complement.
GTGACATCATCAACTTGCATTTTCACTTAGAATAAAAATTTAGCTTTAAGAAACAATCAATCAAATATAACAAAATGGGATTTTCATTAAATTGCCAAACATACATTACATCAATGTTTTTCAACCCTAGCCCTCAAAGATCACTGCACAACGTCTTTTATAGGTAACCCTATTTTACCACACCTGACTCAAATGAATGGGTCATTAGCAGAGTTATAGAGAACTTAACGAGCAGGTTAATGAACCTAAATCAGGAGATTGGAAGGAACCAAAACACGCAGGAGAGTGTTCCCCGAGGACCAGGGTTGAAAAACACTGCATTACATTATGAATAAGTCGTTATACAAAATTATTCTTCATGTACCTACATGAAAATTTAAAGAATTCAAACTAATACAAATAACAAAAGTTTTGTATGACAAAGTTTGTTATATTCTGAGTAAGACAAGACAAGACAAGACAAGACAAGACAAGACAAGACAAGACAAGACAAGATAAGACAAGATAAGATAAGATAAGATAAGATAAGATAAGATAAGATAAGATAAGATAAGATAAGATAAGATAAGATAA
>JBAMIG010000001.1:17637230-17651417 GCA_037177335.1 Kiunga ballochi | reverse complement strand
AGGTAAGGTAAGGTAAGGTAAGGTAAGGTAAGGTAAGGTAAGGTAAGGTGAACTTTACTGTCCCACGAGTGGGAAATCTGTTCTGGGCCATCACACCCATGCCACAGTTGTAAGACAATACAAGATAACATAATAGACATAAAACTAGTCACAAAATGCTTAACATGACACTAAAAATACATAACTAATACAAACTAATAGGTAAATTATCAATAGATGTTGCTCCAATCCTGATCCGAATTAGTGTGTCGGATCAAATGAACAGTATTTGAAACATCTGCTTTGGTGATATGAATACAAGCAGCGCTTACAGGACACCGTATCACCAAAAGATCACTTGCTTCTAAACTGTATGTCCCCCGAAGCACATAGGTCAGGAATTATCCTTTACATCTAGGGACAGACGGGCAGCTATGGTGGGGGCTCAAATAGAAAACATGAGAGGAAGATCCATTTCAGAAGGCAGAAGGAGAGAAGGACAAGAGAATGGGAGAGACAAGGCCCAGACAGACAAGTGAAGAGAAGCAGAAATGGATGAAACAAGATGTCACCATTGATGGGTCATTACACCCAAGTAAGCATGGGACACTAGCTGGGCCCACACTAACCCCTCCTCCCTTTCTCTGTTTTAGTGCCATACACTGGCAATTACTACATTATCACTGTTCTTTACTTTCATTCTACTGTGGTTATTAAAAGAAAATCCCTATGTTTTATCGTTATGCTCCCTTAGGTGTCCATCTGCAAACACACAAAAACATCTAAACCAGGTCAGTGAAATTAGACCTTATAATGAGCCTGGATGCTGACTATCTAACAATGCTGGAACCATTAGAGCAAAAATCGGCCCAAATAAGGTGAAATCCAGTCAAGTGTTTACACTTTACATCACACACATCCTGTATTTGCCTCACAGATTCTCACTGTATCCATATTGTTGCTCATTATCACAACTCCAAGTATGCATGAAGATCAGGGAAAGTGTCCATAATGCTGCATCAAGGGGCCGGGTGTGTGAGATAAAAAAAAGCAACAATCTAGAAATCCCCAGTGTGAGATTTTAATAGTGAAGCTCAGCCATTATTTGCTTTGAAGCTCAGTCATTATGCATCCTCCTTATCACACAGCCACTGGTCATGTCCCATACATGAGTTCATAAGAACTTGAGGTGGCAGAATGTGAGCTTCTGAAACTTTGGATGCCATTATTTAAATATATGACTTGATTCCAGTGTATGAAGAAGGAATTAGTGATCTGCCAGTGATTTAGATGCACAATGCAATGCTTGTTTCTGTTGATGAACAACAGGAGCATCGATAAGCTCTGTGATGCGAATGTGGCAGTGGAAAAAGGATTTGATGGTTCTTGAGCTGCTCAGCAGCAGGGAACAGATCGGCCATCATTTAAGTAACATTGCCTGAACTGATAGACCCAGTGGACAGTAAAATGTGGGGTTTTGTGTGTGCGTCAGCTTTGGTCATTGTAATTTCTCTGCATGAGAAATAAAAAATATCTTTTAAAAAAAAAAAAAGGTTTTATTTTAATTTAATTATTTCATTTGTTATGTGCCAAAAATTAAAAATATTCTCTGTTTGATGCAATATATAAGCCATTTGTTTTGACTCACGGAACAAAACAGTGCGTTTTAACAGTATGACCAATAAAAAGTTTGTACCCAAGCGCTACCATTTCCATCCCTCGTACAAAAATGACAAAACTAATGTAATGTAATCAGCATCAGATAACAGTTTCAGGTTTTCACACATGAAGCAGCCCAGAGGGAGTGCACATCAGCTTTCATGTGTGCATCTAGACTAGTGAGTGGAACTAAAACTCTCAGCCTGCATACCAACGCGCCCTGGCTCCACTGGGACACACATAAGTGACAATAACAACCAAATTAACTGTGCACATGCAGGCATCAGCTTACTGAGCTGATGCTGGCTAGTTGTGGGCTCAGTCAGCAGCCTCGGGTCCACTCTGGTCCACTGATTCTACGACTACCAGAAACCATCATGCGCAGTAGCAGGGATTGTGTGCTGTGAAATTAGACTGAGGTGTGAAGGTGGAAAAACCAAATAAGCATGAGGCCGAGACACGGTATCACACTTTGTCGCCTCTCTCGTTCCCAGGATTCAACACTGTCAGACTTGATAAAAAAAAAGATAATTGTACACGATCTAAAATCGCTTGATTTCATTATTCTGAGTAATGTTCCGTATTCCCCTCTATTTTGTTGAAAATGCGATGACTTTATCCCCAACTTCCATCACTAAGCCATGCAAATACTCTCAAAAGAGAAAAACTCTATTTCTAAAAAGAATCTCGGAAACTTGTGCTCCAACTTTTCAAGGCTTCAAAGGGAGAGAGTAAAAAGTAATGAATTAATAAACAGCCTCCAGCAGTTCTTCTGCAGGATGCATCGTTTTAACTTCCACATAAGTGGATTTTTCTTTGTCACTTTCCGTCATTTTTACATTTACTTTGACAAATTGTGGCTTAAGATCACTTGACTATATCCTCTGATATTTTGTATGCCCATCTGAAATCCTCTTTTGACCCTCAACATGCTGCTGCCTTCATGCTGGCAGCTCTAATAGCATCATATCCACAGAGACCAAGCGAACACTGCTTCTACACGAACACACGCACATACCCAAACACACCTCGCCAACCTCTCCACTGAGACTTAGATATAGCCTTTCTGCAGCATCCCTGCAACACTGATAACTGAATTCTCTCTTCTCATCCCTCATGTGTAATCCTCAAAGGTCATAAATGCATTAATGCACAGGCATGCACACACGCAGAGGTGTCACAGAGGTGTTATAAAGAACAAAATAAGACATACTATGAATAGCAAGCAATACACTGACATGTCTTCCTATTACCTGGACCTTTGGGGTCTTGGTTGTCATGGTGGCGTCTGAAGGTGGAGCCTCCAATTTTAGTATCATTGACACACACACTTACATACACTCAGAGTGGCTGAAATAGTCAACACATAGGCTGGCAGAGTGCTGGTCTCCAGCACTCTCACCACACCAGGCCTAGTTATACTCTGTCTGTGTGAGGTACACTGATTACTGATATTACACACACACACAAACACACACGCACTACCTTCACTGTAGGGTATGTGTAAACCCACCATGCAGAAGCAGGTCGCTGCATTAAACACAAGCATATGCTAGCAAGGAGTCTTACTATGATCTTGCACACAGCACTCCACTAGACTGGGCTTCAACACGCTACAATAGTCTATTTCACTGAATTACAATGGGCAGGCTAAAGCTAGCTGATATGCTGCCACACATACAGTGTAACAAGTGCAGGGCCTTGCTAGCATGTTTGCTTAGCTAGGCTAAAGCAAATCAAGGCCTCCTGCAGTCATTGGTGTGAGAGCCCATTTTCACAGTTCACACCCGACCTGCTAATGGCTGATCATTCATTCACGCTCTCTGTTGATTGCACAGGCAGGGGGTTGGCCAATCGTACAGTTCGCTAATGTACCGTACATAGTGAGGATAATCGGTGAGAGCAATAAGCATGCTAATGTTCTGTTGGCCATGAAAACAGAGGTCTGGTAATCTCTTGATTTTTTAGAGCATGATCACTGAGTGAGTTGCGTTTGATTGAGAGATGCAGGTAGATATAGTAATGGACATACATATATGCATCCGAATATAAACCTTACACTCACCATAAATGCATCAATGTCTCGGCTTTTACTGACTTTATTCGTATATTTAATCATGTATAGTCCAAATTCATCCTCTTTGAGTGCTTGATTCACTGTTTTAATTTATAATAGGGAAATAATAGAAACAGCTTTAAGCTGCCTTTTTTTTATTTCTTAATGTTCTTTAAAAACACCCAATCAGTGGCAGTTTTGGTTGTTGGCACATTATACTTTTCAGGATATCCTTTCAGTCATTTTCCTTTAAACAAAACTGCCAAAAAATAAATGTGTAAATAAATTAAGTACAAGTCTAATAAAATTAAGTAATGCCAGTTTAACAAAGCCTGATTTTTATAGTGAATCGAAAGAAATAAAGATGATTCATGCCAGTAGAAATCAGCTTAAAGATGACCAACTCATGCTAGATGACTAATATTTAGGGAAAACTAATCAACTACTATTTAAGGGCTAAGTGAGGCAAGGCAAGTTTATTTGTAAAAGACATCCCATGCAGAAGACTATTCAAAGTGATTTACATAAAAATTTTTTATATAATATTACAATATTAGAGATGGTGGGAGAAAGCATAAAAGGAAGCAACAAATAGCAAAAATCACAATAAAATAATTAATTAAATGACAAAGTGAAAAGCTACTCTGCAGATTTCATAAACAAGTAAAATGGTTTTAACCTGCATCTAGAAGTATCCATATTAGGTGAAGTTTAACCTCCACTGGCAGTTTGTTCCACTTGTTGGTACTATCGTTATTAATTTGCTGACTGGCAAAGAGATGGAAATAACTATGGAAATGAAAATATATTGAATGTATCCTTTCCTTATCTTTATTTGAACCCCAAATCAACATTTTACATGCATGTTCAGTTAACGGATACTTTTAAGAGATTAAATAAATTCACGTTAATCTGACACCAAATTACAACAATAATCTTAATTCATTATATCTCATATATTTGATTTTTTTCAACTGCATCAGTGTATTTACAGCTTTTCTGTTAGAGGTTATGTCCAATGCTCATACATAAGTGTGCTTGCAAAGAGATTTTTCTAAACCCACCCTATATTCCTAAAGTTTAATTAACTTCTTCATAAACACCCATTAAAATAACCTAAGCTCTAACATAGCTATGAGAGTGACAAATGAATGCTACAAGTAAAGCTGATTATGTTCATAATTACTTAACAGAAGAGGAAGGGGGACTTAGTCAAAATGCAGAAGAACTAATCAATGAAAACCTTTACATGTTAAGGCAGCATGCCTCCAGCGTGACATAGATATTAAAAGCAACAGCACATTTCACTTCCTATCATTAATTCAAGTACATAAACATAAAAAGTGCACACATTATCCTCCGTTCTGTTTGTATTTAGAAATTCTAATTGACACTAAGCATGTATCCGTTTAGCATTTTCTGTGTCAGCAAAGAGCTGTGAGGCATGCTGATGTGAAACATGTTGCACATGCCTCCCTCACAGGTTTTTCACAGTGCATTAAGAAAACCTTGTAGAATTAGTCTGTGAGATCATACCGTATTTTCTGTGCCACTAAACAGCCTTACCCCGTGGATGAGCAGGACTCTTCTACTCTGTCCGTACGGATTTTCCAGCTCATCCTAGAGAGTCCAATCCTACCAAACATGACAAACTTTCTCAACTAGATTGGATTTTAGCACGAGAGAGAGAGAGCGTGCTGCTACGGCCTCTGAATAACATGTTCTCCAGGCTAAAAAGAGAGTGATAGAGTTAGCGCCAAGGAAGCATAAATAATGTTCTTAATTGGGCCTTTCCATACAATGGCGACTGATAGTCCACTCATGGCCAGCCATGGCTCCAGGGCCATTGTCGTGCACTGCTACTGACGCATGTCCTGTGCTTGTCTGATCTCATACGGTTACTGGTCTTCTCTTTCAAGAATCTGTCATACAGCCCTCAGCTGTGGACAGAAAAAATCAACAGTAGCATACTGTATTCTCCATTCATCACAAGTCGGTTTACCATTTCACCATTTCAATGCCTTTATCTCCACTACTGGATGAGGAAATGAGTCATAACATGCCTCCTCTGTGTCCTGTCTGATTAAACCTTTGTCAAATAGAAGATTTACTTAACTTTCAGAAGCTTCTTTCCCCAAAAGGTTTCCCTTACACTCTCCTCTTCCACCCTCTGACCCATGTTTAGTGACATCAAATGAGCAACAAGGTGTAAATCTGCTGCTCATAAGGATCCACAGTTATGTCAGATGTGATGCAAGAATCACACCAGGTTCAAGAGGAAAAATAGCTTATTGTATTTATTTGTACTCAGATAGTGGGTTGTTCTTTTATATTTCCACTGCTGTAATATATAAAGTTTGTTTCTGTTTTTTAACTTTCATCTCAATCAGTATTGCTTGAATTTATTTAAGTAGTTTCCTCCTAGCCTATCATATGCCATCTCTTCCCTTGTTTTCCTGCTCTGATCTCAATTATGTACCCCAAATTGTTTACATGAGAAATACACTAATAGTAATCAATCGAAAATGAATCAGTTGGATTACGTAAATCTGGAAAACAGTAGGTGAGATGTTTAGATTTTCAGTTTTTTCTCTAGATAGTTACACATATAATATACTATGTAAAAATAATTAACATTTAATTTGATATTGAAACATGCAAATGCAGGGCAGAAAGCTAAACACAAAATAGATGTGGAGGGCTTTCTTCCAGAAATGTCTTATCAGCAGGGGGCAGTAGTGCACCACTATCCCAGTCTCTCAGAGCAGATTAACTTCCTCTCAAACCAGAGCTAAGATTTTTAGAGGCTACTCTTATCTTATATACCGTGTAGATATGATTCTTTTATTCTTTTTTTAAAGTGATTAAAAATATCAAGATATCAAGTAAAATCACTTGAAATGTATTTTTTTAATAGTATCAGTTAAAATAATTGTTTTAATACTTGTAATCCTTGGAGCTTAAACACGTGTAAAATCAGTAATTTATGAACAACTGCTGAAGGAAAAAGCTTTTTTTAACATTATTATGAAGTTTAACATAATGAAGGTTGGAGTAAGCGGCTGAGAGATTGGGCGCATGGGTAAATACTGACATTATTTTGTAATTGCCTAATTTAATAACCTTTTTATATTTCACCTGAATGAATTTAGATTTTTCATGACATCCATGGGCTAATTTTATATTCACTTTGTTTTTAATTAGAATGCATGTGCATAAAGCTTACTCTTTTATTTTGTGGAACTATAGAATTGAGTTAACATTAAATAAATTGAATTAATAGATAACAAACACTAAGGACCACTGACTTTAAAACAATCCCTTAATACTCAAGTATATAAAAAAGCATGTAATTACATGTGCACAGAAATCAGTACGCTGAAATGCACTTTTTTTCTTGGCTGCTGATATCAGAAACTCTGGGTGGCAGATTAGTGCCCTACACAGGGAGAGACTGACACACTTTCTCTGTGTTTCCACCCTCAGGCAAAGAGCTAATTAAGGAAGGACTCTGGTTTTATTTACTGTCAGCTCCTGGCCCCTGGGTGTGTGTGTGCATGTCAGAGTATGTGTGTGGGGCGGACTGAATTTTTGCCCTATCTGAGACCGTTTTCAGTCACACCAGTTTAGCTGGGCCTTACCATTTTGCCCACATTCAGCCAGCGGCACTATGATATAGTGGTAATGCTGACTGTTATCCATTAGCTAAAGCCTTTCTTGGAAGAGTATCTCCACAGCAATGCACCGAGGTGCTGGGCACGGCAGCTAGCGCTGCAGGGTGGAGTGTAATTGCTGTGCCCTCAATATGATACACAGATATTAAAGATGTGAGGTGGAGATCCTCCATGCTTAAGATTCGAGCAATGAAATCATTCAATCCTAATTCGCTGATTATATAGTACAATATTACAAATCTTTTCTCAATGTTTAAAATGTTGCCAGTGATTTTGTAATCCCGACATGTTGTTTTTCATAACTAAACATGGTGAGGTCAACTTTTTAGCCTAACAGTCTCACTATTATTAAGTGAATCTCAACATTTTGAGTGAACCTCTTGAATCATAGTTATGTTTCACATTCAGTCATCATGGCTAGATGTTTTAAATGACTGGTATATTTAAAATAATTGCTATTTTTTTAACTGATCTGTTTCTAACTTATTCAAAGCGTTCAGCCTATTAAAATAACTTTATGTTATCCCGAGTGTATCCCGTTTTCGATTCAGACTGAAAAATTATTGATTCATTTCAGGTTAAAAGAACACAACTATACCCAGCAGCACTGAATTGCAACATAAGGTTGCAGGAATATGACAAACCTGGTAGAACTCACTCATCCAGTAGTAAAAGCTAAATTAAATTGATGTCTTGGCACGCATGTTTTGCTTAATGCTACTTTACACACATTGTTTAAACATCACATCTTACAGGAGTTTTAAAACCATAAGGTTGCTTATAGGATCATCTGCTGAAGGACTTGGGTTTAGTTCCTCTGTACTGAATTTAAAAACTTTGTTCAGAAAAACTCTAACCTTCTAGGTATTATGCATTTTGTTTTTTTCTCAAAATTATTCCCCGGAGAGTTGAACAACAAAAGCTCCACTAGATGGATATCGTTGCAAAGAATGCAGTACAAACATTCAGTCTTTTATTATTCAAATATCAGCTTAGCCCCTAAAACCTGACTGAAATAGAAGCTTTTATGATAAATACACACTTGTATGTTGACACTGGATGGTCATTTGTAGTTAAACTGACAGTGGACATCCTCCCAACATCAGCTGATGTTGATCAAACAACCTGCAGTTCCCCACCGGCCCCAAGCTGATTCTAACATCGCCACAGCAGGACTCTTTACAGGGTTCCGCTGAAGCTCCATTTGTTGGTGACAGGGCTGCTGCAAAGGTGACACACCACAGTGACAGGGCCAGCCTTTCCTCACAAACACACACACACTTTCCAGTATAGTTCCCAACCCAGAGGTGGTGTCCCTAAGGGCCCTGTACCTCCCACTTGCCAGTCAATAAAACTGCAGGCAGCCACACACACAGCAGCAGCGGCAACATTGACAACCTGGAAATGTTAAGGACATTAGGACATAGAGGGAAAGTAAAAGAAAGGAAGTGATGCATGGGTGGAGGAGAGTGGTATCTGAACAGTGAGCAGAGCCAAGAGAACTCTCATTATGTGCTGTCGTGTCTGACAGTCACAGTGCTGTAGCTGTTATGGGGAGTTGATGACCCAAGTGACCCGGAAAGCGAGGCGTAGCCCACACAGCTGTGGTCACTGTGGTGATCTCACACAGTGCAATTAATGCACACAATCAGAGGTGTCTGAGTGTGTGTGCGCGTGTATGAACACACATGCCGGGGTTTGCCTGCTTATTACAACCAAACAGTGAGTTACTATCTGACAACAGAGAGCTCTGGGTAATTTCCCATCATGCCTCATCAGGAACAGTGGGGGGCCAAGAGCCTCACCGCATCAGCTCACTCTCGGACCTGGGTGGAAAATTACCATCATTAAACAGCGATGTGCAAGAGAGAGAAAGAGTGAGCCAAAAAAAAGAAGAGAGTCCATAAATGAGAATGGGATAGACAGAGAGGAAGGAAAGACAAGCTGTCATATATAGAGTCTCTAATAATAATAATAAAAAAACAAACAAAGGGGTCGTGATGTGACAAAATTTTGCCACAGTAAAAGAAAAAAATCTGACACAGTGTTCATCAAAGCAAACTGTCCGTCTCAGTATTATGTAAATATATTATTATAAAGCAGGTTCCATTTGATTGAAACAGAACAGACCAACATCAGTTTTTATTACCCTTTGTCTTATCTGCACTTCTTATTAGCCAGTGTCTACAACTGCACCAGACTGAACAGTGACCGTATTGATCCGGGAAGCCCTCTGAGAACTAATGTAATCAGTAATGCAATCAGTTGCTGTGCAAGCTGAGAAGCAGGTGATGAGGTGTGACATTAGCAGTAAGACAGGTGGGAGGATAGCCAGGAATCAGGCACTGGAGATCAAAACACAAACATTCAAACACACACACACACACACAAATTATTTAGATGATTATTTTTTCACTGCCATGATTATCATGAATTAATTTGGCCATTATTACCGCCCAAAGAGAAGCTGTATCATGCAAATGGAAGTCATAAGGGATACAATGGAAAACGTAATCAGAATAAAAAAATATGGGATTTTTTTCTCCCCCTGTTTGTGGAGGTTAAACAGAGTGAAAGCACTGCTTGAAGCTAACACATAGATTTACCCACTTGTCAAATATGAGCCCATGTCTGAAAAGTGAAGAACACACGGTATGATAGATGAAGGATCTGCAGCAAAGCTCTGAGCTGAATACACGATGTCTCATCTCAAGCCTGCTTAATGCAACAATCACATGTTAATGTATGAATATGATCTCTGAGCCCATATTTAAAAACTGTGGTTGTGCTTAAAACACATCTGTACAATCACAACTATATTGCTGTGTGTTCACTTCTGGTTGTTCTTAGGGGTACCCAAGGATTCCTGACAGTCTGCTGTTTTGCAGCTCCCCAACCACACTGACAGCTCTACTAAGCCCATGGCCCCTTTTAACTCCTTCTGTCCATCCCATCTATTTTTTTTCAGCCAACGGTGAAAGTGTTTACCTTCCCATCCATTGCCATGCACTTCAGTGTCACTGCACAAATCTCTTTAGCTCAACACCTTGACTTTTATCAGTTTATCTGTTTTTTTGTTTGTTTGAGTTTTTCATCCCTTCCTTTAGTTATCTTGTAAAAATGGCCAAAATATGCAACCTTGATCACTTTACTTCATGTTCACCTGGCTTCTTTGCTGGCTAAAGATGAGAGAAAGGGTGAGATGAAATAAAAACAGCAACAAAAAACAAATGAGATGGAAAATGAAAAGAAAGGTAAAAAAGAAAAACCCTAGAGAAGGGACGGACATATGCAGAACGGAATATATGTTTTGTTGAGTACTTTGCCAAGCATCTCCCCCATCCTCCCATCCTTTCTATAATACATACTGTATCTTCGCTACAAGTTCACACAAACAAACACACACACACTCCCTATGCAAAGGCCTACACAGATGCGCTCTTGGAGAGGAGGAGGAGGAGAGTCTGTGTCTTTGCATGGATGACCCAGTTGGGCTTGTGCCAGTTCTGCAAGAGCCTGGAGCCAAAGTATAGACCTGGAGACACACACACACACACACACACCATCTGGTCCCGTGCCTTTTAATAACTAAAACAAGGCACAAGATGTAGGCAGCATGGTGCATGGTTTGCCATCAGCCTGGCAGCGAGAGAGCAGTAAGTAACAATAGCCCTGAGAACAGTAAATATACAAAGCATTACAGGTGCAGACAGAAACACACAGCAGTGGATGAGACCTTTGTTTTCAGAAAAATGGAGGATTTTTCGAAAGAGCGAATAATATTTTTTGAGTTTCCACACAGGATGTTATTTAAAAAAGAAAATGCAGTCCCAGTTTCTCACCATACTGAGCATAAAAAAAATCTTTCTCTTCTCTGGATCTCTGCCTCTCTTTTCTTACTCTGTCTTTCTCCCCTGCTGCGTACAGGAGTCTGTCTGACTTTTGATCCTGACATCTGCGTCTTGCAGGAATGTCTGTGTGCTCTCTCTGCCCTCTGATGTAGCTCCAGGAACTAATGGAATGTGAAAGAGACAGACGGGCTTCTCGTCTGAAAAACACTGCCCTCTCTCCGTACACGTGTGCATATATGTGTGTATTTGCATTTTGTGTGTATGTGTAAGAGTGTACTCTTGTTCTTACAATATCTACCGTCTGCTCCAATCCCAATTTTGCAGCACCTCTTAAAATAAAAAGAAAAGAACTGAAAAGAGGCGAGGGAGGAAAGCAGATGATAAATGAGCTGAACACTTTGTGTTTTTGCACATGGCAAAATGGCATTGGATTGGCCAACCTTTGAGCTGTGGTGTATGGGTTAATTCCACTACTCTTTCGCTTTCTCTCTCCTTTCTGCAGGGAGAGTCTGAAGGTCTAAAAGGGTGTTTACAATTCACTAATCTGACTTCAAAACCAGCTTAACTCTGGGAGACATCAAAGGTGCGCGTGATGGCCCCACTGATCCCAGTAAGAGGGGGATGTATGATAGACTGGAAACATAGTGAGAGGGGTGGGGTGGGATTGGGGGGGGGGGGAAACAAGAGGAAACTAGATATTTTTTAGATCTTGTGATTATTGCCTCACTTGCTTATAAAAGCAAGTTCCAGACTTATAATCAGGCGAAATATATACTAGAAGCACTTTAAGAGCCTGGTTTGGTCAGCCTTTAACTTAAAACCTTCAATAAAATAATAAATTTAAATGAAATTTAATCAGATTTCCAAGATCTTTTAAAACATCTATTTAAATTACATTTGTAAAATCTATCCCAATAATGATGCGTCTATCTCAGCTTTATCAAAATCAAAATAACTCATACTTCATAACAAACACTGTTAGTATATCTGTCCCTGCTTTTCATAAACATATTCATTATGAATTTGTAGCTGGATTTTCAAATGCACATCCAGAATGTGGACAGCGGAGTCTTTGTCCTGGTGAGGTTAACTAATGATGAAGAGCTCATTTAAACACGACTTGCATGAATATCTGCATAGGAGGAAATACAGGCAAGGTAAAATTAGCCAGTAATAAATGAATAGTGTGGAAGTACATCTGGCATTAATTGTCATCCAAAGGATACGGTTCATTAAATTACCATTAAAGAGTTTGACAAAGTATTTTCGGTGTTCAGTGAGGTATGCTGGCTTTGTGAGGTGAAATGTATAAATAACTGTATTAACTGCAGCTGTGTTTCTAAGACCTATTAATATCAGATAGGAAGCAGAAGTCTATTCTGCAGGGACATTATCAAGAGATTCACACAATTAACAGATGTATTTTTCCTCCTCCTTGAACACAGAAATAATGCAAATTATAATAAATTGTCATGCAATGAATAGTGAGTCCCAAAAATGTGGACAGTACAATTTGATGGAAATGAGCTAATCAGGGTTCTTTTATTTATTCAGTGCATGTGATGAATGCATCTCAATGCAAAGTTCTTTTGTGATTTCAAGTTTGTCCCACATTTCCATTGAGCTATCAAGGACGGACATGCGAGACCGCCTCAAGCAAACATCTGCTCACAAATGTACACATATGTATAAACACACATAGGCAGACGTCCATGCCCACCCTGGACCCGTTGGAACACAAGATAATGTAAATCATAAAAAAGAAAGAAAAAAATGAGCAAAACATGAAGAAAATACAGATGAGCATACACAGTAAGCTTACTTTTGATTAGAGGAAAGAAAGAGAATGTGTGTTTGAGTGTGTCTTAAAGAGGAAGGCAGAGCAACATAAGACAGAAAGACTCGAGTGGACAGACACTGATTCCCCCAGGTGCATGTTGGGTAAGTCTTCAATAATCTGGAGTGACAAGGAACAGAAGGAGCCGATTTCTCCTCATGTCATATCCTCTTTCTCTTCTCGCTTCCTGCTTCTTGTCAACAGGACTTTAAACTGGTGTTTGTTAAATTGGATGTCAGGTTCAAGAGAGGACTTTGTTGCATGTGTGTTACCCTACACATGCATAGATGTGTGTTCAACGCACTTATTTTAACGTGGTGGCTGGTGGCCTGTTTTCCTCTGATTTTAAATTGCCTATAGGTCAGGATGTGTAAATCTACAAAAATGTATTCACATAAAAAATCTGTAAGTAAAGTTGTTATATGAAATTTCATCCATGCAGCTTAAACATAGAGACCTCCATTGCACTGATTCGCAACCACAGAATCCTCACTGTACTGGGCGGAAAAGCCTTGGAGCCTTGGCCGTTCAGCCTTGTCACTGTAGCAGGTCTATCCTGCCTTTCCAGGAAGCCTCAGATGAGTCGGAAACCCCTGAAGATCCCTGTTAATCACTCATCCTTAAACAATCACTTTTAAATGGCCTTAGAGAGACAGAAAAGCCACACAGTCAAACAAGACCCCCAGGCCAACCAATTTAAATCCATTGAGGATTTTTTTCCAATACACCCAAGAGATAAGTGCGTACTCATATCTGTTCATGTGCCGAACATAATCGAACAACCAGTTATTCCATAGAAAAAGTAAAGGTTATTTGCTGTCTAGTCTGTGCATGTTATCGTTCCGATTAGTGTGTGTGATTTTGTTTTGACTCTTACTGTTACATTCGTAGAAACATCTGACCTTTGACTGGAAAAATAGAAGATCACATCACTGTCACTGTCAGAGGATGCTTTTTTTTAAATACTTGCATAAAAAATGTCAATAGGATGAAAAAACTTTCAATTAGAACAAAATAATAAAACCGAACTGAGTAATTCGATGAGTAAACTGTAACACACACACACACACATACACACACACAAAAATAAAAGTTCCTATTTTTCTTTGCAATTGCTGCAACACAGTGGAT
>JBAMIG010000001.1:17609043-17637130 GCA_037177335.1 Kiunga ballochi | reverse complement strand
AAACTTTCAATTAGAACAAAATAATAAAACCGAACTGAGTAATTCGATGAGTAAACTGTAACACACACACACACACACACACACATACACACACACAAAAATAAAAGTTCCTATTTTTCTTTGCAATTGCTGCAACACAGTGGATCTTGCAGGGAAGCATGAAATAATATATGGTAAATGATGCAAACTCATTGGCGTTTTCTGCTTTTTTTCTCTCTATTCAGTCCTCTTTACTGAGATTCAGCCCCACTGACAAAATTTACAGCTCTCAGCTCCTGTAACAGAAAAGATTCAATGTTTTATTTTTTAAATATACAGCAAGAGGATAGTGTGATTCTTTAAACTGTTTTACATTCAGTCATTCCATTGAAAAATGTATCAAATATAGATTTCTTTTAATCATGTGTCGGTGTTATACTGTGCGTGTCAATGACAGCGAATGTCCATAATTTATAAAGCTAATTATGTTTTCACGTTGGGTCTGATGACAGCTGTAGGAGAAATCCATTGGACTATTAAAAGCCTTTGGACAAATAAACAAAGGAGTTTACATACAATCCCAAACACACACACCAGATGGCCACTCCTCCTTCACCCCTTACATTAGGGTCCCTGTGGCAACAGGTCAAAACAGGTCCCACCTGAACGGGGCATCTCTGGTTCACAGGTGAGCCCTCTCTCTCTTTCCCTTTTTTCCTTTCATTCTGTTTTTTTCTGCTTTTAAATATAGTCTCTTCTTGTATCTCTGTGTTTGACAGTAAATGAGAGTGGGTCAACATGTGCTGGGTTACTTCTGCAGGACAGATGGGTTTCATTGGAGATGAGATTCAGTGGATGACCCACATGATGAGACCACAATGCAGTCAAGGTTACCTTTTTCTACCCTATTCACAATAAAGTGAGCGCATAGCGGTGCACATAAATGCAAACATGCTCTTATAAAACCTCAAATTTATATTTTGCTTAATTACTGTAAAGTCGAAGCTGACTGGCCTTTTTCCATCATCTGCAAGGCGGCATCACAGTTGTGTTTTTGCCTCCTGAGACCTCTAGGTGGCAGTATTGCCATTCCTACATAGCCTCCCAAACTGGGTTCTCTTCGCTCCAGCTTTGACAACTTTAAATGAAAAATCAAATCTCTAAATTCACAGAAAAATACTGTCTTCTGCTGAGAGATGATCATCAACCTCACTTGCTTTTTAGGATAATAACTAATATTGTAATTCAACATGAACATTACATGTAGATTTTGCCACAAGCCCATTGTGGGAGTATTTGATCCTACAGAATGCTAAATTTGTTATAGTATTTTTACATGTTTATCGAAAAAATTAGATTTACCACAACTTTTGCAGTTTAATGTTGTTTGAAACTTTCAGTTGAGTCTAATTAATGTCCAACATTAAAAATAACCAGAAAAGATTTTTAAGAAAAAACAAGTTACATCAGGTGACAGAGATATTACTACAATGTTAATATTTTAAAAAAATAACATTATTGTATCAATAAAAAAACTTATGTCAGGGGGTTAATGTGACATGGATAAATGTAATGTGATTTTAGATTAATGGGAACTTTGCGTGTAGAACTATGCTTCCTCAAACAGAGTATGAGCAAAAGAGAAAAGCCACTATCTGTACAAGTTAGAAAAAGTCTTATAATTGTATCCTGGGAAAAGGAGATGTAGTGATGGAAACACTGCTACTGGGACTTGGCACCTTTTGGACTCATGTCCCACCACATAAAACATAATAACTGACTGCCCCTTTCTACATCTAACCAGGCACACAGCTTACATTTATCATCAATTGAGAAACTGTATTTAAATGTGTCGCCAACTCACCACTTTACACAGATATGAATTTCTCAGCTGTGTATCAGTTTTCCTACCTGGCCTGAGGATGCTGTGATTTCCTGCATCAGTTGACACAAGTCCTTAACACACAGTGGTGTTATTCTCTGCAAAGGTGTATCTTCATGTTGACAGGCCTAAAAAACAAACCCATGGTGTACAGTAGTATAGATCAAATAATTGGCCTTAGTCACATTCGATACAGTAGCTGGAATATTTATACACAGAGATTACCTTCTTGTACCTGCTCTTTTCTCCCCTTCCTTGGTTGCAGGACCATGGGTGCACCTGAACTCCCCAGCCGAGTGCTGGTCTGACAGCTTACATTGCCCTATGTCACAGTGCACACTGATTGTCTTATCTGCCCATTTATCACAGTTGAATTGGAACCAGCCTTGCCTGAAACCTGTGTTCAGACTTTGTTCGGGTGACTTGGGATGCATGATGCTGAAATTGTTGAGCTTATAGAAATGAGGGATCCTTTGCAAATGCATTCAAGGTTGTTTTAACTTGCTGAGATACTTAATGCATCTTCTGACTGGTTTGAAATTAGAATGACAATTGGCCTGCCACAAAGGAGTATTGAGGGCACTGACACAGATATTAGCCTGCGTGCACGACATCTTGTTCACATGTAATGTCAGCACACTGACCCAAAACCTTCTACCTTCTAACAAGTGTACAGTTCTCAAGCTTCAAGATGTCTAAAATAGTATCTCACACAAACTTGAAAAAAATGCATCAGTGTGCAAGATGAAGCTGACGGCACAAGGCTGTCCACACAAGCTGTTTGCACACAAAGCAGCACTGATGTCTTCTGTCAGCCCTCATTTTGGTAAACACTGATGTCTGTGTAAGGAAGCGGAGTGACAGTGCATGATTGAGGTACTTAAATGCAGACACTCACCCACTGTCCTCTCCCTGGATCTCTTGTGGATACTGAATGTTGTATCTTGACAATATATGCATGAGCCTTCTTTCATCTCGCAACACTTGTTTTTGGTCTTGCTAAATTGACGAAGTGCACCTTATCTAAGCTTCATGTTAATTGCAAAGCGCTTCCAGCGCATCTTATTAATCATTAAATAATCATATCATTATCCCAACTTACTCTTGAAGTAGGGATGAAGGGCAAACTTTGATTCTGTCATGCAGAAGCTGGCTTCACATCAACTTCGTCACCTTTTTGAAGACTTTCCTTCATGAACGGTTCTACTAAAACAAGATCTGTAAAAGATAAACATTAAATATGCATCCAAATCTTCTGCTTGGGCAAGTGGACTGAATTTGTATAAATGGCTAATGTGTTGCTGTGACAGAAAGGAACTAGATTGATCACTCATCACAATATCTGCTCCAATTGGCCATTAACACCTGTAGGGATCAACCATGGATCCCAATCACACACCAGGATTAAATTGGGAGTGAGGAAGTATGACTGTATGTGTGTGCGAGAAGTACGTGAAAAGTTCTCACATCAGACCACAATGTTCAGCTAAAGGCTGCAATAGCTGATAGAAGACAATGCAGGTAAATAGGTTCAGGTGTTATGGTAGAAATATGGTGTACAAAACATCAATGTCTCACCAGGGATACTGTCCTCTGTACTTATCACACTCACTAACCACATTGGGCAATAATTCAGATGATAAAAACATTACACTTTACCCAAATAGAGGAAAAACATATCTTTGACAATATTAGACATGGATTTCAAAGTGTGTCTGCACTGTCAAGTGGCCCCTATTTAGATAGCCTGTCCAAGAGTAAGGAAAAAAAATAACACATCCAAATTTGCAAGCAAGTCAAGAAGCTCTCTACACCCACAGCTGCAGGGATGTTGTCAAGAGAAGAAAATTTAATAAACCTGTCCATGACACCTGCACATGTTTTCTTCCTCTCTGTGTCTCCTGGTGTTTTCTCTCTATCTCACACACCTGCCTAAGTGAAGGATTTACTTGTATTACACATAGAACATTGAACATGCCAATCACTGAACAGTGCAGCTGTCCGTGTGTTGTCTGGAAGCTGCATGCATTCCTTTAGAAATGAACCGTGCACCTAAAATACTCTCAAACACGCAGATTGAATGGTGACACGGGGACAAATGGCATGACAAGCTGTTCTGTCACTTGAATGTCAAAATTACTTAGATAGTTTTTCATTAACATAAAAGAATGACTAAGGCCTTAGCCTTTTCAAAACCTCATGCCTGATGATTCATTGTTCAGTGCAACTGATTGGGAAGCAGCTCTGCGACACACGCCCTCACTGAACGTAAATTCAAAGATTAAAATTTGATTAAAGTAGCCTAAACAAAATAGCTGCTGTTTTAATTCCATTTCTGAACAAAGTTCAATAGTTGTAAATAATAAAAACTACTTAAAAGTCAGAAAAAGCCCAGCCCATTTAAATGCAGAGTACTTGGAGAATATTACTGTTCTTATGGAAATACCAGAGATGCTGGTGTTGACATAAAGTCTGTTTACTCTACTGTGTCCCCTCTGTAAAGATTCTGTCCACAGAGACCTCATACAGGGTGAGGGGACCCCTATTCATCTCCTCCCAAATGGGATAGCATCCTCCAAGGGAGAGGGGGTGACACAGTCACTGCCAAGGCAATAGGGAAGTCCTTCTGCTTATAATAGCAGTCGACGGGGGGAACAACCTCAGCAGGCACCAGGCCAGACAACTGTCAATCAAAGTATCTCTCCTCTTTTCCCACTTTTGGTTGCTGTTGCTGCTCCTTGCTACATCTCTGTCTTTTATTTTGAACTTCCCTCAGTCACATACTGTATGCTCACTGGGATCTTGAGAATAAGCCTAATGTTCTGATAAGGATGTTTTAAGAGATCCAAAGACAAGGAAACATTACAGGTGTACCAATGTGAAAATATAAGAGCTTTAACTAGTCAAATTATTGCAAATCAGTGTGGAAAACATTCTGCTCAACCATTTCTCATCTCTTCTATTAGTACAATTGATAACTAATTGATAACATTTACGTCTTTAACAATTAGCACAGAGATAATTACATGATTGTGCAATGCCATGAAACATTGATATGAGCTTAAAGTGTATTTCCCCTTTCGATTAGTTTAATTAGCAACTTTTATTAAACCATCAATGTTAAAAACAAAAGGAAAGAAATGAAGATCTTCACAAAAGGATGACAGTGCTTCATGACTTCTGCTCTAAACATTGAGGTGGGGAAAGTGCTCAGCTGATGCATTGTAGGCAGTACAGGTCATTCCCGATCCTGTTTGAGACAGAAATTTAGAAAAATTGGCAGCAACTGCATCACATGTACCTGAAAGCAAGTAATACTTTAAAATATGACGTACCAATTCACAACTTTCTTTTATGACCCAGAATTACTTTATTTCAACTCAAAAAGCTGCTGTATTGTACCTTGTACTGCTTAGTAGCAGCAGAAACAAATCCCTTTTTCTGTGCTGCTCTACAGTAAAGAAACGATGATCTTCTCAACATAAGTGGACTAAATAATGCTTAAACTGGATGCAGAACACAGACTCTTCTGAGTTCTTTGAGATTTTCATCTCGCTTGAAGTGATTTTTAAATGTCTTGGTGGTGGATTGAATCATTGAAGGGCAACAAAACAATAGGCCTGCATCCAAATATGTTACGATGTATCATTTGCCTGTTATACATCATGAAACTTCCAGAAGCTTTACGAGCATGTTGTGGTTCTGCAACTATTTTTTTTAACAAATGAATCTGCCCGCAAAAATAGAGCTGAGCAGGTGTGTTAGGTCTTTTCTGGACAGAAATGTATAAAAGATGTACTCTTGTTGACTGAAAGACTGTTAAAAATAATGCATAAAGTGCATTCTTTCTAAAATTAAACATTTTGTAGAAAAAACACCAAACACAAACTTACAGATTTATTTTGCACGCAAAATTGGCTGATAAAATCTGAACTGTCACCATGTCTCTGTAAAAGTGGGAGAGGTATTTGCTGCTAGCTTCTTAATAAGACATCACTCCATCAGGAGTGGTCTGTTATGACAACAACTAGAGGCATTCTAGTGTTTGTTTTTTTTTTTATTTATTTGTATGTTGTTTGCATAATATGTATGTGCAATTATTTTGGACACTTATGTCCCAAAGCCAACACTGATGCTATGCTAATTTCCAGGTTATTCTGCTGATCAGAAGCCCCAGAGTATTTCTGCTTATAGAAATGTTAATTCAAGAAGCAGATAAACAATTTCATGTTATTTTAACAATGCTGCCAGATAATACTTAAAGTACTAATAATGCCCATAAATGAAAACTTTTTCTGCTATCACTTATTAATTACATCTGTTTTTAGATCAAAGTAACACATAAAATGAATGTATGTATGAAATAGATATGTTTGAGTTTCCCAGAATCCTGTTGTGCCACCAGTCCGTACAGTATATCAGCTACTTGTGAGTATGAAATTGTTTTGGCAAAAAAACACAGAAACCCAAAGACTCATAAAATACATAAAAGGAGGCCATCTTGCAGATTATCCAAATGGAAACATTAGTGAACACATCATTCATCTGCACCTGTGCACCAATATGCTAATATTTATTTTTTGTACCGTAAATGCTTATACAAGGTTCTCTGGTTTAATGCATCATGCTGGCTAAATTGCCTAATGTTTTTTTTTTTTTTTTTAACTTTGCAGAGGTTTCCATAGTTTTGTTTCCATAGTAACCAAAACAAAAATCATGTAAACGCTTAATAATGTAATCCTCAATGGATCAAAGACCAGAAGCAAAAGAATGACTAAATTTGACATGACATTACGACATTAATGCAGTTATGTTTCAGTACGTGTGAATCTCATTAAATACCTATCTGCTTTAACCCATTTTAAAAAGGTTTAAATAATAAAAGTAACATTTGATGCTTATTTAAGTTATCTAAACTTAGTCAAAATGATTAAAAAGCTCAGAGTTGTTGAATGCATAAATGCAAAAGATGGACTACCACAACAAACTACATTTAATTACGCAAATACTTTCAACATATCAGATGAAAACAATGGAACTCATCAACTCTAACCCCCTCCCACACACACACACACACACACACACACAATACAGATATGACTCCAACATACAGTCATCCTTTGTGTGTCCTTCAAATCTCCCTCTGTTCAGCTTCGAGGCTCCAGAGATCTGAGGTCGGCATGCACTCTCACAGCATTTTAGCTGGCATCACCAAGAACTCATTTTACCAATAGAGCAAAGTGCCAGGCATAAATACTGTAGACTGAACACAGCATTTCTTCTCACACAATGGATTCCCTAACAAAACTTGCATAATGACTGATTCTTTCGATCTGTGATGATGTTTGGCTTTCACTGTTGTTGATATTGCCCCCTCTTCCTGCTCTCTCCTTTCAAGTCCACCCATTTGACAAAATGAAAACAGCAACAAAAACACAAACAAAAACCTCCTCCGAGCTCAGGCACGCACAGCCCAAACTGACATTCTAATTAGTTTTAAAAGTAATTGCTCGAAATGATTAGTTGAGTTGGGCCACTTTCCCTCGTTACCTATGAATTGAAAATATAATTGTGGCAGGCAGTAATTGGCCAGCAATAGACTGTTGGTTATTGTAGTCTGTTGTGGACGCCTGCATCATTACCATGACTTGGACACAGTTCAGATTTTGAACTACAGTGACCAAAGAGGAACACAAACACACACGCACGCAATGCTCTAATTCCCCTCGCCAGCTCTCCATCACCATTCTGGTCCCCGACCCGCTCTAAGGATCTAAGTTGTTTTCCATCTTGGCTGTCTTTTATTCCTTATTTCTTTCCTGCCTTTCTTTCTCCCTGTCTTCCTCTACCTTGAGGGCAAGTATTGCTTCTCAAAAGAAAGAGAGATTTCAAGCTAAGGTTTCCAGAGAGGAGCATTTCTAGTCGTGACAGAAAGTGAATTAACAGAACAAATTTCACAAATGATAAGGACAGACCCGAGTGAAAAGGTAACGGCACAAAAAATGTTTGGAATTACCTATTTTTAATCAAAAGCAAACATTTAATTCTTTCTTTGTGTTGGTGGACATGTTGATGAGCCTAATGCTGCCTGGGCTGGTCTCTGTCTGATCATGTTTGTTATAAGAGTTTTCTTTGCTAAATTATCTGGAAGCCAAACAGTTCCCATCAGTAAAACAGGCAGAAAGGGCTGTGGGTGCCACTACCAAACATGCCAGGGAACCACAGGCTAACCAAAACATGCACTGACACAAAAAGAGGACTCTGATCTTCTGGCTAACAAACACAGACTTATCAAACTAACCATCACACAACTATAGAAGAACCCCTCAGACTGTACACCAGTTACTAGAAATGTGATACACACACAATCATTTAAATTTAGACATTGATCCAAACCTTTAACTGCAAAAATAGCCAATTTCAATGTGAATACCCAGTGCAACTTGTAAGATATCAGTAGACCAGTAAGTTTACAGCCGTGCAATGAACTGGCAACCTGCAGGGTGTATTCTGCTTCTCACCTGCTATTTGCTGGGATAGGCTCCAACTTCCCTCTGACCCAGACTTGAACTAAGCAGTATAGAGAAAAAATGAAAGATTGTAATGTAGCAACCCAGTGATATAAAGTTAAGGAAAATGTTGTATATGAGAATTATATTTTCACTTTGCAGCAGAGTATAAAAACTTAACATGAAAGTACAGATTTTGCCTCGTTTGCCTCAACACAGTTAGTGATCAGTCATTTTCATTTGATCTGTTTCCTTTAACTAATACATTTTAAAACAATGTAACTAAATTAAACAGCTCTACACACTTGCCTCCTGCACAAACACAAGGGGATATGGGTCAGAACTATCCGACTAAGACTTCAGTCACACACTCTTTCTATGCTCTCCTTTCTGCATCCCTTCTTGCCTGAAGAAAAAAAGGGTTCAAATGCTTTCCTTTGGACCTTCAGTGAGTGTACTGTATATACAGTAGAGGCCCTACAGCCCATACAAAATCATAATTCCTCCCAGTTGCTCCATTAGAGGGAAGAAGCACTCATGTTCTTGGCTGCCTTAAAGGGGACAGTGCAAAGGCTAAAGGCAGGCTAATGTTACTGTAAGACATATCTTTTTATTTGTGGTGTTATTATTCACAGAATGTATCAACACAAGAAATCTTAAACAAGTGTTAACTCTACAAGCATCTTGCTTCTTTAAAAAAACTAAAAAAAAACTTAAGTTTCCAAATAGCCTGTGTTCTTTTTAAAGTTCTTTGATTAGTGGACTGTGAGTATTGACAACCCAGTGTGTGTGATCATCACAACAGACTGACAGTAGGGAGCTCAATAGCTATCCTACCCAGCAGCCAATACCATCTGTCTAGTATAGATCTCTGAAGGTTGATGCCTGTTGGCTTGGGAGATATACACACCACAAGCCTCAAGAGCTGGCAGAACAGTGTTGGAGGTATATGTGCCCTATTGAAGCTGTTCAGTCATCTTCACGAATAGACTGGTAGAGTATACACCCCCTTTTTTCCATTCACTGTCTGTCTCCCTCCTTCTTATATGGAAGAGCAAGAGTGATCAAACATGGCTGTGATGTCTTAATTAAGAAGTACTAACAGGCTTGATTAAAAGGGAGAATGAAAGGATGCATCAGTGAAAGGAACAATTCCCCTATTGGCAAACAGTAATGCAAGTGGATGGGAGAGGAGTGTGTAAAGAAAATGTAGAAGAAGAAAACAGGATGCAACAGAAAAATGGAAAGAGGAAGAGGAGAAGTGAGGCATGATGAAATCTATGAGTGATTTGATTTCAGTTTAGTTTTCAAAAAACTATATCAAATTAAAAGGCTATGTAGGTTTTTACTGTTGACCTTGTGCTGTTGCTACATATTTAGAGATGGCATTGTTGCTAAAAAAAAAAAATCTGGAAATCAGAATAGTCCTGCAGCAGCTGACCTAGGTTTACTTTTGGGTCATGTTCTCTAACATGGATATGAAAACAAACAAACCAGGCTATTACCAGTGACAGCAGCTTCTCTTGCTCTCTTTACTCATACCTTCTGCTCTCCTCTTTCACGTGTCTTTGCGCTTTTAAAGGATTCAATTAACCTGAAATGAACACACACACTGCCCGTCTTTCCGTCTCTGTCCCATATTCAGCTATTCTCCACTTCGCTTCCCTTTTGTCCTGCTGCCCCCTCCAGTTACCTTCTTCTGTCTTAATGCTTTTATTAGGCTTGTGTAAAGGTTTTTCACTACTAGAAGAGCTGTGCACATGAGAATGTTGCCCTGAGTTTATTATTTAAAAATAAAACAGAAATAGTAAAAAAAAAAAAAAAAAAAAAGGAGAGAAAGCATATCTTAGGCTAAGAACTGACCATGCAGCCACTGTATATTGGGGTAAACTACCAGGTAAGATTTTACACTAACTGTGTTGGTGAGAATAACATTTGAGATGCCTGGAGGTAAAAACAAGTTTGACAAGCAAAAGGATGATGTTTAATGTTTTACCTCCTAAACTATTATAACTCTGTAATTTATAGATCCCAGTAAGACCTCATATTGAATTAACTAAAGAAAAGCTTGTAAAACAAGTAGGGAACATGAATCTGTGAAAAACCATTACAGCATTACTGCTCAGTCTCAGAAAAGACAGCAGTCCAATCTGAAGGCAATTCTATCCAACTTTTAAGGAAGCTACTGGGAAATACAACTAAATAACAGAATACATGACAGTTAGAGCGATCCCTTACATTATATTTTTCGCAGTTAACATATGTGAATCTCAGTGATTTTCCCCCAGTATGTTAAATACTCATTTATTGTGTTAATTAGGTAAATTCTATAACAGAGTTATGTATACTATGAACAAATAGAAAAGTAAAGAACTATCCAATACATTATTAAAAAGAGAAAGGATAGTGGGGACCCAAACTCTTCTACAAAGAAATGTGACAGCTGGAAAAAATATCAGATGATTATACAATGTGATTACAATAAGTTTCATACTTTCATACAGAAAGCCTCTGTTCTTGGTAAGGATGGGGATAGGTCTTCTTCACTTCTGTTTTCAAGATTTTGGGGATTTCTTTTTTTAAATTAATGTGCAGATGTACATTACCTAAATAAAGCAAATTTACAGCTTTGCATGCATGGAGACATGGATGATTGTCACTTTGAAGTGTCTGCAGAACAGAGTAGAAAAATAATTTCAGAATATTGGGGAGAAAACAAAATGCATGAATCTGATTGGTCTGATGGTAAATATGACAACATAATCTTATTTAGACAATCACTTGAACTTCAGAAATCATGCAGTGTTCAGAATGTATGGCTTCTACATACAGTAAACTTGTTTAAATGTCTTTTCCACAGTTCTGTTTATAAGAGTTACAACATTGTCCACCAACACCATCCTAGTAGCCGGTTTAAGTAAACACATATATCTCTCTTATTTTTTTTTTAAACCTTATAACTCTTCAATGTTTAGTTAAAGGTTTAATGAAGTTTGTTGGTTTGGAAGAGGTATGATGATAAAAGTTTAACCAATATGCAAGCAGATCCTGCAGCTAATGTATTTGTAACCGCAAACTGTCACAGCAGGATCCATATAGCTAAACCTTGCACAGCAGTAACACCGAGGCAAACAATTGACAAAAATGATTATTTAGCAAGCTTAAACACATCCTAAACTATGCTTCCTCTGACACACTTCTGCCAAACAAATATACTTTAAGATATTAACATTAAATATAGTTATCAATATAGTTGAGCTGTACGGTGAAATTTTCACCCGAACTGACAACTACTATAATATTGGTGGATGATGTAACTTTTCTTAACAGGTTTGCCAAAATTCCTGACCCTTTAAAATGATCTCACAAGAGTTGAAATGAAATCACTGACAGGAGACTGTCAAAATAAAAACAAAAACAAAAAAAAAAACTGTGGACATTCAAAAGTACTTTTGGAAATCGATATTTAGGATTTTTGTATCTGTATTTCTGTAATTTATTGTTTACTTTAGCTTTTTGAGTCTCCAGTTTCCTTTTTAAATGCTCATGATTAAATACTAGTGTTTCTGTTTAAAATTAGTATTTGATTTGAAAGTTAAATTTTATATCCAACATCAAATATAAGCTGTTAATTAAAGCCCAATAAAAAAAGTGAAAGAAAAGAACATTATCATGTTGATGTATTTTCAATAAGAAATTATGACACATTAAGTAAGCTGAGTTCTTGTTACCCTGAGGCATTGGCCTAAACTGAGAAAAATTAACCTGGTAAATGAATTTCATTACCTCTAGCACCAGTAAGGATGCCAGTTGGACTATTACAACCGTCCATGGCCCTGTCAGCCAAATCAGATAACTATTAGCATGGTAATGATGAATAAACCTACTTTAAACAGATCACAACTGAACACAACATCTGTGAGGATGTGAACTTTTTTTTTTATTTGCGAGTGATCCCAGCTTTGCTTTGTGCAGATAAAATTGTGCTAAAGCAAAAAAAAAAAAAAAAAACCTGACAATCTAACAGAATGTCAGGTTTTTATACCTTTAAAAAAAAGAGATTGAGAAGTATTTTATTGCATGGACTTATGTTTAACTCTAACCCTTCATCTTATTCAGAAAGCAGAATCTAATGTCCTCACTTTCGGCAATAACTTTGAAATATGCAATTTTCTTATTATTACCGCATCAGAAACTGATCTCATTGACAAAGTAAGACTGTGCTGTACTCTAACTTAAAACAGTACTTTCTTTCTGTCTCCCTCTTCTTGTGCAGAAGCAGCAGACACACCTCAGTCCTGCTGACAGTCCACAGTCTGACTCTGCAGTGCTGCATAGCTCAGCACAGCTGTCTGTTGTCCGTTTCTTCCAATCGCCATCTACTCCCGCCAGACTCCACGCTTTGTGCTCACTCAGCATGAAAATGATATACACCTCTGCACGGTCATCTCTTTGGAACTCCTGTACAACCCTAACTGTGACAGTAAAAACAACATATAGCATATGAATCTGTATTATTAAAAATAGATTTTAATAAAGAAGGCTTTGAGTAAATCTAAATATCTTCAATATCCTTTTTTAATTCACCCCAGGACAGACTGACCTCCATGCTGTGTGGGTGGGGGGATGGCAGGGGGTATCCACCAGGGCTTGAGTTACAAACAGCCATGGCTCCCTCTATGGGGCGGTATCTTTAAAGGGACATACTAAGATTACTTGTGTCAGCATTTCATTTGAAAAGTGGCACCATGTTGACATGCAACAGATGAATATAAAACCTTGAGAACTAAGATGTGCTAGAAGCAAATCCCTGCCTAAATATTTTTCACAAGCACGAACATGCGCATTTTTGAGTCTCCCTCCCAGCAGGCACAATCACACTCGAGCAGATAATTCTGTGTCACAAAGAGCCTTGTCTGTGACCCTCTGGTCCCCTCCAGACAGAGGAAGCAGCTGGACAGGGACCCATGACTGCCCAGAACTCTCTTACCCTTGGGAGTTTAAAGGAGAGGAGTCCCTCTCTGCCTCCGAGGATGACCAGCTGAGCTCAATATGTGGATGTGCTGTTATGTCTCTGTGCTCAGGAAGGTCTAAGCAAGATGGGCAAGACTTTCAAATGTGCAGCAGAACAGTGCTTTTTTTTGTGACAGTCAGCAGAATGAAGAACATATCCAGCCTATCTTTCCCTACTGATGAAATTTCTAGCTGAAGAATTCTGTTTTAGGCTCTGCATGGGAAGAAAGCATTATTTTTCATGTGTACATATTGTTTGTACTTTTATGTCTTTATCACATACAGTCCAGTAAAATCTTAATTTTTTTTAAATACTAAGATATTTTTTCCTTTTAAAGTGGGGACTTTAGTGACATTACAGTCCTTTTCCTTACCACCAATGACAGAAGTCATTTTATACAACTGCAAAAATACATAATGCCACCACGAGTGCATGTAACACACAATACTGAGAATGAGGTACCAAACACATATGCACATATACACACACGATCACTCACACAAAATGTATTCAGTGTTGAGTGAGGCTTTACTAAGTGCATATTAATATTGCATGGTTAAATGGGAAATGTTAACATTTTTTCAATTGCCTTTGCAGCCTAATGAAATATTAAACAATCAGAGCTTTTGTTTTACCATAACGTCAAGAACGGGTAAACATGGCATTATTAACATCTTTGTAAGGAGAACAAGCAGATCCTCAAGTCAGAGTTTGTGGATTAATACATATATCTCTTTGTAAAAAAAAAAAAAAACTCCTGCAAAAACTGTGGTTTAGGTGGCCTTCACAAGCAGTTTTCACAGTTTGGTGCAGAGATACCTTGATGTTCTGGTGTATGCAGAGTGATGTATGATTATGACTTATATTTATTTCTGACTTAATTACCAATTATTATGTTTGAGACTTGTTACTGTGTGAGAACATAAACCTTGAGCTTCTCATCTCTGCCTTTGCCAGCTCTGCCATTAGCAACTTCACAGAAACCCAGCTTCACTCACTGTATTCACACACGCAATGGTCTTCATACAGTACTGCACAGCTACAATGAGCCACTGTAAGCCTGACAATTATAACACAGTTTAAATAATTAACTATTAATGAGTGTGAAGTGTGCCCTCCCCCCTTCATATTTGATTAAGGTTAGCAGAATGTCAAACAAATAAGACATAAAAAGAAATAACTAATAAATATTTTTATTCAAAAATGGTCAAGTGCAGTAGCATAAAATATGAAGTGAGTGGATGAGTCAGTCTGAGTCACTCTGGCCATTAATGATCCGTTTGGTTGGGCTTTCACTCAGGGTGCCAAAACTATGCGGCGGCCAAAGCTGTACAGGACAAAGAAAATCAGAACAAGGAGTTAAAAAAAGAGCTAAAACTGATAGAAAAGCTAAATGAATGGCTTCAGGTCATCATGTGTAACACTGTTTCATATCTTGGACAGTTTCTAAAACGGCCCTCAATGATGCATTTGACCTCATTGAAAATCTTGTTATTTTATCAGCTGTCAGAGTAGGGCCTCCAGTGGAGTACCGCCGTCCAATCAGATGGACAGAAGGTTGCGTGACCCATTTCCAGGGTCATGGTTGCTATGACATCTAGTGACATGACAACACAGCCAAATGGAAAGCTAGACAATATGTTGCTCTGGCTTTGGTCAATCAGAAACACTTGTTTTAAACTGCCAACTGAGTAATAATCACTGAATTGGGCTTAAAATGTAATGGGGTTAATAAGAAAATGTAATAGGAAAATACCATATTAAAGCTCACAAAAGCCACTTAACCAGGGTTCAAACCCATACTTTATAGAAAGCAATCATCAATTAGGTCAAAGCACACATTGGATGTGAAACTTTGCCAGTTACCTTTAAACAAACACGACCTTGGATGAGGGCATATGGAAGTGGGCCGTAGCTTCTTGAGTCAGTGGAATTCCTAAGGTTATCCCCTTCTAGCCATACATGTCCTTTTGGGACCTGAGACATCATACAAAAAACAAAAGAAAGCAAAAACGATTAGGGTGTTAACTGTTCCTTAGCAAAACAAGAAATCAAACAAAACAAATTATTGAGACAGAGGGTAAAAGCTTACCCTCTGTTTTAATGAAAATATACTTTAACTCCACCCGCTGACCCCAACAAGACGCCTCACTCATCCCTCCCTCCTCAGTCCATCTTAATGTCGACCTGGCTGTCCCTCTTTAACCCTCTATCGTCTTAGAAGAGGGGTAATGAGTAACGGGCATGGTTGGGGGGGATGGAGATTTAGGGAGAACTTCAAACAGAGTCATTAGGCTGTTTGCTGAGATCTGCGCCCCTCTTACCCAGGGAGGGCAAAGCCAGAGAGGGGTCTGAGATAGCAGGGCAGAAGGAGAAAGAGGGAGAGGGAGAAAGCTAAGCTGTGGCTAGCAGCAGCATCCAAGGGTCTCAACCACAGTCCGACCTGCCAGTGGGGCGGTCATCCAAGTGGGCTCTAATTCACAGTGACACCAATTATGATTAATCTCATCACTTTAGGAGAGTAGGCTTGTCAAAGCCCTAATTAAGTGCGCTGTCCCCCCTATATGTGCAGACAGGATCAACAACACATTATATTGTCATAATGGGCATCACAATCCACGAGTCTATTTTTGTGTTGCCTAACTTTTTAATGGCAAAAGTCCTGTGGAAGAAAGAGAATAATGTGAATGCAGGAACAGAATACTAGCCACAGAGAAGTGATGTCACATCTTTGCCTGCATTTGTGTTTATAGTCCATCACCCTGCTCTCTGATTAGTCCTCAGTATAACTGTGGGATGCTGCATTTCATTTCATATTTGATAATTAAGACAGATGATGTGACATAATCGCAAACCGGTGACACATTGACCTAACATGAGGTAAACAACTCACTGAATAACAACGACACAAATGAATATCATTAAAGAAGTCATCTGAGAACCATATGTCAGCATGCTGGATTCTCACCATTACACCTCATTAACATGGTAACATATGCTGGCTCCCAAGCACTGGAAAAAAGAAACGGCACCGTTTGTCATCTGCCAAACTGGAGTCACTGTTTCTCCTTTTATAAAAAGAAAAGAAAAAGATAAAAAGTACTTCCATTCTACACATGGAAATCAAATTTAAAGAAAAGATATTTGATGATCATCAAGACAAACAAATCAATAATACCCGATCACCAGGTTAGAAAGAAGAGTCAGTAATATACATGATGAGCTACATGAAAGAAACAATAATGAAAAACAAAAAAGTTAGTTCCCAAGTGACACTTGTGACACTTGGGAAGTAACTCCAAATTTGGACTTGCTGCACTGTAGTGAATATTAGAATAAATGCAATGACCTGCAAGGAAATCAGGGCAATAAAAATGCACTCAAGCCAGTATGCTGAAATTAGATGATGATTTCTTTTTCAACTCTTCTTTAAAATAATAAAAGGGCAGTTTCAGCATCAGTAAATATTAAAAATGATGAAAAATCTGTGCTTTTATTCTGCCCGTTTGTAAAACCTGTATTTAAATAGTTTTTCTGAAGACAGATCATCGAGATATGTGAACAATTTGTTACTTTGGCATGTAACATGAGCCATATGTCTGGTTTTGACAGAGGAACAGACTTCCACACCTATTTCCAAATTACCACATAGGCTCAACAGAATTGAAGTATTTAAACATACAGTCACTTTGATCAGCTCTACCTGGGACTCTGGAGTGATGGATGAGAATGCCTGCGCCCATACTGTGTTTTCAGGTTGGGTCAATGCCAGGTATTGTGTACCTGTCAGAGACGTGTCGAGAAGAGCTGAAACTGGAGCTCTCTTTGCTATGGAGAGGTGTTGTTTAACAGCCCAGCTATTACACTGCTCATTATGTTAGCATGATTGGGGTGGAGAAACATTTTCAGCTTAATACTGTATATGAATATTGAGTTAATCTTTCATCATATTAGTATGTCTGTCTTTACTGCAAAGAACAATATGAATGGGGACATGTCAGCTCTCACATGTCTCACTCTCCCCCTCCGGTTTAATATTAGAGATCGAGTGTCATTGTTTTGACACAACAGCTCAGATACAGAAAAGATTCCTAAAAGGTGAGAGCACAATTAGTCTGTTGTTGGATCACTGAGGCGGATATATATATATATACACACATCTTTCTTAAGAGGGGGAGGGGAACCTCCCTGAGGATGCTCAAGCATTTATGTCAGCAAAAGGTATTTTCTCAGTTACCACAAATGCTGTCACACAGTTATTATGCCCCTGGGAGTTAAAAAAAAAATCCATGACAAAATCTGTATGAGGTTATATGAGATTTACCTAAATGCTCCAGGTATCATGTATCACACTATGCTGCATATACGTGTAAACAGAAGTTTGATACTGTGGTATTTTTTAAGCTTAATTTTTTCTATTGCTAGTCTTCTCGGTTTTTCTACAACTTAGGTCATAATACACTGTTAAATTTATAGTTTGCATTAAGCAAGTGTCTTTTTAAAATAAAATATATTTTTAAAAAGTAATAAAACAAAAAGAAAAGGAATGTTGCAAATTATCCTTGATTTTGTCATTACTTGGCATACCAGATGCAGGAGACCAAACTGAGAAATGAGAACCACAGGACAAAGGACTGACAGGGATTCTGTCAGTTACAGAAGAGCAATCTTGTTTTGGACGGTTTTACTTTAAATTCAATGTGTTGTTTTATTTTAGAGTTCAAATTGGCAAAACATCTGCAAATTCACACATTTCTAATAGTTTTCCCTACAAATGTCTGCTTTTGAAGGCTTAAAATGACTCATGTTATGTTTTATTTTAAAAACATTGCATAAAATACAAACATATGCGTGCAATCTTTCTGCAGCAGCCATAGCTAAAGTTGGAATACTGTAGTAAACCTCTTGGTATTTGTAGAAAGGAGACATTTATTCACGTCATTATAGTCATTATATAGATCTATAGTGACTGGACTACCGACCATAAGACACCACTAAATGTGTTAAAAGAATAGAGATTCAAGAGTGGAGGTTAGAAATGACTAATTATTTTCACTGCTTTTTTGTTTTCCACTAGCAGGAGGTGATGTCAGTAGTGCGGTTTGTCAAGTTCACTCTGAGAAGATAACAACATCCTCAAACTGAAGCATTGCAATGACCACTCTTCACACACCAGGAAGTTTTGTATCCCATCTCTGTCACAGCAGTTTCATACAGTGCTGCAAATGATTAGCAGCTGCTTTGCCAACACTGGGGGAATACCTTTTGCATTGGAATTTTAAGTAGAGATGAATAAGTTGAGCTGAGCTATGCGATGGAAAAATGGTTAAAAATGCGCTCATTTTGTCCCAATTAGATAACCATACAAACAAACCGGGCCTTTAACGTGCTGAAGCAACATTCAGTGAGACATTAAAACATGTCCTTTTTTGTTGACAACCACATTGAACATCTCACATAATATGTTATTGTAGTGTGAGCTCTTTATATGAACCTTTGAACCTTTAAATCATAAATATAAATAATAAACAATATAAAAATCTGAGCAAAATAAAGTATGCACTAAAAATGCTTTAAAGAGAAAAGAATACAATCAGGCGTTGTTTCTTAATCAACTGTTAATTGTTTTTAACTACTTTGTATATTTTCAAAGTTAATTCTGCTTTTTGACTTGCTTTAGCTGCCATTCACTAACATAATTTTTCAGCCCCATTAGTAGCACCTTGGGCTGAATTAGCTCTAGATATGGTGTCCAAACAAATAACAGTGAAGCACTTCAGACATGTACATTCATCTGAAACATTATGCATCGATAATATATATCCATTTAATGTTAGGTGCTCAAGCGGTAGATGAGGGATGGATGGATAGTTAGGTGTTCAACAAATTTATGTAAGTAAATGATGAGTAGGGGAGCTCGCACAGTTAGCTGTAGACAATACATACAAACCTAAACAACAGTTTTTCTGTTTTTGTTTTTATTACTAAAGATGTGACATTTATCAGAACACAATGTTACTTCGTTTAAGTATCACTCTACTGTATATGGAGGAGATGTTAGCAGTGAAAGGAAATCTGCTATATCTATTCATTTTTTGTTTGATGTATGGTACTTGCGGGCTTGGCCTTGTGCTATGTTTTGCCACTCCATTGTCTATAAAATACTAAATAAATTCAAAAACATGCAACATAAACACAACCTTTGGTTTGTGGATTTTCACACACACATACAAACACAGCCACAGACACCCCTCCTCCCACCCATCAGTCTGTCCATTCAGCTGGCACTAACTCTAACAGGCTTCAGAGAGATTGCAGGCCTGAGCTGTGGGTGTTGGGGAGAGTAGTAATAGAAAAGCAATGACAGTGGTTTCAGCAGCAGAACCCCTGTTCACTCTCTGGTTTTATCACTGTTCTGAGGAAATATAGGTGTTGTCAAAAGCTGATATTTTGATCAGTGACACAAAATGGATGTGTGTGGTCTAAAATGTAAACAACTGTTACAATCGATAGGCGTTCAAAGAAAAAGCAGATACAAAGTTTTTCATTATACGTAACGATCCTCTCGTCATTTTAAGGGATGAGAAAATATCAAGCGTTTTGTACTAAACACTTGCATTTTCCATTTCACTGTCTAAATCTTTACTAAAGCAGGCAATGACTGTATGCATGTGAAAAGCACAACACCTCAACAAGTAAATGTGTATGAAGTAAATATACTCACATATGTGTGGGACTTAAACATATCTGATGGCGAACTTGTGCAGACTTTGTCACCTTCCAATCCAATCACTCTTTTGCAAATGTTCATATTTGGGTCAAATGGGCTCTTTGCAATTATAATGTCTCCCCTACAAAAAATTACAAAACAGAAATATAACTTTCTTATACACACACACACATATAATATGTTTCACAGTATTGCAACAGTTTCCCTGCTTCTCATGATTTATACCCACTTTTGTATTTTACAAAGATGTCGAGTAATGCGTTCAGAGAAGACTACATCATGGTTTACAATCGTAGGCTCCATGGAAGGACCGGAACACTGAATCAAGATAATACAAAAATAACAATTATTTTTGTACATAAAAGCAAGAACACAATATAAGGGGAATATGCATTTCGTCTATAATCTTAATTATACAAACCACTATAAACTCTCCAATATATTCAAAGGCACAGTGTGCAATGCAGCCGTATTGGATTGTGTAACCCACAAAGCCCAGGGTCTTGCCCAGCACACGACGAAACATTTCCACCTGTGGAAAAGAATAAATAAAGTTATGCTACATTATTGCCACTGCACATGTCTAATCTGTTCCCGGTAGGCTTGTTTCCAGCAGCATTTCCAAAAACAAAAGTTATTATGCGTTTAATTTGGGAAAGTGTGGACAAGGCCGTCACAGTCGGCAAACTGCTAAGATGGCACATTCTATGGTGTTTCATTCTCAGGGGCTGAGCGGCCAGTTCACACCATAAAAGTGCCCTGAACTTTGACCTTGTGTAGGATGGACCTATCAACACCTTGTATTCAGGTGATGGACAAATACAGAAGCTGTGACATATCCAGCCAAGCAGTTCTGTACTATCTGCAGCCAGTCCCTGACACAGTGCTGCCTCTACAACCACCACTCATTAGACCTGTTATCAACTTCTGTCAGCACCATAGAAACACAAAAACACCAAGGCACCTTACAACTGCCCTGCAAACACAGTCACTTAAACACACACAAGGACGATCAACGTGTTTTCTAAGCAAACATCTCAGCCACACTCTGGTTATTGACTTTTACTCAACCTGTGTGATGGACAGAGGAAAACAGGCCAGTATTTACACACCATCACGCAGAGTGCATATGCAGGACACAGAAGCACTTACACATACACACATGCATAAACATACAGACTGTATCATAATAGATACCACAGGGTTCAGATATTAGTGCTTGATTCAGACATTTTTGTTTTATATCAGGCTGCTGCCCTCTAAGTCCTCCACAGGCTAAAAAAAAAATCTGTTTCTTCTTCTCCCTATTTATTCTGTCTTTTTCCTTCTTTCTCTCTCCATGTCTCCACTCTCTCCCAGGGTATTATTAACCAAAGGAAGCAGAGCGGAAACCAAAGCCCCAAATCCTCAGAGCTCTGGGAATGACTTCCCAAAGATGGACAAGGATTAGACCCCCAATTTCTCCCTTGCCCCACCACCCCCTTTCTCCACAGGTTCCCAACAGACCGGGCGTCAGGTGGCTCTCTGAGCCCTGCCAAAGGTGTTACCCCTAATCCCATTACCCCCCATCGCTCTCTCGCTCTCCTTTTCTCTTACACACACACACAAACACATACTGCCCTCTCATCATTCCTACTAGACTTCACCTATTAAACCCTCTATCTGTTCTTTCATCCCGAGTGTGGTTTGTCTCTGTGGCCCATTCACCATCCTTTCTGATCCAGAAAAGACCAACGCCATCCTCTCACCTCCCTATGTGTTGCTACCCTGCTTCCTCTCTCTGTTCCCAAATCACCCCTGGCAACCCTCTGCTTTTCAATGAATACTGGGAGTGAAAGAGCTTGAGCAGGTGAAGGGGGACATATATAAGCTCAGCACAGGGCCCAAATGAAGTGCCCCTTTCCTGTTGCAGTCTGCTCCAGTTTCTTGTTCTGTTTCATGTGAACTATAAACTCAGTCCTCCCCTAGTGGTCACAATGACACCTCTGGCTCTTTAATTCCTCTGTGGGGAAGAAAAAGGTCTTGAGGTTAATGTGAATCTTAGGCCTTCACAAGGGCAACATACTCATCTGTATTCATCTTGCTCTCAGCCTGCTCCACCAGCATCCCTGTCATTACAGAACTGTAATGCACTCTTAGACATGATCTCACATGTGCTCTTCCTTCTGCTAGACTGGGAATCAGGAATCTTCGTTAGTACTCATTCGCAAAGAACAGTGGACAGCCTCCCATACAGCTGCCCTCATATCTCCATTTCATCCCCCTCACCACCACCTCTCAATTCCTGCATCCATTCTTCATAGGTGGGGATTAGAGGACTTTGCATAACAAGATCACACAGCCAGTGACTGATATCAAGAGAGTCCATATGCAGCTGCCTCTTTTTCTAAAGCACCCTCTGTCATTGATAGTAGATGTTTGTATGGAAAACATTATCTATGAGTTTCCCAAAAAATATAATATGTGAGATATAGTGACTCCTTTGGGAGTCCTTCCAAATGAGGTGGGCATCTGCAGTGACCTCTGATTGGATCTCCATTACGTCTAATTCTCCTGGGTAATGAGCCAGGCTATCTCTCTTATATGCAGTGTAAGCAAGTGTGTTGGGGCAGCAGCATTAATTGAACCCTGTATTATATTAACACAAAGTCTCACTGTTAATCTGGGATTACACGGAAAATATGGCCATGGGAAAACAAAACAAAACCAAAAAAAAGTCAGAGAGCCTTCCCTGCAGAAACCATCTGTGGCACTGCCCCCCTGTTGAGGCATTGCAGTGCTACAGTGGGGAAGAGAGGATCCCGTATGAATGGCTGCAGATGGAAACATTTTTAACTCTGAGATCCTTTTTCTGAGGGAGTCCTGTTCATTCAGGGCACAGCATTCAGAAAAAGTCAAATACAAAATAATAAACACTAGAATTTTCCCAATAAAAACTAAATAAAATAAAATGGTGTTGTATATAATATACAAACTGCTCCATATAAATAAAGAAAAAACTTCTGCAGCAAACAACTAAAGACAGTGGATATTGAATAAGGAAACGTGTTTTCTGCCTAACCTGAACTAAAAGGCTTGTCACCTGCTGCAATTAATAAAGGAGAGACTGGTTTTATCACTAAAATAAAACAAAAAATAAATCTGAGCCCCATAAGAAATAAGCTATTTTTGCTATGCAAATAAACAATTCTCTATAATCAAAATAGCTGTTGAAAAACACTTTTAGAAAGTTGTATCTTCTAGACAACTTTCAACGTGCCATTTAATTCAAAGGTTTAAAAATGGACATTTTTCCAATGGCAACACTTCCATAGCTCAGTAATAAAGAAATAAACATCAGAAATAAAGCCAAAACAGTCCATCAAAAGTGATATCTACCTAAAAACCACATTACTGAAGCCATAAGGAAACAGAAAGGATTTACTTTCACTACTCTCAAGAGATTTGACCCTGCCCATGGCTGAGTAGTGTTAATTGATATACATGGTCAGTCTATTAGAACCACAAAGAGAATTTCAATCCAAACAGCACACAAGGGCCTTGCAGTGGACTTCTTACACAACTAAATTAGGAAAACATGGGCTGAGAGAGAACTGGGCAACAGGGGGGCTAAGAGGCTTATGAGCCCCTTGTCAGATATTCTTCTTCTCCCTGAGGATCCCAGATGGAAAGGAGTCTGGAAGAGCAGCCAGACCAGAGAGGGGACGAATCCCACCTCTGATGTCTTCCTCTGTGCAGCAGAAGGCAGGGGAGGGAGGAGCATTAACACTGTTGCGCGCAGCTTGATTTGATCTTAATGTGAGCTATAAAAAAGAGAAGCTTGGGGGGTTCTGTTGCAGCTATCAGTGCAATCAGAGTTAATCCTGCTGATTTAAACACAGACACCTGGCTGGATTGGGAGTGACAGATGTAAAAGTCCCAGTGACAGAGGACTGTGTCAAGCTCCCATTTCTCTTAGGTCTGCCTTGTTTCAGCAGCTTAATTGAAAAGCCTGATCTCCATATTGCTCTTTTCATTGTTGCTAGCAGCAACACAGCCGTGAAACAGCTGAGCTAGGTTACCATTTGAGGAGTTCCAGATTTATACCTACAATCAATGGGTCAGCCAGAGCAAATAATAGTCAAGTGATATGAATACAACTGCTGCGAGCTGAAAGGAAGTGTGGGTTGACAGAATCCCAGTCAATTACATTCAACAGAAAATCAGTCACTAAGTCTTATTGTATTGGCCACAAGTGACTGCATGGTGCAGGCCGGGTACTGAGAGTTCACAGATGTTATCTAGTGTTGGGTCACATTTACAAAAGAGTTTTATTTTTCCACAGCCAAACATATGACACAAGCTAATATATTTTAACACTGGCTAATGATGGCAATCACAATTCGCCAACATTTTTTTAAGATTGTGATTTCCTTTAATTCTGTATGAGCAATTTATGTATTGTTATATATGCTATGTATTTTTAGACTTACTATGTATCAGCTGTATAGGTCTGTCTAAAGATGACTCATGCTATATTGATGGAACATTTGCAAAAAAAAAAAAAGGTCTCAGGAAACAAAGCTAAATCCATTCACAATATGGGATGGTGATGAAATGGAAAAGTCAAATCCTTTGTCAAAATTAGCTGTATACAAAACCTGTCTGATGCTCATTGTACTTCTGCTCGTAGACCTTTGCATTCCTTACAATGTTAACAAAACACATATGGTGCATGTTGATGATAATCTTGTATCCTCCGGACACAACAAGTAGACTGCCACACTGATGGCAGAATTAGACACAAGAAACCCAAACATTATGACCAGGAAAGGTCTGACATGTTATGACTGCTGCCATTATATAGCTGAATCAGATATAGAGACTGACAAACCTGGAAAAAACTGAAAAAAAAAACATTTGCCAGATTTGCCATTATGAAAAGGTGGCTATGAATGGGATGTCTGTACAATTTCAGTGATCTCTGCATTTTGCAGCCCAAGTAACAGTGTGAAAAAAGTCCAACACAAAATCATTAATCAGTTGACTAATAATGTTCAAAATAAAGGGGGAAAAGCATGGCACCCACACATGATACACACTGCACTATTAAGCAGGCTCCATTCCTTCTGAAATGCAGGTCAGTCAGCACATCTTATTTGTCTCATATAGGCTTTCTACAATGCCCAGTATTGTCAGTCATGATATATTCCCTTGCCCTCCTGTCAGAACATATAAATCTCAACAGCGCTGTCAAAACAGCAGGACTGTCTCTGCTGAGAGCATTTGTAAAGTGAGCAGTTGGGCCATTGCTTCCTTGGGAGCATCCTGAGATCTTGCACTGCCTCTGGCTTCTCTGCCACACAAAGCTTATTACAGCTGTCTCAAGGATATCAGTGATC
The DNA here is from genome assembly GCA_037177335.1 of Kiunga ballochi. Taxonomy (NCBI): domain Eukaryota; kingdom Metazoa; phylum Chordata; class Actinopteri; order Atheriniformes; family Pseudomugilidae; genus Kiunga; species Kiunga ballochi. Next base: position 17,611,635 of record JBAMIG010000001.1, on the reverse strand, counting down.
ACTCGTCAGTCACCCAGGATTAATAGTGGACACTATAATGTAAAAATTTAACAAGCCTTCCTCCTACAAGCAATTTTATTAAATCTAACACAACATTTGGAGTTTAAAAATACATAGTCTAAAAACCATTTTCCTGATTGAACTGCTTTAAGATAAAGCACAGATTTTCCCTGTAAGGTTAGGAACTTCTTCACCCCTTTTCAATGTCTCATGACGATGTGACTGAACAAACACAAATAACTTAAGGAGCCAGAAACCAAAGCATTGAAATGATTTGATCCGTCATCCCCTGTCAGCTCTCACATCAGTAATATAAAGGACAGTCTGCACCTGTGACATACAACTTTTCTCATTTGAAATGTGTCATTACAGTAATGAATATTTAATGCTTAGCTATAATTAAAACAATTATATAATTTTACTTGTTTGTTTACAGATGTATTATTGTGATGCAGATTGCTACTCCCGTATGCTGTATAACATTAGAAAGACATCTCAAGTTTTCAGTATGAATTAGGATTTTACAAGCTATAAATTGGGAAAAAGTGGTAGAAAATAGATGGACAGACAAGCTTTAAATGTTCAGACTGAGTACACTTATGTCTCAACAATACAGAGCTGATCCCAAATGCATAGCTATTGTGTTACTGCGCTTGTAATGTTTATTACTTTACATTCAATAATCACTTACAACAACCTAATGTACCATAATTCCTTATTATATGTAACAATATTTGTACCTCTCATTTAAAGAAAAGACTGGAGGAGGGATACATGACTACTCTGACTTACTCTCGTACACAGTAAGAAAGGGACAAGGTTCACCATTTTGTGAACAACTGAGAGCAAAAAAAATCTGAATTATTCTGAATTAAGAGAATGGGATAACCTTTGCATGGACAGATGAGGACAAAAATCAACACTGAATTCCTCTGACCTTCCATCTCTCATGTGCCACTACATTAAAAACAGACACTATAGTGTGAAGGATATAATGTGGGCATAGAACCATTTCAGAAAACCTTTGTTGGTTAACACAGTTCATCGCTATTTCTACAAGTGCAAATTAAAATTCAAACAAGCTATATTTAAAAAACAACATCCTGAAATCTGGCAGCTTTTATAAGCCTTAACTTATCTAAGATGCACTGTTACAAAGTGTGCTGTGGTTTGACATGTTCACACTTTAAAGATTTTTTGGGAAATCATGGATGTTGTGTCCCCTGGACCAAAAAGGAAAAGGACTATCTGGATTGTTATCAGCGCAAACTTCAAAATCCAACATCTGTTGTGTTATCGGGTGTCTTAATGCTCATGGTATGGGTAATTTGCAAATCTGTGCAGGCACCATTAATGTTGAAACACATTTAGGAGCAACATATGCTGCCATCCATGGGGCGATATGGTTTATCTCAGCAGGACAATGCAAACCCTACATACATGCAATTATTATAACAGTGTGGCTTCCTATTAAAAAAAAAAAGCTGGTACTAGACTGGACTGCCTGCAATCCTGACCTGTATCCCATTAAAAATGCAAGGTGAATTCCCGGGACGTTTACCATCGGAAGTTGTGCATCAAGCAAGAATGGGAAAGAATTCCGCCTACAAAGCTTCAACCATCATCATCCTCAGTTCCCAAATGATGCATGTTGAATGTTGTTAAAAGCAAAAGGTGATGTAACAGAGTTTTAATCAAAAATGTAAATTTAGTAACAAGTTTGTACATTTTGAAATGCGAAATATAGCTACACTACAAACCTGTAACACTGGAACAAATATTCTAGTTTTATCCTTGAACTTTATTTTATTTTTCCTCAGTTCATTAAATTAACAGAAGTACACTTTTGGACATAGCAAGGGACAAACTCTACCAAAAACATAACCAAGACACAAACATGTTGAATTTCAGCCCTTTTCAATATGTTCAGTTGTATCTGCAACATGTCGTTTAATCAGTTGTTAGATAGACTAGACAAATGTGCACTAGTGGCTAAGAATACTTGTATGTTTACTTGGTTTGACTACATTAAAACATGAAATATTTACCGAGAAGGAGAGCCCTGCTGCACTTGACTTTCCTCTTTATCTTTTATTTTCCCAACACTTAACTGACACGAGTGTTAGAAATGTTTAAGTTGCACTGGGTATCGAACCATAACCTTACAAACTAACATACACTTACATACCGTTAGTAGAGCAGTTGGTAAAACAGTAAGGATTTTGAGAGTTGACAGTGAGACATTTTACTTTTATGAAAAAATATTCGATTATATTTGATGGCAACTAGATACCTCAAAGTTGAGAAAAGGACACAAAAACCTGGAAAACTGAGTGAAACTGGAAAAATGCTTAAACAATTTAAATTTAATAAAGTTAGGAAACAGCTGGCTATTAGAACCTAATACCTATGTACTGTATAATCAACTAGTTTCTCTGTGGACAGATATTGAGAGTCATTAGTAATAAAATGAATGAATAGTTCAGAATAATCCCAGAGGGAAATTATATATATATATATATATATATATATATATATATATATATATATACATACACATATGTACACACACACGTGTGTATAGTAACACAT